>JAILYB010000249.1:0-457992 GCA_021437785.1 Rhodomyrtus psidioides | reverse complement strand
TCATCTTCTTCTTGGACAACTTCCCTGAACTTAACCCCCAATATCCTCCCCCTCTCCACCAAAGACTACGGAATCCGCTGTGAAAAAGAAGAAGAGCAGAGGCTGTGATGATTTGCACGTATACGGAGGAGAGAAAAAATGAAACCGGAACCCACCTTAGATGAAAGGAAAGGGATGAACCAGAGTCTTTGGGCATCCCTGCTAGTCTCTTCCTTCACAACGCTTAAGATTCTCTTGAGCTCAAACCCGGAAAGTCTCTCTCCATCTCACCCAGCTTCAACACATTCACCTCACCTCAGTAACCAAACCCAGATTTGAATAGGAATCCACCTCCAAAATCTCAAAACCAACCCGTTTGCACAGCGAAATTCTACACGAGAGAGGATTCTGATGAAATCATCTTTTGGGTTTCTTGACTTGTGTTTGGATTTTTGGTTTTTGCACCAATAAGAAAGACCAGATCTCGCCAACCATCACTGATCGGCGATGGGTGGAGGAGTGCCCGGCGGGGTCGTCGAACCCTGGCGACCCCTGTCGAGGCCTCGCCGTGGGGCTGCGAGGCCCCTGGCCATGCTGGCCGAGGCTTCGCAGCCCCAGGGCGAGGCCTTGGCTGGGGTCGCCAGGGTTCGACGACCCCGCCGGGCACTCCTCCTCTCATCGCAGATCTAGGCAAGGTCGAGCCTCGCCGTGGCTAGGCGGGGCCGGAATCGCCCAGACACCACTCGTGGTCGTGGCTGGGCGATTCCGGCCCCGCCTCGCTGTGGGGCCTCGCCGACCCCCGGCGAGGGCTCGCGGGGGTTGCCGGGTACTCCCCCCACCCATCGCCGGCCACCGCCGGCGATGGTGAGGGGTGGCGGCAAGGGCTGAACCCTTGCCGCTGCAAGTATATATATATTTTAAAATTTTAAGGTATTTTCTGGTTATTTTTATTTTTTTTAAAAAATTAACTTAATTATTAATTTAAAAATCCACGTGGCTTTTATGTGGATTGAATTTCAAAAAAAAATTGCCACGTGGACGCCATCTGGACAAAAAAATTAATAAAAAATGCCACGTGTATTGTTTGATCGAAATTGGCACTTAACTAATCGTTTTTGACCGGAATTGGTACTAAAGTGATCGTCGTATACAAGTATTGGCATTTAAGTGAGCCGGCGAAAAAAATTGGCACTAAAGTGAGCGCCGTACACAAATATTGGCACTCTAGGTGTTCTTCTGCCAATTTTTCCCATTTCAACAAATGTCATTAAAGCTTACAAAATGAGAAGAATTTTTATACAACACAGAATAGAGAAAGTAGTTTAGCTAAAACAGTGCCTCTCCCTCTCCCTATCTCTCTTTTTTCTCACCTTCAAGATCGAAATAAATTACTGAACAGTTTTGTTTTTTTGTTTTGTTTTTGTTATGTCTTGTTTTGTTTTGTTTTGTTTTTTTTACAAATGTAGCAAATAAAGCTGCCTAGTTTTATAAACTTCTCTCATATGTGCAATCGATCCCATACAAAAATTCCAATTGATCATTATTTTTAGGGATAATGACACAATTAGTCCATAAATTTTGACTCAATGTGCAATATAATTAGTACCACATTGTATTTTAGATTAAAATTTAAAGATCATATTGAGCAAATTAAAATTTCAAGACCATATTGTTCATAATGCCAAATTATAGGGATTATTGTGTTATTTTCTCTTATGTTTACGGAATCGGAGTAGTTTGTAGTTAATTTATTCAAATTCTTCGGATAATTACTTCAACGTCCCTCCAAATTTCTCTGTCATTCACCCGTTGATCAAACGCTTTTGTTCTTTCCCCTCGCACGACAAACCTGCAGCTTCCTTGAATTTTCTTCTTGTTCCGACCTTTCCATATCGAAATGCGAGACGGTACTGGAGTTTAGTATTTGGGTCGTCCTCTGCTGCGACTTCGAGCCTCTTCACATCCCACCATACGAACGAGATTTGCTTGCTGACCACTTGGGCGACAGCCCTCTACACCCCCTCTTTCTCTGTTCATGGCGTCGATGGCGGCTCGTGTGAGAAAGCTCGCTGCTGTTGGTGCTTCAAGCTCGGTCCCCCACCTTCTTTCGAAGACGAAGCACCCGAAAAAATTGAATCTTTTGTCTGCGTTCGCTATGGGAAGCATTCAGTGTGTGTCCACCTGCTCAACTGATGCGCGTGTCTCCAGGTTTGTCTCAGTCAAGAGTCATGCGGCTCATCTGTTCGACGAAATGTGGCTTTGAGTAGAGTTATATTTGAAAAGAAGATCAAGTCCTGGCAATTTTTTTTAGTAATATTGGGGTTTTAGCTCTAATGCCATGTTGGCTAATGTATGACTTATTGATTCTAAGAAGTTTAGAATCTTTAGTTGGTAGATAAATGACCCGAGGACGATTGACGATATGTCATCTAATGACTTGGCAAAGCAAAAGGATGAAGCGCGCCAACAATGCATGAAATAGGGGTCAATGGGCAGTGTGAAAATGAGGAAGGGATGCGCAAAGGAGAATGGAAAAATTGAAAGTTTCTATTTAGGATATTCTTGTTTATGTTACTCAAAAGTTTTAGCTAAAAACGTTGTAGCATGTGTTTTATATATTGCCACTTCTTTAAGCATGGTTTTCATGCTTGTACTGTATCTCATACTAAATGCACATTAGCATTTGATGTGGAATATGAAGTATGTTGGCAGATGTAGGACTAGTGCAGTCTCATTCTAGTGTGATAAGACACTGAACCTACTTTTGCAATCCCCTAAATGAAAGGTTAGAGGGTGGTGATGGAACAAGTTACCAGGAATTTCAGCGATGGCCAAACGGAGGTGGAACTTTCCATGAGTCTGCTTGCATTGATCCAACCGCACTCATTGAAGTGGGTGCTGTTGTACATCCAAAAGCAGTGCTGGGTGCACATGTACATGTCGGGTCAGGAACAGTTATTGGACCCGCTGTTACAGTTGGCCAGTCAACGAAAATTGGGTATCGTTTACTTCCTTCTCTATAATGGATTGCCGCTTGGATTTATGTTGCATGCGTCTGGATTCAAGTACTTTCCCATTCGTTTGACTGTATGTATTTCTGTTTATACTTGGCTTGGCTGGACCTTTAGGTTGAGGTTGGTATGTTGTCTGGCTGCTGTGTATTGCGATGGATCCCTATGCTTGCCTCTACATAATGGTTAGGTGTGCTTTTTGCATTTAGGTCGTTGAACTTGTATAACTTGTTTTTGTCCATGTACATTTCATGCACATTGTGCAAGCAAGAATATAGGAATGGGCATATATTATTTCTTTCTACCACAACTTGCAGTCTTGTTTCTCTACGTCCAATTCTGTTTATCTGTTCTATTTGTAACATTTAAGTTCTCTTTCAAAAGGATGTTTGAGTTGTTTGTCTCTTGATTTTCAAGAGAAATTAGAATGTGAATCAGCCTTTTGCTTCCATAGGGCTGGAATGGCCACATTTTTAGCCAAAAAAAAAAAATGTGCTCAATGTCAAAGGTAAGTAATTCTAGCTCTATCATACTTGACCTTTATCCATGCATAGGCTCAGCAACTGAATGAATCAAACATTCATTGTACATGTCAACGATGTTGAAGAAATGTTGGTTGAATTATTTTTATAATGTATAATGGTATCCTTCTGGTTAAACTGTGAAGAATCAATTGGCGTTATTTAGTAATCACATCTTCAACAGGTACAATGTTTCACTGTGTAATTGCACTGTTGGTGGATCATGCATAATCCACAATGGAGTATGTGTTGGTCAAGATGGTAAGGCAGGACAATTTTTCTCATTTATTAGCTTTTCTCATCAGTATTTTGAGCGCTTTCGATTCTCATTTAAATGGCTGTCATTTTTGCTTAAATTTCCATTGATAGTGTCTCAGCCTATTGTAATACAAAATGAATGTGCTATTTTGACATAATCCACAATGGAGTATGCGTTGGTGATCATTACATGCTTGCTTTGTGATGGCATGATAGCGTACTTTTGCATTGGCTTGTGTTGATGCTACTATTGCTAGATGAACATCTGTTTGTAAATTGCTGCCGGCTGCTATGTGGTATTATAAACATTTTTCTAAGATATCCTTTGTTTGATCCCATAAATAAAGCCTTGCATCTAAGAATTTCAACCTAAGTTTCTTCTAACCTAGACACAAACTTGCTCTTCTTGACATAAGGGTTATTGGTTGTCATTTTTTTTTCCTTCCCTGAATTTTGGTGTCATTTTGTTTACAGGATTTGGATTTCTCGTGGACGAGTCTGGAAACATGTTGAAGAAGCCTCAAGTTGGTCTTGCGATTTAGTTTATGAAGAGTCTGATTAGTTCTTGTTTCTTGCCTGTAATATATTTTAGTCTTGTCCAGCCATGGTTGTTTGGTTCAATCTATGTTTTCGCATAGCTGTTCAGTGAGCAAACTGGAGGACCAAGGCCCAATTCCTGTTTGGAATCTTGGGATTTCCAGCTGGTTCATTGAGTACGACATGATTTGTTTTCCTTCTCCTTTTCCTTTGACAGATACTGAATGCTAGGATAGGGAATAATGTGGAAATTGGTGCAAATACATGTATTGATAGAGGCAGGTGTGTTGCACTCCAAATGAACTATTGAGATATCACGATTCCAAGAAAATCCTTTTTCCCAGTATAAGATTAAAGACTGATTGTGTGAACTATGTACATGTGCAGTTGGAGAGATACGGTCATTGGGGATTGGTCAAAGATAGATAATTTAGTTCAGGTGGGTTTTTTGCTGACTACAATGTTTCCATAAAACTGCTTGATTTATGATATGAACTTTTTGTGGCTTTTCAGATTGGCCACAATGCAGTTATTGGGAAAAGTTGCATACTCTGTGGCCAAGTTGGAATTGCTGGTTCAGCAACGTATGTTGTTTTCACTGAGAAGTTTTATAATCTTGGAACTTGTGAATGACCTTTGTGCATTTTTCTCTGGTCACAACTCATTTAAGTTTATAATTTGATTAGTTTTTCTGTTTTGGAGAGGCTGATTTGTTAATTTGCAGAGTCATACTTACGATTTTTGACTTCTTCCTCGTTTCAGTTTAGGAGATTATGTGACTCTAGGTGGAAGGGCAGCTGTTCGCGATCATGTGTCTATTACATCAAAGGTATCCACTTATTACAATTGTCTGGTGATGTAAAGTTGCTAAATGACTTCAATGTGATAATAGTACATTGTAATGATTTTTTTTTTTTTTGGGGTTCGCGCGGGGGGGGGGGGTGGTTCGCTTTTGCTTTTGAGCTTTTTTATGGAAGAAAAATCGCTATCACATTAACCTGATTGAATCATATGGTGTTCGTTGAACAACAAAACCTTTAGTATTTCAATCATTGCAAACTTCAATTTGTCATGTCATGGCCCATGTTTAACAGTAGGTTGCAACTGGTTGTTAAACTTGCTTGACCAGGAACTGTGCTTGGCTCCTGTTAACCCCCTCGAATTGTCTTACCATTCTGATTGGTTTGAAACTTAAAAGGACGGAGATTAGTTGGAGTTGAAATTGGATTGTGTATGATATGCGTTTACATGTAGAAGCACTCATAGGTTCTAAGTTATTGCCATTGAGTTGCTTATTATGCTACTTTTGCTGGGGTCGATTTGCAGTAAACTTTAACACCCCGTTTGGAATCACCGCAATATCCTGTTTCTTGAGACAACTTAATCAAGAAAACATAGTTTCCTGTGCATGTGTAAAGAGTCTGAGTCACAAGCAAACAACATTTGAAAATGCAGGTACGTCTAGCTGCAAACAGCTGTGTCATCAAGGACATAAAAGAGCCAGGGGATTATGGCGGCTTCCCGGCTGTAAGAACCCTATCACCTGATAATGCTTTTGCAGTTTTCAATTTACTGATGTTGTATTGAGTATTGCCAGGATCAAGAGCTTGTTGGTGGTGTCAGCTGACCAATATCCAATTTGTTGTATCGGCTGTTTTTGCAGGTGCCAATAGGTATCTGGAGAAGACAAGTTGTTTCCCGCGGTTGGTCTTGAAGGAGAGGTGTTCCATGGAGTTGCTAATGATATAAGATTCCAGTCATTTTATTAACATCGTCGTCCTAATGTGGAAAAGATCATGCGAAGGCGGGTCCGCTCTGTCCCACCGCCAGCCCAAAAAGGATTGTTTAGCATATTGTCTTGTTAGGAACATATTCTTTCTTTTGTGGCGAAATTGGTCAGGTATGAAACGTCCTGATTGTAGGTCCACATTTGCTTTAGTGCTGAATCAAGTTTCAAGCTTTAGTGGCCAATGCTTATTATCATTGGTTGGTTCTTGCACAGAAAAGTCTCCACTACTATCATCCTGATAGTCTTGAAAGGAATTTGAATTGGCCTGTGACCCCACAAGTAGACATGCATGCCGTCTAGAAATTTGGCCCTTTCAATACCCTCTTTTCTTTTCTTTTTTTGGCATTTACAAGTTTATCTAATAGTCTTTCAGTGGAGCATACCTTTTTAAAAGCATCAGACCCTTCTAAATTAGAAATGCTACTTGACTTGTCGGTTCATTGTTTTCTTCTCTTCTTCCTCCATAAAAGAAGAGGAGTAAGAGAAAACTGGTTCACAAGAATTGTGAAAGTAAAGATTTGGAGCCTTTTTAAATTGCTATTTTTGTTGGGAAGGTGATGTGAGGGGTAGACATTTAATGATTCTTGAGTACTGAAGACAAGTGCGATTTTGAGCTCTTAATTGTGGTGCTTCTCCTTGAAGACACACTTTATGGTATGGTCAAAAGGAATCCTAAAAAAGTGAGACTTTGAGCTCGTGCGTGACCCTAATTAGGATGCTTTGAGAGGTTTTGATTGAGGGGATGTATCGGCTTTATTAACTTTATTGCACAATGGTGCTCTACTATTCCTGCAATATGCAACTAAAGTCGATTCCTTTGTGCTGGGGAGGGGACCCTTTTCTGTCTTCATGTATAGACTCTGCTTTAAGTGGGTTTTTTTTTTTTTTTGCCCTGAACCTGGCAAAGAGGAGCCGTTCCTTTTCCTTTCTTTCATCTCAGGAGAGTAGAAGCTTTAATTTTTGCTATGCTCTTTAAACTTTTCTCCGTACCCTTTATCCTGATCAATCAATTAAGCATCCAACCAAGAAAACGTCTGGCTTCTAGAGGCTATCAATTATGTGGAGATGGGTGTAGGGACAGCTTAATCTTGAACACATGGACTCTTGCTGTATTATCTCTGTTTCTAATCAGCAAATTTTGAAATCATGAAATAAAATTTATTTCCAGAGTATCGACTACGCTAATGTGCCGCAAAGAAGATATGAACCAGATGCCATGATAGGCTGTACCATTTTCAGTGAACGACTTGAATTTTTTTTCTAATTATATACAGAATTTGAAGAATGAAAAACTGAAATTTCTGTAAAGACGCGACTCTCCTTGTCGCAATGTGCCATATCATAAAGCCTAAATGTTAATCATAATCTAATTGCCAAACTCTTTTGAGCAAATGGTATTGCTCGTACCTTTGCTCTTGTGTTATTCTCCTACTAGAAATGATAAGCCAGAGTCCTGGCAAGAAGATATTCAATTCTCTTACAACAGTAAAGTGTACCCACCGGATTTGTCTGGTAAAATCTAAACAATGAGTTGATCTAAATGATGGCGACAAAATCTCGGCTACTGTGGATCTGGATCGGCACAACCACTATCAGTCGCAGACCATGGGGACGTTATCTTGCTGTTAGATTGGTCCACTTTGCTGGTAGATTGATCTGAGATCAGAACACAAGGTGGCTGTTTGTACTTCTTACCAGGAAAGAAGAATGAAGGTTTTTGAGGCACTGGGATGCTAATAGACTCGCTGTTTAACATGAGAATAACCAAATCCATGGGAGGTCGGTCTTCTGTGTCGTCTTGCACACAGAGCAAGCCAATGTGCATGCATCTGATCACTTCGTTCACGGAATAAGCGTTACTTAATGCTGGGTCCACTGCTTCCGACGGTGTTCGGTTGCTCCAGTGCTTCCAAACCTAAAAGATAAGTTAGTATTAGTAAATTTTATTCAGATTACTGTTGTGCTACTATCAACAGTGATGTTAGCCAAAACAAGAAACTGCTGTATGAGGATACTCACATAGCCTAGCAGGCCCTCATCGCAGTCCAATGCTAAGAATTGGCTGTTCTTTTTGCCGGTTATAATCTCTAGCATTAAGACACCATAGCTGAAGACGTCGGATTTTACCGAGAAGTGTCCAAACATCATATACTCAGGAGACATATAGCCACTGCATTGAGCACAATATGTTGACACAGAGGATAACCTAGAAATTTTCACTATGGATATAAAATGCTTGAACAAAATTAGGACAATTACCCCAAGTTCAATACTAATGGTACACTCTTCTCTTTTTAATAACAAGTCACATTAGCAGATGTTGAACTTACTATGTTCCCACGATTCTATTTGTGCTCGCTTGAGTCTGATCAGTACCGAAGATCCGGGCCAAACCAAAATCTGAGATTTTTGGGTTCATGTCAGCATCCAGCAGAATGTTGCTGGCTTTGAGATCTCGATGGATAATTCGAAGCCGAGAATCTTCATGAAGATATAGCAGTCCGCGCGCCACCCCTACCATGACCTTGTAACGTGCTGACCAATCCAGTTGTCCACTGAGCTCGGGGTCTGTACATCAGTCGCAATAATCTGTAAGTTGCATCAACTTGTGTTTGCATAATGCTTATGCCCAGATCATCACAGTTGCTTTCATCAAGTTTTGATCAGATGTTCTCATTATGATGTGATTCATTGCCTTCCATATCTATTTCTTAACTTATGTTTGATCTTTAAAGTTGCATTCGTCAATGTAGAAAAGAGAGGATGAAAAACTCTAAGCAGAATAAGAACAGGATGTTTTGTTTGTTTGCATTTCGTCGTCCTGATGCCACTAATATGTATGGTTTTTCATTTAGCCAGAATCATATTTGCTTCTTATTTTCTCTGACTGAAATATCTCATTTAGACCGAAATGATGGTGTGCTAACTTGGTGAAAAGGAGATAGAAGAGCCGCAAACCAAATAACAAGCGATCGAGGCTCCCGTTGGGCACGTATTCATAGACCAATATTGTTTCGTCTCTTTCTATGGAGAATCCCAGTAGCCTCACTAGGTTTCTGTGTTGAAGCTTGGCTACTAATTCAACCTCGGTCTTGAATTCTTCGACTCCTTGTCCAGAGCTCCTAGATAGCCTCTTTGCTGCAATTTCTTGACCACCAGGTAGTGTACCCTGATAACACGAGACATAAAAACTGGAAATTTGCTCGAAATAGACGCGTCTTATTGGTTCTTCATTCTGTCATGCGTCTCATATTTTGCTACTATGAGATTAGAAGGGCATCAAAATAGGAGAACCAGTTGCATAATCTCAGGAGTTTTTCCTATTGATAAGTCAAAAGCTGAATGATCCGATTGAACATCTTAATTACCTTGTAAACGGGACCGAATCCACCTTCCCCTAACTTGTTGTCGTTCGAGAACTTGTTTGTGGCGGCTTCTATCGTTTGCAGATCAAATTGCAGGGAATGGAGCTCAGACATTTGCCTCTTAACTGGCAGCAAAATAGTTCCGATGTCTTTAGAATCTACTGAAACAGAATCTATAAACTTGTATGCATGCAATAGCATTATTTCTTCGAGTTACCTATCGGATATTCTTCTATACGACTTCCGCTCTCCCTTCTTAAAGCTCTTCTTCCTCGTTGAAAATGCCAGAATATCACGTAAAAAAACAGCGTCGATCCTATGGCCGCGGCGAGGATTGCAGCCAATATTTTCAACGGTAAGTGCACTTTCCCTGCATTTGTTGGCGGAGTTAATAGTTTCATTTACATACAAGGAAGGATGGCTCCTCCTAGTCATGAAAGCTTCATATTCCAGCGCATAGATGAGACAAAGATATTCCCCAACTCCATTCAACTGCTGTAGCAGTTGAGGAATCCAACTGTAAAGATTTTGACTCTGGTAGAATTGAAAAGAAGAAAACCATTTTGCTGGTTGAAAAACTCTTAATTAAATCCTCGAAGAGCAATGACACGGCTTAAGCGGACAACATAAATTCTGTAGTAATCTTAGAAGCGGTAACCAGGAGGATGATGAACTTTTGAAGTATCAACTATGAGGTTCTACGTTACCTTTTGAGCTGCTCTCGTAAAACGGGTAAATCTCGAACCTGACAAAGCAACTCGGAAGCAACACTCGGCCCCCGATTTTCCCCTTTCGGATGCTTAAGAGGCTTGATGTGGCGTTGCGAAGGCACTCCGAACAATCGTTTTTGGAGAGATAAGGCACGCACTGTGCGAACGTGTACAACGTTTTCTGCCGACTAAACTTGGCGTCGCGATGGCCATACATCCTAGGAGGATGCCGAGCACTAGCAGCCTCTCTACCCGTGTGATCCATCGTCTCGTTCAGTCGCTTCACGAATTCATCTGGCTGCTCTATGTTCTCTTCATTGTATTCATCCAACAGAGGTGTCAGCTCCACCTTCCCGGTGAAATTCGTGTCGGTGTAGCGCAACATGCACTGATCGTACCACAGGAAGGAGACTTTCGTCATCCCGCATATCTGGGTTATCTTAAGGCTCGCCTTCTTGACGCATTCCGTGCACTCTTCCTTCGAGACATCGCCTCTGCACATAAAGCTGCCGTAGACGGCCTCGTTCGAGCTGGCTTCGCTCCAAGTGAAGTTGAACCCGTCACCAGTGTTGGCCTCCGCATCTCTGACGAGATCACGGAGAACACGATCGAGGTCGGCGCGGTAGGTGCTATTGGGAGAGAAGGTGGTTGAGTTTGAGCAGTAACTTTTGCTCACGGTGAGGGTGGATTCAGCAACTTTGATGGTGAAAAAGCTGAGCATGAAAGGAAGCAAAAAGCGTGCCATTGGCATCCTTTTGCTCTCTCTCTTTCCCATTCAATTACGAGGCTGCAACAGAGATGCTTAAAGATGGTGAAGGACTCCGAGTCTATGTGACTCTTGTACATCATCCCCCCTTCTATCGTGATTCTCAAAAAGTTAAAAAAAAATGAAAAAGAAAGGAAGTTCGTCCCGCGTAAGCCGTTGCTAACTGTGTAACACATGGGTTTTGTCGCTTGCCTATTTCTTTCCTAAGAGCTTGATTCATGAATGACATGTTGGGGGTGAGCACCGGTCCGGTTCCAACTCGGGAATGGGACTGAACGAGATCGAACTAGCTGATTCCAGGCGGTTCTTAGTTCCAAAAATTCGGAACCAGCAATAATCGGTCCGATTTCCAGTTTCAGGTGAGGAACCGAACCTCCCAGACTGACCGAACCAGACCGATGTGTCTTTTATAATTCGTTTCCTCTTAAAGAGTAGAAGATGATTGGAGGCAAGAGCCTCCCAATTAGCCAAACCATTTCTTTCCATGGTCAGTAGCTAAATAACATCCCATGTATCATTGGGTGAATCCACATATTGATATTTTTTCTGTCAGCTTTACTTCCTTTCCGACAAACCAAGGGAACCATTAGAAAAGTTGATTCTCAAAAGTTGGAAGAGATTTGATCCTTTGTTGGACGAAAATGGCTTGTGAAATATGATTTGTCTTTGGCTCAGCTGAAGCACATGGTGCTCAGAACCTTGTTCAAATTTGCGTAGAGATTTGAGACACGCTAACATTGCAGAAAATAAAATACAAAGAAGAAACGTCTGCTGATTCTTGGACCCACCCAAGATAAAATCTCACAGTACAAAGGCTCTGTTTCTCCTCATTCAAATTTTAGCCCGAATCCCGTTCTCTAGTTTCGCAAAGTCCCAGCGCCGTAAGCTCTAATATCTCTCTATCCACCGCCACCCAACGCCACAAACAATCGGCCCACCATTCTCTCGCTGTTGTCTTCGCCTCCGCCGCCGCCGCCAATCTCTCCACCCGCCCAACCACCATGGGGAACTTCAGAACGAGGTTTTCGGTAGTCTTGAGGCCAATTTCAACCTCCATCTAAGGTTGCGAAAATTTCTGCTTGAGTTATTTCGTTAAGCCACCTCAGTAATTCATAAAAGGGTCTTGTTAACCCGTGCCCTCGTGCACTGGTTAAGCAATTACACGAGAAGAACAGTGCATTGAAAATTGCAAACTTTCCTTAATTGCTGTCTTAAACAAGTGCACTCGTTAACAAAATCGCGTGTTCCGGCGTTCACATTCGACTATGGTACTCGATGCAATCTTTGGTAGCCTTTTTATGAGCCAACAAAGTTCAAGTCTAATCCAATTATTTAAGGGTCCCTTGTCTGCCTATAGTGAGCTATTTACTTACTGTTCTTAAGCGTGGCGTGAAGATGGGTCTAGAGGCGACTACGTCAATGTGGGAAATAAACTAGACACATTGCAGCCCATCAATCAAGCTATGTGAAACTGCTGAATTAGCAAATATGTAATATCACGTCAATCGCGTCCTCTTTCATTGTATACACACTGGATAAGTTTTCTTATTGATTTCGACCCTTATATTTGGCTTTTTTTATTTCCTATTTAGCCATTTTTCTTTTTGCAAAAATTGCTAATTTAGTTCTAAACATGTTGTACGATGTTAATTCAGTCTTAATCCGTACGACCTTCTATCAATGGAAGCCCATAGAGTATAATACTAATGAGCCTAACGTTTTGTGAGGGTGTGGTTCATATTCCTCATCGACACGAATGCACGACAGAGAGCTTTTATAGCTTGAGCCTATATTTATTTCATTAGTAGTTTGGGATTGGGCTCATGAATATCTATTGCTATATATATTCTTTTTCATTTGTAATTGAGTAATGTAACGAGAGCTGCGGAATGCTAATTATAGTGGAATTCTCTACTAGACGTAGGCCTCATAAATATAAACCTAGATAAAACCGTGTGTCTTGATTTCTCTTTCTTACTTTTACGTTTTAGTTCGTTGTGACCGTGCTCCTCCAAATCCTAACACATTTCCCATAAGTTCCCATGGAGCAACCACTCCCCTCTCGCTCCGCCCAAAAGACAAACATGTGAACACAAAACAGAGAAATGAGAATGTCAATGACGCTTGGGAAGGGAAATACATGCATGCGCAACGTCAACGACCGTGGTCAAGCTGGGTCCACCCATAATTCAGTGGAAACCTAGTAATGGCGGGCGTTCGTCTTAACCTATGCACCGCTCCGAGAGGTCCTAATCTGAGACTATCCACGTCCTAATCGATAAAGCGTTTTTCTTAACCTTTGCACCGCTCCGAGGTCCGATCTTATCGCTTAATATGATCTTGAATGAGTCGCCATGAGAATCTCTCGATAGACCATATTGACCCACAATTCAAGTTTCCAAAGATGACATTCAACTCCGATTGAACATGGGGCGTCCCCATGGGGAGGATAGAAATGTAGAAGTTTTTAGATCAGAGAGTCTGCTGCTCCAAACGCACTTCTCAGCCATTGCCGTTCTTGGTAGGAACCGAACATCGGAGTGGATCAACCGTGCCGCCTCACTAATCAGCCATCCTGAATCGTCTGGTTTATTAAGCATCGCACGCCGGCGTTGGTCGACTATGTTGGATATATAACCTCCAACAGACTAGTACCTCAATCTTATCCGCCTGAAATTTGTGGCCTGAGCCTCTCGAGATGCCGATCCTAGGGCAAAGACCAACTTCTCTACCGATGAGTGTCACGTCTCAAGATCCTCCTGTGGGGTTTAGGCTCCCTCCCCCTTCCCAACTACGAATACGATCGAGAGGAGCCCGGAATTTCCCCAAAACCAAGAACAGATTTGAAAGCATGATGTAATTCAACTTTTGATTTTGAGTGTATTAAGTCCATAAGACGAAGGATCTTCTCCTACTTCTCTTGTGATTCCAAGCATGATATAATGGGAAGATGAGAAATTAACGAGATTTGTTACGTGGCACATGATATGGAACAATAAATAGAAAGAAGAAAATAAACAAATCGCACAACATATGTACGTGATTCGATCCTAACACCTGCATCCACGGGGAGTAGATCGAGCGATACAATTCAGACATTAGAAACCACACTCGAGTCATTCAAATATTCTCGGTGTTTTTCAGCCCCAATTACATCTAATAACGGACACAGTGTTTAGTCATTAATTTCTCGCGAAATAATATCTCAATCTCACAAAGGAATTACACAAATCTAATACCTCCAAAAAAACACTCGTGCTCTAATCTGACCTCACGCACGAAGAGGACGTGAGGATATAATTGAGAAGCCCATGCTCAAACACTCATATAGATGGCGCTTCAAAATCTTACATCAACTTCGGTACGAAGGCCTTGGCTATCAAGAACCCAGGCACCTATGGACGTCACTCACGGTCCCACGGACTAGCCCCGGCACTCAAGGAAAGAACCGCGCTTCTTCCTTGTAAAGGAGAAAACCACAATTCGACGGGCGGGAGATATTTATGCAAGAGAAATCCGTGTTGACCACGTCAACTACAGAAGTGCATTTTGCTCTTTCCAATGCAGCCGAATGGAGGATTTCAATGACTCAAGGATAAAATTCTGAGGATTTCATAATAGAATTTCATCCAATACAAAGCAATAATGTCTCTAATTTGGAATATTCAAATTTTCGCTTCGGGCTCAAACTCGAGATATATTTTCAATAAGATTTTCGATGGCATGATGAGTCTTTCTTTCTTTTTTATGTAAGTACCCTCGTCTTAGGTAATTTCATCTGGAAACTGATAGAATTAACACCAAGGATTGCTTTACATGTACACCCCCTCCTAAAAACTATTCTGTTTAATTGGATCTGAACACTTATGTCCATGAGTTTATTGTGTAACATTAGAGCACTTTGATTATCAGCAAAAAGACACTCACACCCGTCGCATTGGCCTCATTATCGTAATCCCAGCTGTCGGATTATCTCTTTTAGTTGATAGACGGTATGCATCTGTTTGAGGTCAAGAAGATTGAAGAAAAAAATGTGGAGAATAAGTTATGATTACTTCAGGGGCCAGTCCTGTGCATTCTCTTGAAGGATCACACTACTACTTCCCGTCGTTAATGCGATTGCTAAATTAGAAAGATGGAAAACTGAAGCGAAGATTGAGACTAGTCTGAAGATTAAGGGCTTGCATGGCAACAATTTGGATTCTCTAATTCTATTTCTCGGTACCAAAAAGGATGAGAAACATGTTTGGTAACTTAATGATTCTGATTCTGATTCTATTCCCGAAAATAGTTTTGGAGCAAAAAAAAAAAGTTGCTTCTAATAAAAAGAATCAATTTTCAAAAACACAAAACAGTATGAAGTGCTACATATCTCACTTTTCCCTATCAGTTCTATCATTTCTTTCCCTCGATCAAAAAATTTAATTTTGTGGAGTTACCAAACACGTTCTGATTCTCTAAAACTTATACAGGAAATAGAATCATAAAAAAATCAATTCTAATCAGAATCACTTTTTTCGAATCAGAATCCTTGCCATGCAGGCTCTAAACGTCTAAGGTGGTGGTGAGTATAATAACAAGGAGTTAAAGAAATTTTACACAAATATTGGAATCAAAATGACACTAACGGTTCCCAACATATCACAGCAAAACAAAGTTGATCAAACGATGAACGAAACTCTGTGAATGAGCATGCTAGAAGTGTGGGAATGCATGCTAGATTAGCCAAGACATTTTAGGCAGACGCAGTTAACAACAACATCTTGATTAACAGAAGACCTTCGGTTCCACTTGATTTAAAGCTATCAGAAGAAGAATGGATCGGAAAGAAGGTGAATTTCTCACGCTTGGAAGTTTTTTTTTTTAATGTGTTTCGTATGTGTAAGTAATTGAAAATAGAGACAAGCCTGATACAATGCTAGGAATTGATTTTTTGTTATTTTTTATTTTATTTTATTTTATTTTTTGCGTTGGGTATGGTTTTGATTAATTTGGCTATCGGCTTGGGATGAATAAAATAAAAAATGCGAGAACAAATGATGTTATTCGATAAATGCATGCAGTATAAGGATAAAATTATGGTAGTAATTAGTGTGCGGAAACAATCAAAAGAGTCTGGATTGATTAAATTGATGAGGATCACTAAAAGTGTTCCGTTTAGAAATCCGGAAATTGTTACCATAGACTTCGATTACGAAGTAGAACAAGAACCATCCACGGCTAAACCCATTTTAAGAAGATCTAGCATAACTTCTAAACATGTACAAAGATATTTTCAATGATTGCATTATTTGCTTTTGGCTAAGGCTTGCGAATTAGAGATTTTTTCAAAAGTAATGTAGGTCAGACATTCTGTTAAGTGGGAGTTGACAAAGCATGATGAGTTGGATTAACTCGAGAAGAACTAAACTTGGGTGTTAACTTGGTAATCAAATGAAAAATTATCGCAAAGCTAGTGGATGTACAACATCAAAGAAGAAACTGATGGTGGCAAGAAGCGCAAAGCAAGATTAGTAGTGATAGGTGTTCAATAAAAGAAAGTAATTGACATACACAGAGATTTTCTCTCTAATTATGAAGCTGACTACTATTAAGCTAGTATTGAGTATTGTTGTTGTTGGAATCCACATAAAAAATAGTTAGATGTAAATATTGCATTCCTCCAATGTGACTTAAAGAAGGATACCTACATGGTTCAATGCCCTTCTCTTTTCCTCTACCTTTGTAGAAGAAGAGGCATAGGGAAATTCGATTTAGAAGAATGGTGAAAGTTAAGTTTTGGAGTCTTGTAAATTGTTCAAATATGTCTCGAGTTTGAGCCTTTGAAAAAACCCAATCCAATAATTTACTGATTTGAATATGTTTTCAAGTTTGAATAATTTTCCTAAAAAAGAAATTTCTATTTTAAATCAAATTCTTTTCTATATATATTTGTAAAGAATATCCAAGATGCTACTTCTTCGTGAATTAGACTATGAAGCAATCTGGAATCATTCACGCGATAATATTTGTAAATTCATCTGCGATATTGTATTGCGAGGAATTTTGAGTGCTAAACACTGTGTGAGATTATCGGGCTTCGTTGGGGTTGGGAAAATTTGGAGTGCTTCGAGTGTCTCGAGTAGGTGATCGTGATCTCCATTGTAAGTGGAATCTTGTGATGCTTTCTCTGTGGACGTAAGTCACACTAATTGAAGACGGTGTTTATTTTATTATTCGATGGCTATCGAGAATCCTGAAAAGAGCGAGACTTTGAGCTCATGTGTGACTTCTAATCTGCTTGGTCTCTACTATGCTAATGATGCAACAAAGAAGAAATGAATCAGACACCAGAACAGGCGGCGCCAAACTCTCCTAAGCAAATGGAATTGTTCATACCTGTTCCATTCTGTTATTCTCCTTCTAAAAAAAAAAAGAGCCAGAATCCTGGCAATGAAGATATATCTTTGCTCAAACACGTTGTGCAAACGCGATTTATATGGTATAACCTATACAATGATTTGATCTAACGCTAGCCTCAAAACCTTGGCTATAGGAACCTGGATCAGCCCAACCACTGTCCCTCGCAAACCATGACGGCTTAATCTTGCCGTTAGATTGGTCAACTTTGCTGGTGGATTGATCTGAGTTCAGAACAAGAGGTGCCGGTTTGCACTTCTTACTTGAGAAGAAGAATGAAGGTCTTTGAGGAACTGGGATGCTAACAGAGTCGCTGTTTAGCATGAGAATAACCGCATCCATGGTAGGCCGGTCTTCCATTTCGTCTTGCACGCAGAGCAAGCCGATGTGCATGCATCTGATGACTTCACCCATGGAGTAAGCATTACATAAAGCTGGTTCAACCACTTCCGACGACGTTCTGTTGGTCCAGTGCTTCCAAACCTAAAAGATCAGTTAGTATCAGTTAATGTTGTTCTAATTACTGTTGTACTTCTATTAAAAGCGATGTTAGCCGAAAAAAGAAGGTCGGTATTAAGATACTCACATAGCGTAGCAGGCCCTCATCAGAGTCCATTGAGAAGAATTGGCTGTTCTTTTTGCCAGTTATAATCTCTAGCATTAACACACCATAGCTGAAGACGTCGGATTTTACCGAGAAGTGTCCAAACATCAGATACTCAGGAGACATGTAGCCACTGCATGGAGAACAAAACACAGAAATGAGAGGATAAACCTAGAAAGTTTCACTATGAATACAAAATACTTGAAACGAAATAGGGCGCCGCATTTTTTGCTTGTCAAGAAAATGCCCCAATTTCAATGCTAAGAGCAAACTGTTCATTTCCAACATGTTGGGTCAGCAGATGTTGATCTTACTATGTTCCGACGATCCTATTTGTGCTTGCTTGAGTCTGATGAATACCGATGATCCGGGCCATACCAAAATCTGAGATTTTTGGGTTCATGTCAGAATCTAGCAGAATGTTGCTGGCTTTGAGATCACGGTGAATAATTCGAAGCCTAGAATCTTCATGAAGGTACAGCAGTCCCCGCGCCACCCCTACCATGACCTTGTAACGTGCCGACCAATCTAGCTGTCCACTGAGCTCAGGATCTATACATCAGTCAGATATAGTCTGTAAGTTGCATCAACTCTTGCATAATGCTTGTGCCCAGATCATCACATTTGGTTGATTTCATCAACTTTGGATCAGTGTTCCATTACGGCATGATTTGTTTCTTTCCATATCTAGTCCTTCATTAATATTTGATCTTTGAAGTTGTATGTAGAAACGAAATGATAGAGACATTTAAGTAGAATAATAATAGAATGTGCTTTCTATTCTGTCGTCCTGTTATCGCTGATATCTCTGTTTTTTCTTCATTTAGCCACAATTATATTTGCTTCTCCTTTTCTCTAAGTGAAGTATATAATTTAGATTGAAATGCTGTCATATTAACTTAGTGAAAAACGCGAAAAAAGAGAAGCAAACCAAATAACAAGCGATCGAGGCTCCGGTTGGGCATGTTTTCATAGATTAGTATTGTTTCATCTCTTTCCATCGAGAATCCCAGTAGCCTCACTAGGTTTCGGTGTTGAAGCTTGGCTACTAGTTCAACCTCGGTTTTGAATTCCTGGACTCCTTGTCCAGAGCTTCTGGATAGCCTCTTTGCCGCAATTTCTTGACCACCAGGTAGTATACCCTGATAACAGAACAGACACAAATTTAAAATCCGCCCAAACCTGTCGCATCTTATTGTACATTGATTTTTCTGTACTTCTGATATGTTACTAATACGAGATAAAAAGGGCATCGAAATAGGAGAACCGGTTGCATAATCTCAGAGTTCTCTTATTTTGACTAGTGTGGATGAGAAAGATGGTGTGGAGCTTCAAGAGGCTTCATTTTAAGCCACAACATTATACTATATTATGATCATACATGACAAATGATAGCTCAAAGGTGAATGATTTGATTGAACATTCCTAATTACCTTGTACACCGGACCAAATCCACCTTCGCCTAACTTGTTGTCAATGGAGAAATTGTTTGTGGCGGCTTCTATTGTTTGGAGATGAAATTGCAGGGATTGGAGCTCAGAAATTTGCCTCCTAACTGGCAGTTAAACAGTGCAGAGATATTTAAGCTCCAGCGGAACGGATTCAATTCAATCATATGCATGCAATAGCATTGTTAAATTGAGCTACCAGTCGAATCTTCTTCGACGCAGCTTTCACTGTTCCTCCTTAGAACTCTTCTTCTTGTTCTTTCTCCAAATAAATGCCACACTATTCTGTGAAAAAGTAGCGTAGATCCCACGGTTGCGGCGAGGAGTGCTGCAAATATTATCAATGGAAGGTGCACTTTCCCTGCATTTGTAATCAGGGTTAATAATTTCATTGACAGACATGATGGTATGGCTCCTTCCAGTCAGAAAAATTCCTTCTTCCAGCACATACATGGAACGAGTTATTTTCCCAACTTGATTCGAAAGCTGTTTCAGACAGTTAAATTGGACTGCACTTTACTGAATCGAGCTGCGAGTAATCTAATATGTAGAGACCGTAATTGTGGTCGAGAATGAAAATGTTTTGCTGGCTGAAGAACTTCAATAATCTCGGAGTGCAACGACACAGCTTAAGCAGACAAGACAATATGTTTTGTAATTTTAGAAGAAGCAACAAATATCGCGGTGAACTTTCGAAAAATCAACTATGATGCTCTACCTTACCTTTTGAGCTGTTCCGGTGGACCGAGCAAATCTCGAACCCGACAAAGCAACCCGGCATCAACACTCCGCCCCTGGTTTTCCCCGTTTGGAGGCTTAAGAGGCTCGATGTCGCGTTGCGAAGGCACTCCCAACAATCATCTGGGGAATGATAAGGCACACACTGTGCGAATATGTACAAGCTTTTCTGCCTACTAAACTCGGCGTCGCGGTAGCCATACTTCCTAGGAGGATGCTGAGCAGCCTTACTTGACCCGCAGCCCCTCGCGTTGTGGCTCATTAGCTCCATGAATTTATCCGGCTTTCCTACGTTCCCTCCACTGTATTCGTGAAACCGAGGTTTCAGCTCCACCTTCATGTAGCAATCCGTGTCGGCGCATCCCAACAGGCACGGGTCGTGCCACAGGATGGAGACTTTGGCCGCCCGGCATATGCGGCCCATCTCGAGGCTTGCGTTGTTGATGCATTCCGCGCACTCTTGCTTAGAGACGCCGCGTTTGCACACAAAGCTGCCGTGGGCGGCCTCGCTCGAGTTCGCTCCGCTCAGGGTGAAGTTGAATCCTTCGTCGGTTGCGGCATACGCATCGGAGAGGAGCTCATCAAGGTGGGCTTGGTAGGTGCTGGAGTTGGTGGAGTAATGTCTGCTCGTGGCGAAGGTGGGTTCGGCAGCTTTGATGGTGAAAAGGCTGAGCATTAAAGGAAGTAGAGAATATGTCTTTGGCATCATCTTCTTCTTTTTTTTCCTTTTTTTTCTATTTGTTGTGTGTTGTGCCTGGCTTTGTGATGAACGAGTGGAATTCGATTGTGAGGCCACAACGTGGGTGTTTAAATAGGGGAAAAAGACCACGAGTCTATTTGACAAAGGTGTCTCTTCCACTTTCGACCGCGGCTTCTCGAGAGAAAAAAATAATTTAGTTCGTCCCCGCGTGAGCCGTTGTTGGGGGAAAGCTAGCGGGTCTGTTCTCACTTGAGGGGAAAACAGCCGACACTTGCCCCGCCGTTCCATTGTAGCCGTCTCCCCCGCCTTTCTCCGTAGCCTCATGTCCTGTTTGGTTCATCATTTGGCCAATGGACTTAAAGAAAATGCAAATACCTTTGGACTAAAGGCCTTTTCCAAAATGCAAGTAATGTTTGGTAAAGTGTATTTCAAAAACACATTGGAAAGCAACTTTCACGTAAAATACTATTTGATGAAAAATAAACTTTGTAAATTATTTTTATTTTTTGAAAAAAAAAAGTGGTGGTCAGCGGCGGATGGCGGCGGCCGACGGCAGCGGGTCGGCAGTGGGCGACAACCGATGGTACGTGGCGGGTCGGCATTGGCTTGCGGCGGCCAGTGACAAGGCTGGGCGGCGGCTAGCGGCGGCCGATGGGCTGTGGTCACGGGTGGCAGCAAACGAAGGTGACAAAGTTAAAAAAAAAAAATTAATTGCATTTCGCAAAAGTCTTTTAGCCTAGGGGTACTTTGGAGGTACTTTGGGCTAAAGGATTTTAGAGAGCATTTGAGATGCAATTGCATCTTTACAAAGTGAGTGAAAAAAGTAGCCAAACACCATTGTATTTTGGCCAACGGACTTTAGAGCCCCAATGCTCATATGAAATGCTAAACCAAACAAGGCCTCAATACCGTTCGTGACCTCGATATAAAGGTTGCAAGTCGCCATGGATGACCTTAATTGATGTCCATGGTCTCAGAGAGGCCTATTACTTTGATCTGAGGTGGTCCAAGGCCACAAGAAGGTATGCCACGCCCACAAAAATGACCAACATTTTGTTATAATCCACAAGCAATAGACTTAGTCGATAAAATGCAGTGTTTATATCATACCTTTTGTCGAATTACACATCGATTCATATGTATATATGTATAAAGTTATGTCAACTTTGATTACATTCCAATGAAACATCCTTTTGGGATAATAAGGCAAGATAATTCGTCATCGATTCAATTCTCGTGAACACATTTATCATCCGCAAGAATTGCAATTAGGAAACCTTAAAAAGTGAACTCCTAAACAAACTGTTGGAGATCATGATATTAGCTGGAAATCAAATTATAATCTTCTTGATTGAAGATTGATTGGAGAACATAATCAGAGAACGAGATTGGCTCTGATTGATTTCTTGTACAATCTCTTTCCTTTTATTCTTTACTTTGTAAACATTATATAGATACAAATGTACAGATGAATATGACAAGAAAGAACATACTTTTTCTTTCTCCCATTTGGCTTCGTTACCTTCTTCTCCTCCTCATTTCCTTTCATGGTATCAGAGCAGGAGGTCCTGAGTTCAAATCTTTCTAGGCCTCTATTTGTCTCCCCAATTAATTTGTCCACACTTAGTACTAGGCAAATGACCAGACTAAACGTGAGGGGGAGTGCTGAAATATATAAATATTAAACCACGACTTCTTCTAACAGCTTAAGCTTTTAGAGCAGTTGGTTTTGGTCTCACCAAATCTTTACATGGTATTAGAGCCACTTTGCTGGCCTAGCTTCCGCTCTCATTCTTGATTGCATGTTTGTTTTGTTTTGCTCTTTTCTTTTGCAACCTATCCTGCAAAAGAAAACAGAGTCAAACCTTGGAGGAATCAATTTTTTAACACCATGAAAAACGAGGAACAACATACCATAGTCAACCAGACCAACTCTGGTGAGGAGAACATACCTCCAACTTCAGATCCTGTCGAAGAACCTGTTGTTGAAAGTACTCAGGTCACAGCAAGTCAGATTTCTTTGCCTCAGTATAATCCTATTCAGGCTCAGCCCATCCCATGGCAGCATTACCAAACAAACCAAGGGCAGCTCATTCCCGGTCAACCCATCCAGTTGCCGTATATGGGAGCTTCACCAATACCATGGTATTATGGTCCTGCTCAGCCTACAACTTTTGGGTCATCATCGCCTGTTGCGCCTGAGGGAGTCCCACCAGCCGGTTTTGGGGCAAGACCAACCCCCAGGCCCAGTTTTCCTTATGCGGGACAGATACCCGAATCGGGTGTGGCAGCGACCTATCCAACAGCAGCGACCTATCCGACGGCTCCTCCCGGTTACCAAGCCGTGTTTCCTTATCCACTTGGAATCGGCGGCAACCGACCGGAGGTCGGAGATCCATTATATACATCATCAAACGACGGACCAGAATTGCGCCTTATCAATCTCCAGTTGGCCGGCCCAGAACATTATTCTTCCTGGGCAAGAGACCTTCGGCGAGCTCTCGTGACAAAGGATAAGGAAGGATTTATCGACGGCACAATCCAGTCCCAACCGAGGAACGACAGCGCCGTCACTGGCGACGGTGCAATCAGCTAGTTCGACAATGGATTGGTAATTGCCTCACGACCGAAGTAGCAGCCGGATTACCACCAACAGAAGATGCAAAAATAATGTGGTCAAACATACGAGAGATGTACGGAAAACTCGATCGAGCTAAGTTTTTCTCGTTAACACAGGCCCTATCGGAACTCAGACAAGGGAATCAGTCTGTGACAAGCATTTTCAATCGCCTATCGGCCCTTTGGAACGATATCGAAGCCGCAGAGGAAACCCTTGCCGGTCCCGAAGAAACTCTTCGACAATACCGAGCGATTCGTGACCGAGAGAAGGCGACCATATTTTTGCTTGTGCTAAATGATGATTACTTACCTTTCCGAACCCAAATTCTCGCGATGGAGCCACCACCAAGTCTCGGCCGCATCTTTCAGCTCGCTGTTCAGGAGGAAAGCCAGCGATCGGCGACGGCGATGGCAACACGACATGGCAAAGGAGTAGCCCTCTCGGCCTTCTCACCTCACGGCGTGTCGGGTACTCGCAGCGATGGATTTGGAGGTTCGGCCATGCTTGCGACCTCTCGGGAGCTTGGGGAACGAAAAACAGAGAAACGCGATCTGTTCTCAGCGGCTGCTAAAGGGAACCCTAGTTCAAGAGGGATGAACGGCCAATATTATAAGCTAGCATCTGACGGCTCTGGAGTCATGTACATGTCGTCCGGATCTAATGGGGCTGATTCAACCACGTTAGCGGTTTTGTCGCGGGGATCGGATGGCCCACGTAATGCCATGTCATCAGGGAAGGCAAGTGGAAATTTTTCTAAACTCAAAAATAAATATTGTGATTATTGCAAGAGGCCACATCATACTATAGAGACATGCTGGAAACTACATGGACGCCCAATTGATCGCGAAAGAAGGGACAAATCTGCCTTTCAAATTTCTGCACAAAGAGGAGACGAGACTCACAGCACCATTACTCAGGACCAGTATCAAAATATTATCAAAATGCTGAACCAATTGAAGACTACTGATAAGAGTGCAAGTTTCTCAGGTACTCTTCTGTCTCAAGAAAAATCTATTTCGGTAAATGCATGGATAATTGATTCAGGTGCCAGTGATCATATAATTTGCACCAAGAATTTATTTTCCCATATTGATGAAAAATCTCAATTTCCCCTCTCGGTGAGACTTCCAAATGGGAATACTACTCTAGTCACTAAAACTGGCACTGTTCAGCTTGTGCCAAATTTTATTTTTCGCAATGTCCTGTACATTCCAGAGTTTGATCCCCTCTCTGTCTCGCGAGTTTGTCAAGATAATTCTTGCAATGTCATATTCAACTCGGACAATTGCTTATTTCAGGACCGTATGACTGGCAAATTGATGGGCTTGGGTAGAGTTGAAGATGTATTGTTTTTCTGGATGAATTCCTTTGGAGATTTAAATTCTTTGAATAAAAGCATTTTTTGTAATGCTACTAGTATTAATAAGAATCTGCTTTATCATCAGCGCTTGGGTCATAGTGCAAAATTCCCTTATCCAAAATGCTCAATATGTCCTCTAGCTAAACAATCCAGGCAATGTTTCCCATCGAGCACATCTCAAGCTACTCGTCCTTTTTCACTAATACACCTTGATATCTGGGGTCCTTACCATACAACTCATCGTGACGGTTCTCGTTTCTTTCTCACAATTGTTGATGATTTTTCACGAGCCACTTGGACTTTTCTCATGCATTCTAAAAGCCAAACAATTTCCAGATTATCGAATTTCTTCTCTATGGTCACAACTCAATTCAATACATCTGTCCAAAAAATTCGGACAGATAACGGACGCGAATTCCTTTCCAATGATTGTCAGTCTCTACTCAACTCTCGTGGCATTCTTCATGAAACCTCTTGCACCTACACTCCACAACAAAATGGAATTGTGGAAAGAAAGCATAGACATCTCTTAGAGGTTGCACGAGCTCTCAAATATCAAGGTTTTATTCCTGAGCAATTCTGGGGCGATTGTGTGATCACTGCTACTTATTTGATTAACCGCATGCCGAGTAGAATTCTTGATGGTGTTACACCTTATGAGTTACTTTATGGCAAATTACCTTCCATTGATCATCTGCGGACATTTGGATGTCTATGCTATGCAACGACTGTTGGGCCTCAAACTAAGATGGATCCTCGTGCTATCCCATGTGTTTTTATGGGATGTCCCACACTACAAAAGGGCTATCGAGTTATGGAGATATCTATTGGAAACTTCTTCATTAGCAGGGATGTTATTTTTCATGAAGATGTTTTTCCTTTTCAAGAAGGGACATCTTCATCTCCAATAGCGCCGGAAATGAAGACTTTCCTAGAAGAGGATGTTTTGAATCCTTTTTTTATTGCTACATCGGAACCAATAGCATCAGCCCCGATAGAAAGATCAGAGACAATACCAATTGCATCACCTCCGACAGAAAGTCAGGAGACGACATCAGTGGAATCATCCCCTGAAACTAGCCCTTTATCTGCTAATACTGATTATCCACTGTCACCAGCGGCGTCTTCACTAGATCCTCCTTCAGTGACTCCAGTTCCCATAGAGCAACCGCGACGTTCTGGGCGTACTATTCGACCGCCTACATGGACTAAAGATTATATCTGTTCTGCATCTAAACTTTCAAGTAGCCATTATCCTATATCATCCTACGTCTCTTTCAATCGTCTTTCTTCGGCATATACATCTAGCATTAGCCGGATTTCGAAGGAACATGAGCCCTCTTCATACCAGGCAGCTGCACAAGATCCCCGATGGCAACAGGCGATGGAAGCCGAACTGAATGCACTTATTGAAAACCACACATGGGACATTGTTTCTCTACAGGAACATCGAAAGCCGATTGGATGCAAATGGGTCTACAAAATTAAATACAAGTCTGATGGGTCTATCAAACGCTACAAAGCACGTTTAGTAGCACAAGGTTTTACCTAGAGGGAGGGTTTCGACTATCATGAAACTTTTTCACCAGTTGCAAAAGAGGTCACTGTTCGTTCTTTTTTTTTTTCCATAGCAGCTGCACGCCATTGGTCTCTTCATCAGATGGATGTCAACAATGCTTTCCTTCATGGAGATCTTCATGAAGAAATATACATGAATCTTCCACCGGGATTACGCAGACAGGGGGAGTCACATGTATGTCGTCTTCGCAAATCCCTGTATGGTCTTAAGCAGGCCTCCAGACAATGGTATGCTAAGTTTACAGATGCTCTAACGGCGGCAGGTTTCCATCATTCAAAATATGATTATGCTCTTTTCACATGGACTTCAGGTACTGCATCTATTTATTTGCTGATCTATGTTGATGACATACTTATCATGGGAAATAGTGAGTCTCACATTGAAGAGTTCAAGAGGTATTTGCACTCTACATTCCACATCAAGGACTTAGGAGCTCCAAAGTACTTTCTTGGCATCGAGATTGCACGTTCTGATAAAGGAATCAATCTTAGTCAGCGAAAGTTCGCATTAGAGATTGTGTCTGAAGCCGGTCTATTAGGTTGTAAACCTGCTGTTATTCCCATAGAGCAAAATGTCAAGATGACAACTCATGAATATGATTTAGGGACATCTACATCCGTCGAAGATCCTTTAATCGAGGACCTATCGGGATATCAGAGACTCGTGGGAAAATTGATATATCTTACTATGACAAGACCCGACATATGCTATGCAGTTCAAATATTAAGCCAATTCATGCATCAGCCAAAGCAATCTCATATGAATGCAGCATTGAAGGTAGTGAGGTATCTGAAAGGGAGTCCAGGACTCGGAATCTTCTTATCTCGTGATTGCAACGCAAAAATGACAGCCTTCTGTGACACCGATTATGCAACTTGTCCAATGAACAGAGGATCTATTACTGGTTTCTGCATAAAATTGGGAAAATCTTTGATTTCATGGAAAACCAAGAAGCAAACAACAGTACATTTGTCATCTGCAGAAGCTGAATACCGTGCCATGGCAAAGACTGTTTGCGAAATAATATGGTTACGAGGTTTATTATCTGATCTTGGAATACATATGGAGGAACCAACAGAATTATTCTGTGACAATGATGCAGCACTCAAGTTGGCCGCAAACCCAGTTTTTCATGAAAGAACGAAGCACATTGAAGTTGATTGTCACTTTACTAGAGACAAAATTCAAGAAGGAGTTTTAGTCACTAGAGGGATTGGGACTGCGGAACAACCTACAGATATTTTCACCAAGCCATTATGTCAAAGGCAACATTCATATCTCCTAAGCAAGCTCGGCGTCCTAGATATATATAGGCCATCGGCTTGAGCGGGAGTGTTGGAGATCATGATATTAGCTGGAAATCAAATTATAATCTTCTTGATTGAAGATTGATTGGAGAACATAATCAGAGAACGAGATTGGCTCTGATTGATTTCTTGTACAATCTCTTTCCTTTTATTCTTTACTTTGTAAACATTATATAGATACAAATGTACAGATGAATATGACAAGAAAGAACATACTTTTTCTTTCTCCCATTCGGCTTCGTTACCTTCTTCTCCTCCTCATTTCCTTTCACAAACTCTTTTTTTTTTTACAATAAAATATTCCAGCTTTCACATTTATCAGCCAACAAAGTTGAAGTAAGGGTCCTATGCTTGTGTGTAATGAGGTCTATGTTTCTTTCCTTGATCGTTATATAGAGGTTGGATTTAGAGGCGACTAGGTCAATGCGGATTGAAAACTCGACACATTTGTTGTCTCCCGATCGGACCCCGGAAAACTGCTTATGTCCATCACGTCGTTTTCCATTGCATTCAACATACGATCCGTACTTGTAACTTAAAATTTATGTCGGATAATTTCGGAGGGCGATGAACTTCGGAACTTTGACTTGCTGATTTTAATAACTAAAAGGTTGTCGGGAAAAGTACACTGCAAATGTCTTAACTTTCGTACGGCGTGCACTTAAGAGCCTTAACTTTCAAAGTGTTCACTTGAGTGCTGCCTTTTTTTCAATTCGTGCACTTAAGTGCCTTAACTTTCAAAGTGTTCACTTGAGTGCCTAAACTTTTAAAAAGCGTTCACTTGAGTACCAACTTCTTTTAAAATCGTTCACTTTAGTGCCAACTCCGATGAGCCACGTCAGCACAAATAATAATTAAAAATGCCACGTGTCGAATTTTCGGTGAGCCACGTCAGATTTGGCACTGAACTGAACGATTTTAAAAGAAGTTGGTACTCAAGTGAACGCTTTTTAAAAGTTTAGGCACTCAAGCGAACACTTTGAAAGTTAAGGCACTTAAGTGCACGCTGTACGAAAATTAAGACACTTGCAGTGTACTTTTCCCAAAGGTTGTCTAAGGGTTATGGTGTTGATGGTTTACTTCCCTTTCTAGAGACAATTACAAAAAATGTTCTAAACCTTTTCTACTTGTACCAATTTAAGATTAAACTTTTCAATTATACAAATCCAATCATGAACATTTCAATGGGAAATGTTTCCCTAACAGTACTGTTGTTTCTGATCGTAGATCTATATACCATCACCGAGTGTTTTGCATAAAACACACATAAAATGAAAAATCGTGGGGTAACATTATTTTTAGACTAGCAGCTTACCATTTCAATTGTACCAATTTCACTAAAAATTTTCATATTTTGCTAATTGAGTCTATCCGGCCAATTCTGGCCGAAATCGTTGATGTGGACATATTTTACTTAGTTTTTGAATTTTTTAATAACTTTTTCCTTTTCTTTTCTTTTCTCTAATTTATCTTTTTAGCTGAGGGCCAGCATGATTCGCCGGCCGACTCTTGTCAGAACTTGGTGAGGATCGTAACGGTGAGGGTTTGCGGGCCCTTGCTTCTGCCGGCAAGGGTGTGGTGGCCCTCGTCCGATGCCCTTGCCGACCAAAACGAGGTTTTGCGAAACCGAATTCCCCGTCTATGAACTTTTTAAGGAACGTATTTACAAAAGCTAATGACATGAGTAGCTTTGAAATTTTGCTCATTGTTTAGTTTATCAGAACTAATTTTTCCAACATCGTTTATGAACTATTTAAATTTTGTTAATGTGACGAGCTGTTAAATTTCCTCCTGGTCAATTTTTTTTGTTCAATTTTTATAGTTGAACTTTATTTATTTGTTCAATTTCATCTCTAAACTATTGTGTTTGGGTTCATCTTGGTGGGAGCGCATAGCAAAAGTCCAATATCTTTACCACGGAGATCCCCAAGTGCCGACTCTTGGGTCGGCTGTACTTGGCAAAGCCTAAGTTCAAGCTCGTCAACATATCCAGTTGAACTCACCTTCGCTCGAAAGCTTGAGACAATGAGTTATGGGCTAATTGTGGTATATAATTAACCGCTAAACATCACACCAATTCTTTGATGTGAGTCATCTCGAACACAACTCACACGTGTATCTCAATAATCAAGATGTTAGGATTCCACGCCCAAGCACAATGAAATAGAGAATAAAAGCGAGAAAAAGAAATTGAGACACAATGTTTATCATGATTCACCCTTAAACTATAGTTACATCCAATAGAGAATTCTACCATAACTAGCACATCGCACCTCTCTATTACAACCCTCAATTACAAGATAAAGAGAGAATATATAGTAAAAGTTGTTCATGGGCCCAAACCCAAACTATTAATAAAATACGAGCTTAAATTACAAAAGCCCTCTAGTGTTCGGTGAGCGCAACTCTCATGCTTTCCTGTCGGGAATATGAACAATAACTCGACACATCTCTCTTTATCCCTCACTTGAGCACTATATGAGTCATCAAATATTCTTTAAGATAAACCTTGATGTCTTTTGTCTGGGAAAATTACCAAAAAAGTCCTACACCTATTGGATTTGTGCAAATTCAGTTCTATTTTTTTTTTTTTTGCCAATTCATTCCTAAACCTTTTGCAATTTTGCCAATTCAATCCATTTGGCAATTTTTGGCAAGCCAACAACCTAATATTTTAATAGTTTTTGTGAATTTCTATAATTTTTTATTTTTTACTTTTATTTTTCCTTTTTTCCCCTCCATCGTCATCTTCTCCTTCCCTGTTTAACGTCCCCGTACAACCACCCTCTTTCCCTTCCTCGTTTTGCCTCCAGTTGGTCATCGGCTCGGTGACTGGCCAGAAGACTACCGGCGAGGCTCTTGCCGGCCTTGCTAGGTGGGGTCGGGCGAGGCCAAGCCTCACCATGGCCTGGTCAAGGCTGATCTCGCCAGCCTAGATCTGGCGATGTTGAGCCTCGCTTGGTCATGGCAAGCCTAGCGAGCACGCACGCATGCACAATCGGTGCGGTGGCCCTCGACATGTAGACACACCACAAGGGCGCGACAATGACTGCTACCGCGATGAGGAGGTGTGTGTGTGTGTGTGGGGGGGGGGGGTGGCAAGGCGAAGGTTGCGAGGAGGTGAGGGGGCGAGGCGAAGGCTGCGAGGAGGTGAGGGGGGCGGGGCGAAGGCGGCAAGGAGGTGGGACGTGGGGGCACGGTAGTGGCTATGGCTGGTTTGATTCTCTTCTTCGGTGAATTGCTGTAGTCGAAACAAAAGAATAGGGACGTTGAAGCCGAAGAAGAACAGGAAGGGGAAAGGAAGAAAAAAATAAAATAAGACAAGGAAAAGAAAAAAAGAAAAATAATAAAATAATAAAATAATAAAAATTGGATCGCTAGTCGGCTAGCGTCCACGTGGGTAATTTTTCAAATTAGCATTTAAAAAAAAATTATTTACCAAATTAATATTTAAAAATATATATATACCAAATTGGGTGCCGCTCAGCAATTTGCGAGTTGGGCCCCGTTCGACGGTCCAATTGCCGGGCGGGTGGTTGCCCCAACCCCAATCGGCAATTGGGCCGCCGATTGGGGCCCAAAACCATGATTTGGGCCCCGCTCGGCAGCCCAATTGCCGAACGGGGTCGAAATTTTATTTATTTATTTATTTTTTTCAATGGATTCGTCTCGAAAAATTATACGAAATAAAAAAATCGTCTCAAACGGACACCCGAGCGATGAGATATGCCCTTTTAAAGTATTATTCCGATTTTTAAAACTTTGGTAATTTAGACATACATTTAAATGATTAAATTATCATCCCCGCGTGAGTTCGAAAGCCATTATCATCCCCGCGTGAGTCCCAAACGGATACTCGACGATTTGAAATGTGTCGACTCGTGTCGTTGTTCGCGCGAGTCCGAAAGCCCTCGTTGGGATCCTTTGTTGAGCTCGAACAGCTTGAGTTCGAAACAGTTTTGCAGATACAGGGGTTGGTCGCTTGTTTATGATAATTTACTCGTTTAAATTGATGCCTAAATTAGCAAAGTTTTAAAAATCCGACGGAATAATACTTTGAAAGGGCATATCTCATCGCTTGAGTGTTCGTTTGGGATGATTTTTTTTTATTTCGCGTAATTTTTTGAGACGAATCCATTGAATACAAAAGAAAATAAAAAAAAATTAAATTTCGGCCCCGTTCGGCAATTGGGCTGCCGAGCGGGGCCCAAATCCTGGTTTTGGGCCCCAATCAGCTGCCCAATTGCTGATTGGGGGCGGGCCCAACACGCAAATTAGGTGCCGCTCGGCGGCCCAATTGCCGAGCGGCACCCAATTTGGTATTTTTTTAAAATATTAATTTGGTAATTTTTTTTTAAAAAAATGCTAATTTGGAAAATTGCCCCGTCCACGTCAGTGCCGGCCAGCCAAAAATCGTCGAATGGACTGAATTGACACAATTGCAAAAGTTTTAGGACTGAAGAGGCAAAACAAAAGTTGGGATTAAATTACCACAATTACAATAGGTTTAGGACTTTTTTAGTAATTTTCCCTCTCTTATCTAGTATTACTAGTAGTTTTCAACACAACTCCTCGACAAGACATCACACTACATGTAATAATGTGTTTCTATAATACTTAATGGTGACCAATAATGAACGTGTCGGGTATGAAATGACCCATTTACCCCTTTATAAAGGGCTTGGTCTTGTTTAGTTAAACAATTTAAAATGTTCCTCATATTTACGTGACATGTTTAGGTACGTCTAGAATTAGTACTTACGACTTGTAAACTTAAGTAATCATTTTTATATATAGGAACCCATATCTGAAGTGTTATGCGTTATGTATTAACTTTTATGTTTTCGTAGTGATGTTAAGACATAATTAATGACCAATTTGTGTCGGTATTGAATCCAAATTTGACATAGCGCACTTGAGAGAGAGAGAACAAGAAAGCAAATCATGGACTAAAGTTGAACGAATAAACAAAGTATGAGGTTCTGACCAAAAAAAAAAAAAAAAACAAAGTATGAGGCCAAAATTGAACAAAAATAATGATAAGTCATACATTAACGAAATATGTCGTCCGCTTCAGTAAATTTTGTCAATAATTTTAGCGGAGGGATCACATTGAATGAATACATTCACAAAAGTCACGAAGTGTGTACGTGTCTGCACCACAATTCACTCTGTAACATATTTCTATGAAATCGCTGCGCCCGAATTAAAGTCAGGAGTCAATATTGGTAGACCCACACTACATATAAAGTTACAATTTAGGAGCGACTCGACTCGCCTCGCCTCCGTCCAAAGAAGCGCACGTAGACAAAAGAAGGAAAACGAGAATCAGTGACGGAGGGGAACGCGAAACACATCCATGGGCATCGCCGACCACGACATACCAAATTACCAGCCGTAATTTTAACCTTTGAAACGGTTCGAGGACCGATTGTATCTTCCTAACCTGATACTGATCTTGAATCAGTCTCCCTGAGAATATCTCTGTAGACCAAGAAAGTTGACGCACAACTGAAGTTTCCAAAGATGACTTTTACCTCTGATTGAACCTCCAGTCACGACCAGGCGCGCGGATTTTTTCCGCCGAATTGGCCCGACCTTCCGAGATCCAGTTGAAGTCGGACGAGGAAGCGAAGGGTTTTAGTCCAGGCAAGATTTTTTGAGCTCGGATCTTGGATCTGAGAACAGGGGTCGTATCGGGAAGCCATATTGGTGTGTGTATATATTCTGCAGGTCAGGGAGATCTGGAGTCGGTTCCAAGAACGGAAGAACGGTTCTGTTGGTGTTGAGAAGACAAAGTTGGAACGAGTGCAGAGCGTCACGGCTTCGGTTGAGAAAAGAGAGTAGATTCTGCAGTTCCCAGTCCCTTGGTATATGGGAGGTGCAGCCGGTGCCCCCATGGCACGAAACCGAGGACCACCGCCACATGAAACAATGCCACGGTTGGTCATCGCCGGCAAAGTGCTGCCGCCCCTTCAACCCGCAACCATCCCCGCCCTTTGAGGCTCACGCGACCCTGAAAAGATGTCACATTAGCATTTTTCGTTACTAGAATTCCGATTGGAGCTAAAGTAGGTCATTGGTTGCATCATTAGACAAGCTTTAGGACTTTAGCTATTTGGAATTTTAGGACTTAAAACAACTTTCTCAATAAATGTAGGATTTCTACTGCATTTGTCCAAATGAAAAAAATACGTCGGTAGCCACTTAAATAAGAACTGGTAACCCAATACTAGTGGTAGCTTAATGGGAGCAAAAATAGTAAGTCGCAGCGGACATTTTCGGTGGAGAGTGCACTTTCCGGGCTTTTTTCCAAAATAGGATACAAATAAAAATAAAAATTTATCATAATAGGTGAAGCAAAAAAGATATTGGCACTTTAGGTGCCGCTCGGCAGTTAGATGGCAACCGCTCGGCAATCTCACTACCGAGAAGAGCCAAAATAAAAAATAAAAAATTGCCCGCTTGGCAGTAGCGCCCTCCTATTTATCTTTAAATTTTTTATTGGCTTGCTCGGCACAACACGCACATAGCTATTTTTTAAAATTTTTGATTGGCTTGCTCCGCATTCTAAGTGTCGAGCAAGCACTCGACTTTTTAATTTTTTTTTAATCACTTTTAATTCCTTTTTTTTGTTTTCATTTAATCATTTTTTAATTATTCAATTTGTTCTCTAGAATGGACAACATATTAATGAAATTCGTATATAATACCATGTTCGGTATTAACGAGCGAGCGAACGAACGAGCGATTGAGGCGGCGGAGCGAACGAACGAATGGGTGAGCGTTCACTCTGGGGCCTTGATCGGTCGTTCGCTCACTCGTTCATTCACTCGCTCCGCGGGGTCGAGGCTTGCTTGCTCGTTCGTTTGTTCGCTCGCTTCGCGGTCTTGATCGATTGTTCGCTTGCTCGCTCGTTCGTTCCTTCGTTCGCTCGTTAATACCCAACATGGTATTTTATACGAATTTCATTAATATTTTGTCCATTCCACAGAACAAATTGAATAATAAAAAATGATTAAAAGAAAACAAGAAAAAGAAATTAAAAAAAGATTAAAAAAGAACATAATAAAAAAATTAAAAAAAAAAGGTTGAGTACTTGCTCCGCAGTTAGAATGCCAATAAATATTTTTTTAAAAATAGCTATGTGCTTGCTCGGCAATGTGAGTGCTGAGTGATACCTAAAGTGGTACTACCTTTTTCTCTTACCTATTTTGGTGAATTTTATTTTTATTTTTATCCTATTTTGGAAAAAATCTTAGCTTGATTTTACTTTACTTTTTCTCTTTCCTGAAAAGAGAATTAAATGATTTTCACTCGACTAGGCCAAGCCTTTTAATATTTACTCTGAGTTGTCGGAGTAAATATTAGTTTCATTTACAAACAAGAAAAGGATGGCTCCTTCTAGTCATGAAAGCTTCATATTCCAGCGCATAGATGAGACAAAGATATTCCCCAACTCCATTCAACTGCTGTAGCAGTTGAGCAATCCAACTGTAAATATTTTAACTGTTGTGGAAATGAAAAGAAGAAAACTATTTTGCTGGCTGAAAAACTCTTAATAACTCATCGAAGAGCAATGACACGGCTTAAGCAGACGGGATAATACTTTAAAAGGGCATATCTCATTGCTCGGGTGTCCGTTTGGGACGATTTTTTTTATTTCGCTTAATTTTTCGAGACGAATCCATTGACAAAAAAATTAATTAAAAAAAAATTAAATTTCAGCCCCGCTAGGCAATTGGGCCGCCGAGCGGCACATAATATGGTAAATATATATTTTTTAATACTAATTTGATAAATATTTTTTTAAAAAAATATTAATTTGGAAAAAAGCGCTAAGCGGACAACATAAATTCTGTTGTAATCTTAGAAGCGGTAACTAGCAGGATGATGAACTTTGAAGCATCAACTATGAGGTTCTACGTTACCTTTTGATTTGCTCCCTAAAACGGGTAAATCTCAAACCTGACAAAGCAACTCGGAAGCAACACTCGGTCCTCGACTTTCCCCTTTCGGATGCTTAAGAAGCTCTATGTGGCGTTGCGAAGGCACTCCGAACAATCGTTTTTGGAAAGATAAGGCTGTTGACACCTAAAATTTTGATTTTCCTAAAATATATTCATTTAGACCCAAAATGAGAGTTAGTCATAATTCTCACAAAAATAAACTTTTCGTGCACAGCATGTTTAATTTAGTTTAGCATGCATTATTATTTATTTATTTATTTATTTTTGCATTCAGGCCATAGGCAAAGGAATTGAGCTTAAATTGACAAGTAATTAGACTGATATGACATGAAAAATTTCGGCCAAGACAGCTGGGGATGATGATTGATGACCCAAAAATTGGAAGCTGGGCGAAGGAGGCTCCGAGGTCGTGTTTGATCTAGGTTCGGATTGTTATTGCTAAAGACCGAGAAGGAGGGCTATTGAGCTCCGACTCAGTCAAATTCGGCCCATTACAATCAACAATTGGTCTTGGATTACTTTGAGGTAAAAAGCCGAAGCCCGCGGGGTTAAACCTAAACCTAAACTAAGCAGTATATAAGCAATAGCATGTTGTTGTTGATGCTTCACAAAGGGGGGGTGGACGCCAACACAACTCAATATACGGCCACAAGAAGTAGAGGACGGCAGAAATTGAGAGAGCCAGCTGAGAGAATTCTCTCTCCCCCTCCATGCAAATTTCATCGTCCAGAAGTCTACTTTTCAAGCGCACGGTGAAAAGAGGAGGAGGAGCACTAAGCAAAAGGACAAGAAAGGAACCACCATCCTTCATCAGTAGCATATAATTTCATCCTTTTATTGCTCTTTTCTTTATATCTATTTTCCTAAGTTTTCCTCACGGACATCTCTTGCACAAAACCCTAAAAAACGTGAGGGAATAAAGTCCTGATGCAGGGCTTTTTTCCAAACCAGGATTATTATTTTTCCCCAAAACAGGTGTAAAAAAAGTCATATTTACCTAAATAGGCGTCGCTCGGCATGCAAAATGCCTTTGCTCGGCATTGTTATTTTTATTTATTTTAATCATTTTTAAATTTCTTTTTCTTGTTGATCACATTAGTTTTTTTTTTTTTTACAAATACAACTAAGTTTTTCCATACGATGCAGTATTTTTAATTTCTTTTTCCTATTTAGTATTAAAATAAAAACAACAAAAAAAATACTAAATTGGAAAAAAAGAAAAGAAAAAAGAATGTGTTGCCATTCAATTTCATTTGTGGAATGGAACCGGGTGTAGAAGTGCCGCTTTACGGGTGTTATAGTGCTGCGAACGAACGAGCGAATCGAGGCGCACCGGTTCACAAGAGCACTTGAAAACAAAAGAACAAAGAAACAAAAATAGTGGAAGGGAGACAATGGCTTGAAGAATATGTCTATATTAGAGAGTACGAAGCACTGATTTGTCTTTTTCTGATTGTCCAGGTGTGATGAATTAATCCAGCAAATTCCAACGAGGGCGTATCTTATTTCTAATCCCAAAACCGAACCCCATCGCCAAGCCAGCCAGTCGCACGGTTTTATATCGTTTCTTGGACGCCATTAACGTAGCTGCTCCCTGTCCAATATTACATGCACTGAATTTTTATTTATCCCACGAGAGGAGACGATTGGTGATTGAAAGGGAGCAAGTAGTCAAAAGTGCGAAAAGACCAAAAGTGGGTGTAGAAAGACAGGGTGCACATAATCCAGCATACCGCATCAAGGAACTCTCCAGCGCATTTGCTTTTGCTTCAATCTTTATTATTGCAGGTCTTCTTTCACTGTGAAGCCTTCACGGTCCCAAGAGTTACAAGCCACAAGTCCATGTCCATCCACGTCGTTCGAGCAGTGATCCGATACGCCGAGAATCCGTTCGAATTCGGGAACATTATTCGCAAATTAGGTAAGGAGATCATCCGGAATATTTAGAATATATTGAATATTGCATTGCCTAATTTGAGTTTATTGTTATCTTTTAACGATTTTCTGCAGATCGTTATTGCCTATTTTGAAAAGATGTAAATCTTAATTGATAGGGTAACACTGCGTTAGAGATATCACAATATTATCATATTGTTAAATTTGGCGCATTTTCTATAGTTATTTTATTGCATCATATCATATCTTTATCATTATTGCTTGAATTTTTTTTTATCATGATATAATTTGCACTTAAATAAATAATCTTGCCCATAACACATGCTGCCCAATTGTGCATTGTTCCTCGGAAAACGTACATTAAAGGCAACATATGACTTCGATCTCGAAGTACGATTGTGGCCGTACGTGTGAATTAGATATCAAATCTTCGATCTCGAGGAGCGGATTGCTAATTCCTAAATAGAATTTGAAGGTTTGCCCTATGTATATAGGGACGATGGTAATTCTATAATATATTCACTTGCTAATCCTAATATCGAGGGATGTTGTGAATAAAAATCAAAATTTCGGATTTAAAGATGTTTTATGGGCAATATTGTGTATTTTTGTTCAAATTTCATTGTTTTCATGGTTTAAATAATTCCTGAAAAATTCCCAAAAGATGTCACATTTTCTTAAATTTAATCATGTTTTCTCATACTTTTTGCATGTAAAATAACCCCTAGTAAATTTTAGGACTTTGAGAAATCAATTTCTTGAATTAAGTTGGGTGTTATTTGACTTTAGGATAGCTTTTTACTCCAATTTTCATAAATCCGAAAATGCACAAAAAATACCCAAAGATATCATTCATTTTGCATAGCATATAATTTAGATCTAATTTCCATGTCATGCATATTTTACCACGTCATTATTGCCATGTCACGCATTTTTGCCATGTCAATATATATGTCATTCATGCATTCTTCATGTCATAATTGCATTTTATTTTGCACACTAAATTTCGATATAGCATAATTATTCCATGTCATTGCATTTCACATGTCATATAGTTAATTTGCATTAGCATTGCATTTAATAAGAGAAAACCCTAAAAAAATCAAATCAAATCACCAAATCAAGAATTTTCCATGAAAATTGGCACCGAAAGGGTATTAATTGAAAAATTAATGTAACCAAGTCCTCGAACTTATAATCTCTAGTTCGTAGGAATAAAATAATTCTCCCGCTATTTTATTTAGGTTTATAATCAACCTACCGTAAATGATTAGTGGCGGCTCCGATTTAATATTTTCGTATGAAAGTGAACCTAAGTTGCTTGGGAGAGTCCGAATTAGGTTAATTAAATAATTAACATGATAATCCGTTAACATGAAATTTCTTAATTTTAGGTCGCGACAAAGCATGCATTGTGCGAAAGTGTACAACGTTTTCTGCCGACTTAACTTGGCGTCGCGATGGCCATACTGATAGGAATCGTGCCCCAATTTCAGAAAAATAACTCAAGCAAGCAATACGTAGTAGCAGAATATAACGATAAAAGAACAGAATTAGAAGAAGTACACCAGAGAATTTGTTATCAAAGTTTACCCAAACATAGGCTACCTCTCCGCGCAGAGGTACTCTGCGAATCCATAAGTTTTCGAGAAAAGTATGAATACAACTGACGATCTTCTCACATGATCGAAGGAAAAAAAAACGAGAACTCTTAAGAATGCCGTCACGGCCTCTCTCTCTCTTTCTTTTTCTCTCTATTTGCTACTTCGCTCGTTCTATCTACTCTTCTATCTATTCTCTTCTTCTGCAGGCTACAACCTATATATCCCTAATATATATAAGATGTATCTTTTAACCTAGAAGAAAAAGAAAAGACAAAAGACAAAAAAGAAATCTTAATAATATCTTTTGATATATTTTGGCTTCACGCCAACAATCTCTCACTTGAAGACAAATATATCTAATGTACCAAACAACTTTGCATCCATCTTCTTCAAAAACTAGCAGCTAGAACTTGTGCCTCTGCGATACTCTTCATCAATTAACATGGAGTAGTACCAATAGTAGTAGTATAGAAAGTATGCTTCTCTCTGTCTACTACATTGATAAACATGTCAGTTGGATTCTTTGAGCCATCAATTTTTTGTAGCTTTAACCCGTTATCTTTCAATGCTAACCTGATGAAGTGATAACGTTTCTTGATATGTCTAGTTCTTGATTGATAAGCGGCATTCTTTGCTAAGTGCACTGCACTTTGATTATCACTCTACAGTGTGCTCACTAGCTGTTTTCGATGTAGCTCCTTCAGATAATATTGTAACCACATGATTTCCTTATAGGCTTCCGTGATCGCCACGTACTCTGCTTCTGTCGTCGATAGAGCTACTATTATCTGTAGTTGAGATACTCAACTCACTGTTGTTCTTGCAAATGTAAAAATATATCCAGTGATACTCTTACCACTATCTCGATTACCCGAGTGATCTGCATCCACATAACTCTGCAATTGTAGAAATGTATCTCCATAACAAAGAGAGTAATTTGATGTACATGCTAGATATCTCAATATCCATTTTACTGCATTCCAATGCTCTTTGCTCGGGTTCTGCAAATATCGACTCACAACTTTCACTGCCTGTGCAATATCTGGTCTCGTGCTCACCATAGCATACATCAAACTTCCAACTGCTGACGCATATGGCACTGCCGTCGTCTCCTCTTTCAAAACTTGAGTACTCGGACACATATCTTTGAAAAAGTTTGAAGTGACCTGCTAGAGGAGTCGCAACCGGTTTTGCCTTGTCCATGTTGAATCTTTTCAACACCTTGTTCACATAGTCTTCCTGCGACAACCATAATTTCTTATTTTTCCTGTCCCTGATAATTTTCATGCCTAAAATCTTCTTGGCCTCTCCCAAGTCTTTCATAGCAAACTACGCTGCTGACATCTTCTTTACTTCTACGATTCTCTTCATATTAGAACTAGCCACTAACATGTCATTAACATATAAAGAGATATATATATATATATAATATTACCATCGCTATACTTTCGAAAATAAACACAATGATCAGCCTCACAGTGTGCAAATCCTTTTTCTTCCATAAAATCATCAAATTTTAAATATCATTGTCGCGGAGCTTGCTTCAAACCATACAAACTTTTCTTCAAGCGACATACCGTGTGTTCTTTACCTTTGACTTCAAAACCTCTAGGTTGCGCCATGTATAATTCTTCATCTAAATCACCATGCAAAAAAGCTATTTTTACATCTAACTGCTCGAGATGAAGATCCTCCACTGCAACTATACTCAACAACACTCTGATTGATGTCATCTTCACTACTGGTGAAAATATCTCGGAGTAGTCGATCCATTCTTTTTTAGAAAAGCCGTTTACTACAAGTCTCGCCTTGTATCTGATATTACTATCAGGTTCATTTTTTTTTTAATCATGTACACCTGTCGCGACCCTCTCTAACTCGAGGGCTAAAGGGCCGCCCGATCGCTGGCCTGATCGGACGCGGGCCTCTCCCAAGGCCCATTACCCAAGTCGCAACTGTTGGATGTACGGGGTTGACCTTCAGTGTGGTCTAATGACATGTGATGAGTGTGCATGTCAAGGAGTCGCCACCAATCGTTTTACGGAGGGTACGATCGGAAACCCTATCGAATAGTTGGGAGTGGTCTATTCGATTATGCGGAAACCAGAGAAGTGGGTTCGGGGACTTAGTTACGCCAACTATCAGAGTTGACGCCCTTTCGGTACCTAAGCTGAATGGTTTATCTGATCCTAGGATTTCATACAGACGAATGAGGTACTGATCCTAAATCTAGGAGTTCATGCAGATGGGAACGGCTACCCTATCACTCACGATCATTAAAAATAAGAGCGCAAATCAAGGAATCAGTACATGCGGATAAAACACATGAAATCAGCATGGCATCCCTAATGAGGCGCTATTAGCCTAGAGAAATATCAATCAAGGCTTAGGAGTGATTTGGACATGATTCGCCCATGAGGGGGCAGAATCGTAATTTTGAACAGTTCAGGGACAATTTACCCTTAAAAGGGTAAATCTGTCATTTTAGATGAATTGGGAAGTCAGAAGACGGGGGAAATAGGATTGGCCATCAATCCAATCCATTTCCTATTTTTCGGGAATTTCCAGGATTTTTCTGGAATTTTCAAGTGATTTTACCCTCGGAGGGGTAAAATCGTCATTTTGGACAAAGATGAGAACTGAAAATCTTAAATATTAGGGTTGGTCGTCCACCTGACCCAAACCCTAACTTTAAGCAATTTTCAGAACTTGATTGAGACAAGAAAGATAATTTTCCCATAGAATGGCAAAATCGTCATTTTGAGAAAAGAGGTGGGACACGAAAACCCAAACCCAAGAATTGGTCGCTTACTCGACCCTAATTCTTACTTTGGTATTATCGATTTTATCATACTTGCATAGCAAAGACGACTTACCCCTAAAGGGTAATGTCGTCAAGTCTCGGAAGAACGGATAAAAAATCCCAAAAATAGGGTTGACCAGTTGTCTGTGGTCAACCCTCGATTTTTGGGGATTTCTGGAATGTCTAGGATTTTTCCACAATTTTTCCACATTTTTTTGGAATTTTTTGGAATTTTCTAGCATTTTTTGGATTTTCTAAGATTTTTCTGATTTTTTTTATTTTTTTAAAATCATTTTCCGATTTTTTTTTTATTTAAAAATATTATTCGGACCGGGTCGACCCGACCCACTCGGGCCGGAACCCGGCCCAGACCCGGACCCGCGCGTGCCCCCGCTCCAAAACGACACCGTTTATTCCTTTTTATTTTTTTATTATTTAGGCTTGATCCGACGGTTCCTATTGAACCGCGCGGCTAATCCACGACCGCCAGATCAGATTACTAAAACCTACGGTTCGGATTAGGCGAAGACCCGATCAGGACCGTCTGATCGGATTACTTAGACCTACGGCCACGATTAGATCCTAAGACTCGATCTGAGCCGTCCATTCATATTAATCTAAACGACGCCGCGCTACAACTTAACTAAACGGCATCGTTTCATCCCGTTTTTGATTTTTGATTTTAAAGCCATTTTCGGATAATCCTATTTACTAATCGGACGGCCGCTAGAATTTAGACTCGATTTATCTCAACTGTCCGATCCTTTTTATTCGAATAACAGACCCAACGGCCATGCTGACTCGACACCACGTGGACCAATGGCCGAATGCCAACTAGGAGTTTGACTGGTTGACTGCGCCACGTCAACTTCGTCTTCAACCTCCCGACCCCGGCGGAATGGACGGCTGTGGATCTCCGACGACGATCCTACGGTAGGATCTTGATGAAATCGTGCGAGACCAACGGCAATCGACTCGCGATTAGCTCTAGTTTGACATATCTAAGAATCGAAGCATCCTATTCACAGAATCAAGAACACCGTGCGAATTGCCGAGTACAGCCATGGAAGCTCAATCATGCGATTCACTCAAAATCAAAGAAATTCAGTCACATAATAGCACCAATGGAGGTTCAGAAGACTTACCTCGAGCTCCGATTGAGCTCGCTCGACCCAGATTTGGCTGGGCAAGAATCGGCTATGGAGGCTAAATCGGAAGACTCGATTCGGGGTATGTGAGCAAAATCGATGCAAAACAGATACGCGATGATGGTCAGTGATGTTCAAGGAATAAAAGGCACACACTAATTGCAAGAATGATCATGGAATGTGTGAATCGCCATGAATGCTCAAGGAAGAACTCGAAACTGCGACTCACCTGTTCCGGCAGTTTCAGACTGTGCCGTCGACGACAACGGCTTCCTCTCAGTATGGGCAACCTCCTGGCAATCTCTTCGAGCTTTGGTCTAACCTGGAAAGGCCTGACCGATGCTCTGTGGATTCGAGCTCTGTCCTCGACAATGGCGGTTGGAGGACGTGCTCTCTCCCTCTCCTTCTCCTTCTCTCTCGATTTGGTTTCATCTTCTACAACTGAATCCCTTCTCCTCCTCAACTGAAAGCGATCGCGAGCTTATATAGCTCCTGGGAATTTTGGCGCCGATTTGGGGAGTTCCAACTGACTTCCACAGCACGTGCTATCACGTGATTTTAGGTCCAAACGGCGTCGGGGAAGATGGGTAAAACGTTTAACTCCGTTTTGGTTCTCCGGCGGGCTTTATTTCGCATGAATTTGGCAAGAATCTGAGCAGTGCTTGCTTCTGTTGACTTTTACGAGTCTGCGACCTTGACCATCCAATTACTTTCCCGTCCGGCGACGTTGGGTGATTCTGTTGGTGTAGATCGACGGGGGAAGACGAGAGGAACGAAATGCCCACCATTCCCCTTTCAATTAGTCGCAAATTGACCTTCAATTTGGTCTTCAAAACTCAGTCGATCACCATTCATCTGCTCGAGCTCTTTGGGGAAGACGACACTGTAGCGGACCGGTTCGACCGGTCTGACCGGTCTGAACCGGTTCCGAACAAGATTTTTCAAATTAATCCCAAATTAATGGGAAAATTTTGCAATTGAACCTCAAAATCGAATCTAGAGCATGAATTCTATCTAGAAATGTGATTTTGCCCAAAAGTTTTCATCAATTTCTACAAAACCCCCAAATTTTCATTTAATTGGAAATTGGGGATCGTGTAATTGAGGGTGCAAATGATCAAATTGAGTCAAACCACCTGTTCCAATCGATTTAAAATGGTGAAATCCATTGGGTAGCATGTTTAATTTGCAATGATAGCCCTTGAATTGAAAGTAATTTCAATTATGCTTAATTTCAAGGACTAAAATGCAATTTTAGTATGTAATTTTGTCAAATCCGTGCAATTGAGCAAATTGTGCAAACAATTGGGCTAAATTGAAATAGGGGATAGTCAGATTGAATGTCAAGATCTTAAAAAATGCCAAAATTGCAAATTAAAAGACTCAATTGTTATTTTTTCTTCAAATTCAATAGTACGGGTTACAAATGAACACCTAAAATTGAATCTGATTTTGTTTTTTTTTGTGAGGTTAAAAATACAAGGGATTAAAAGGAAAAATATTGGATATTTTTCCATATTTTTGTGACCTCAAATGCTATTTTTCTTGATTTTTTTAAGTATTTTTCTATTTTCTAAAAAATATTAAAAAATATGAAAAATATGAAAAATTATTTTTTGGTCAAGAATGGTTCCTTGGGCTTGGCCAAGGCCACCAAAGTTGGTTTTGTAATTTTTTGACTTTTTATGAATTTTTTTTATGATTTTTCAAAAAATAAAAAAAATGAAAACGGCTAGGTCAAAAATCAGGTGTCAACAGCTGCCCCTCTTTGAGAGGAATCTCGTGAGAGGTTTCTCTCAAAGACAGGTGACGCCTGAGTCTAGACCGACTCGACTGTGGAAAAGAAAAACGAATCTTGACACTCAATCTTTCTTGTCCCGCCGGTGAACGTTCTGCTCTTCATTCTTTCGTAGAAGTGAGAGAGAAAGTAGAGAGACCCACCTGCCATTTACCTGTTGATTACTTGCCTAATGTTCGTGCGGCATGCGCGGCGTATAGTGGGTTCAAGTGAATACCTAGGGACTCGTCTTTTGAGTATCCTAGGGCGATTAAACTCTAGCCTGTATGGTAGGCTGTACCAGAATGGGATTCCTATACTTGACAGGAACCTGTGAATGACTGTCGCGACCCTCTCGAGATTTGCCATGGGCTCTCGAGGGCTAATGGGCCGTCCAGTCTGGTCGGACGCGGGCCTCTCCCAAGGCCCGTTACCCAAATCGCAACGGAGGTATACGTAGTCGACCTTCAGTGTGGTCTAGTGATATGTGCTAAGTGTGCATGCCATGGAGTCGCCACCAATCATTTTTTTGGAGGGTATGATTGGACCACCCTATTGAATAGTCGGGAGTTTCTATTCAATTCTGCGATAACCAGGGAAATGGGTTCGGGGACTTAGTTACGTCAACTATCAAAGTTGACGCCCTTTCGGTACCTAAGTTGACTGAGTTTTCTGACTTAAGATTTCATACAGATGAGTGGGGTACGAGTCCTAAATCTAGGAGTTCATGCAGATAGGAATGACTATCCTGGCAATCACAATCAATAATAAAGTGCACAAATCAATGAATTCAAATGTACAAATAAATCACATGACATTCCTAATAAGGCCATATTGGCCTAGAGAAGCATCAATCAGGCTTAGGAATAATTTAGACATGATTTTGCCCATCAGGGGCAAAATCATAATTTTGAGACAAAGGGGACAATTTGCCCAAAAAGGACAAAATCATCATTTCGGAATGAATCCGGAGTCAAAACAGGTTTGGTCACTCAATTGACCCATTTCCTATTTTTTGGCAATTTTCGTGATTTTCGGGAATTTTAGAAACCGATTTACCATTCGAAGGGTAAAATCGTCATTTTCTAAAAATGGAAATGAAATGTGGAAATCTTAGACATAAGGTTTAACCACCCATCTGGCCCATCACCAAATTCTAAGCAATTTCCACAATTCATCAGAATATCAAAGACGATTTACCCTTTGAGGGGTGAAATCGCCATTTTGGATTAAATGGGAGAAAATCCCAAAAATGAAAACAAATCAATTTTTTGTCATTTTCAGCCTTGGACAATTTTTAGAATTTTTCTGCAATTTTTTCTCAATTTTTTTGTTTTTCTTTAATTTTTCCATTTTTTTGGCATTTTTGATTTATTAATATTTTTTTATATTTTCAGAAAATATTTTAACAAAAAGCATGTCTTTGACAATAGATAACACTCAACCAGATAAATAAGCTAACCACTAGACTGAAACAAATACATACAAATCAAGTCTATAAATGCAATATTTTAGAAAAATAATCCTGATATACAGATCGGGTACGTAAAACATACCGGATTGGACACCGGCCTTCAATCGCCCAGCCTCAGCCTGCGACCATCCCCATGCCCGTTACCTGTCGATCGCCATTAGAATGTCGATAGTCAATTTCACAAATTAAGACTAAAAAATAAAAATTAAAAAAATTAAAAATTTAAAAAAATTAAAAAATTGGACACTGTTCATGCACTGTTCCGACACTGTTCATGCACTGTTCCGACACTGTTCATGCACTGTTCCGACACTGTTCGGACACTGTTCGGACACGGCTCGGACACGGCTCCGACACGTCCGACACGCCCGGACACGCTCCGACACGTCCGACACGCCCGGACACGTCCGGACACGCTCCGACACGTCCGGACACGTTCCGACGCGTCCGGACACGTTCCGACGACGGGGTGGTGACCCGAGGCTGTTTCTGGGCTCCACCAGCGGCGCGTAGGCTCCATAAGCTCCGAGGGAGGAGGTAGGACTCCGGGGCTGTCGCCGGAGGCGATAGCGCGCTTTGGCGATGACGGATTTGGCCCGATCCGAAACAATCCCGAACCAAACTCCGAAACGAGTGGAGGCCGGAGGTCTTGGGTTGTTCACGGCGGCTTTGAGGTACGACGGCTAGCGACGACGGCGGAAGGGGGGGTTCCATTTTAGGCGTCCACGAAGAAGAAGAAAAGAAAAGGAAGAAGAAGCTACGGGAGAGGAAGGAGAAGAAGAAGAGGAGGAAGAAGGAAAAGAAAAAGAAAAAAAAAGAGAAGGAAGAAGAGGAGGCGACGGAAGAAGAGGGGGAGGGGGGAAGAGTAAAATAATAATAAAAATATAATAATAAAAAAATAATATAATAATAATATAATAAAATACTAAAAAGTAGAAATAATAATAAAATAATCAAAAGCGAAGACAAAATGATTAGTCTCCTTTTCCTTTTAAATGATGATGTTTTCACTCCTTTTTCTTTTAATCATTATTAATATTTTTGCAAAATTCAATTTTATGGTGATCAGAGAACACCTAAAATCGAACCTGAATTTTACTATTTTATGAGGTCCTAAAGTAAAGAAAATTAAAAATAAAAATACCGACTATTTGTATATATTTTTGTGACCTCGAATACTACTTTTTTTTATTTTCTTTTTATTTTTATATTTTTCGAAAATAATAATAATAAAAAATATGAAAAATATGAAAAAATATTTTTTTTATCCAAAATGGTCCCTTTAGCTTGGCCAAAGCTACCAAAGTTGATTTTGTAATTTTATGACTTTTTTTGATATTTTTAATTAATTTTAAAGAATAAAAATCACAATAATATAGATGGTCAAAAATCAGGTGTCAACAATGACGTACCTAGTCTCTTAGGGATTGTCGGGGTTTTGGTCTGTCTGGTGGATCAGACCGCGAATAGGACTCCTTTCTGCTAGGAACCTATGGATGACGCACCCAGTCTCTTAGGGATTGTCAGGGATTTTGATCCGTATGGTGGATTAGACCATGAATAAGACTCCTCTCTGCTAGGAACCTATGGATGACGCACCCAGTCTCTTAGGGATTGTCAGAAGTTTTGATCCGTATGGTGGATCAGACCATGAATAGGACTCCTCTCTGCTAGGAACCTATGGATGACGCACCCAGTCTCTTAGGGATTGTCAGAAGTTTTGATCCTTCAGGGGGATCAGACCATGAATAGGACTCCTCTCTGCTAGGAACCTATGGATGACGCACCCAGTCTCTTAGGGATTGTCAGAAGTTTTGATCCTTTAGGGGGATCAGACCATGAATAGGACTCATCTCTGCTAGGAACCTATGGATGACGCACCCAGTCTCTTAGGGATTGTCGGACATTTTGATCCTATATTCTAAGGAATTAACTAGGATTTATACAAGTGAGATGTGCCTAACCTTGAGGCTTTACCATATGAGCTATTCTAGGTTTAGGGATTACCTAGAACCTCACAGAAAGCTGATTCCTAAAATTGTCCTTTCGACACGCGAGGCGTTGTTCTGGGATTTGGGGATTCCAAGTATCCTGCAGAAAACTTAAACCTGCAAAAACTTTGATAAGATTCTTCTGGGACCTAGGGATTACCTGAGATCTCGCAGAAAGACTATCTTGAATGTTGTCCTTTCGACATTGAAGGTGACATTTTGGGACTTGGGAGCTCCAGGTATCTTGCAGAAAGATCAAACCTGTAAATTTGAAATCTCACAAAGGGATGATTTCGAAGATTGTCCTTTTTGACATTGGAGTTGACATTCTGGGATCTGGGCACTCCAGACATCCTGCAGAAAGATCAAACCTACAAAATTGTTCATAAAAATGTGTTTTCCTGAGATATGGAATTACCAGGGATCTTGTAGAAAAATAAACTTGAAAGCTATTCTTTATAGAGCAAGGCATCCTTCTAGAATCTGGGGTTACCATGATTCCTATAGAAGTTTAACCAAGAACAATAGCATTCTAGAATTTGGGGTTACCAAGAATCTGTTAGAAACTCAAGCATATAAAACTCTCCTTCTTAGAGAAATGTGTCATTCTGGAACTTAGGGCAGGGGTCCTACAGAAGCTTGAACATGTAAACTCCTTCTTTCCAAGAGAGGTTGTGTTCTTCTGAGATCTGGGATTGCCAGGAATTCAAAGGCACATCAATGGTCTTTAAGTGATATCTGATGTCAAACTGACAGCACTTTATGACTTATATTATAGTCTTGAAAAAATTTCAACGAATGCATTATGATGCTGGAGGTTATCCAAAACACCTTGCAATATACGGAAGTGATAAAAAATTCCTTGTGAGGAAAGTTTGAATCAAACAATCTGGAATTACCGAAAGAGTTTGGTTAAAATATCCAACGGAGTATTCTCATCTAAGAGGACTTCTCACCGTTTTGAGATAATGGTCTTTTACCAAGAATGCACTCGAATTTCCTATCAAACCTGCGCCTAGGGTTCAGGATTATTCGTAGTGAATACACCTCGATCGATCAGGAGGACTTCCCGGGGATCGTAATGTTGGGTTTGGTCAACGGTTTTCAAAGGGGGACTTACGTGCAAGTCAAGGCTTTCGAAGAGAAGTCTTCAATGTCTGCTCCGGGTTTACAAGTCAAGAAACCTGCAAAATGAGAGAGAAATAATCTTGCTCGAACTTCCTCGAGCTAAGCTTAGACATTAAACCCTATGTCAATCCAAGTGCCTTAATCAGAAAAGGCTTTTCAGGGTTGTAACGTAGGTAGGATTGGGGACAAAAAAAAAGCTTGTTTTTGGCTCAGTATACGTGAAGGGTTTAACATTGGTGATCACTGCCGGTTTGCTGTCGATCTTGCCCTTTCTGGTTCAAGGAGCGTCTTCAGTCTTTGAAGTGCATTTTTGTCTTTTAGAGAACATCTCTCTCATGTTAAGACGGCGTCAACATCTTGTCTACACTTTCATTATCTGAGTGTGACATGATTTTGGGAGCATCTTTCGCAGTCTAGCTCCCTTGGAATTTTTTTTTACAATCAGATCTCTCTAGTGACCTACACAAAGGTATCATGCCACCTTTTGGCATTTACAAGATCAAACACATGATTCATATGTGTACAAGTATTTGGACGGGCATTGGCCTTGCTTTTTCCAAGCACTTTGCTTTTTCTTGATGCCCAAAATTTGGATTTTTCTCTCTTCTTTTTTTTTGAGATCCCACCTTTTCTTTTCTTTTGGGGATCAGAATTTTCAAATGAGTGTGCTAGATGTACAATTTGAATCTCAGCACTCCAAAATTAATCTAGGAATTTTTCATAAATCCTGTGTTTTGAACTCTTCCGCTCTTGAAGTGACGTCGCTTCCGCCTTGGAATATGCAATGACCACCAACGGGTTTGTGAAACGAACGTATAGGCTCAACTGGGCTGTACAAAGGGTAAAAGTGTATAGGATAGAGAAACGAATGCTTTTCGTCATCCTAAAGCACCTGAATTACCATAGAAGTTAAAATGACAAGCAACACACGAAGATTGATGCAAGTCTGAGCAAGAGAACTTCTAACCATTTACCTCCTGATACTGCTGGACATACCTCCAGTTTGCCCCAATGTGGGGTGGTTCTTGACAGGGGTAAAGAATGAAATCGCCGTTCAAAGGGTTATCAACGGTTACCTGTAGTGTTTATGATAGAGAAATGAATGCCTTCGTCGTCTCAATCCATGTAGTCACTGCGAATAACCCCTACTTCCGTAGGTCAAGGTCCCGCTGTACTTACCACTCCACTCATCTCTTAAGTGTGTATGGGACGTGTTTAGATTCAGGTTGCCTCTTATCTGAGGAAACATCCTTTTGAACGGTTTAAACAACTTTTGTTGAAAAAGTTCATTTTGCTTTCTCCAAAACTTACCCTCCAAGGGGATTTATGATGCACAATGCATATTTCAATCATGTTCCGATAACCTCCAAGTTTAAATATGAATGCCAACGACATAATTGTGAGAATTTTGCGTCTTTCTAGACGTGAGATTTGGATGCATGCTAGATTTCAAGAAGCCTTCAAATTCTAGCAATAAGGATTCTGACAGTCTTGAAAACCTAAAAGGTTGGGAAAGGAATACTTACCTGCCCAGCGCGGCTAGGGATCCCTGAAAAACATGAAAGGAATATGTCGGTGTATGCTCTCGAATTTTCAGAAAATTAGAACGATACACCTTACCCTTGACCATGCGTTCCACTGGGAATAGATAGACTCATGAAAATCTGACCACTGCGGCAGTAATTCCTCTCGATCATGCATTCCAATTTATTGTGACCTTGTTTCCTCGGGTCCTGCAATACTGAACACATGCTAGTGTATGCATGGATGCATGATGTGTTTATGCAATGACTATTATGGAGGGTATGCTCAATTCGGGATAAGTCGTATGACTGGAATCTGATTTTATTTCAAGGGTAATATCTCTTCACAGCATCTGAATTTACAGGGTGCCCCAGTTCTTCTCCTTCGGAGTTTACAAGGATCAATGCTCCTCCGGTGAGAATTTTCTTGACGATGTAGGGGCCTTCGTAATTCGGAGTGAATTTTCCCCCTGGATGGATGGTACTCGGCAAAACTTTTCTGATTACCAAGTCATTTACTTCGAAGTTTCTGGTCATGACTTTTCGATTGAACACCCTGGCTACCCTCTTCTGGTAAGTTTGTCCATGGCAAATGGCTTTAAGACGTTTCTCGTCTATTGAATTCAGCTGCTCATATCTGTGTTTGAAATATTCTGACTCGAAGAATCTACCCTCTGATAAGACTCTTAAAGAGGGAATCTTAACTTCCACGGGCAGAACTGCTTCCATTCCATACACCAGACTGTAGGGAGTTGCCCCTGTAGAAGTCCTGATCGACGTTCGGTAAGCCATTAAGGCGAAGGGTAGCCTTTCATGCCAATCCCTGTAGTTTTCTGCTGTCTTAGCCAAGATTCTCTTGATATTCTTGTTGGCTGCTTCCACTGCCCCATTCATCTGTGGGCGGTAAGGAGATGAATTCAGATGTCGAATGCTAAAGTGATCCAGTAGGTCATCGACGATCTTGTTGTTCAGGTTGGACCCATTATCCGTGATGATCGCTTGAGGGGTACCATACCGGGATATGATATCTCTTTTGATGAATCTTGCCACATTTCTTGCAGTGACATTCTTGTAAGAGCTGGCTTCTACCCATTTTGTGAAGTAATCAATCGCTACCAAGATGAAGCGATGACCATTTGAAGCCACCGGATTAATAGGCCCTATCATGTCTATGCCCCACATAGAGAAAGGCCACACTTCGGACATTTGGTGTAGTTCGTTCGGGGGTGCATTAATCTTATCCCCGTATATTTGGCATTGGTGGCATGACCGGACGTGCTGACAGCAGTCTGATTCGATGGTCATCCAGTAATATCCAAGCCGCATGATCTTCCGGGCGAGGAGGTGGCCGTTCATGTGAGGCCCACACACACCTTCATGAATCTCTTTCATGAGATTATTTGCTTCTTTGGCATCTACACATCTCAGTAGAGTGGAATCGAACGATCTCTTATACAAAATTCGTCCGTTGAGGAAGAACTTGCTGGCCATCTTGGTTATGTATTTTCGGTCTCCTGATTGGCATCCTTCAGGGAATTCCCCTTTTGAGAGGTAATTCTTGATGTCATAGTACCATGGCTCTCCGTCAAATTCTTCTTCGATTAGCATACAATAAGTTGGCTTTTCAACAATGCCGATCCTCAGAGGCTCTACATCCAACCCTTCAGTTGTTTGTAACATCGAAGCTAGGGTGGCTAATGCGTCTGCAAACTGATTGTGAGACCTTGATAGGTACTCGAATGACACTTCTTCGAACTTAAGTATCAATTCTTCAAGGTATTCGTGATAAGGGATGAGCTTTGCATCTTTCGTCTTCCACTCCCCCTGTGTCTGTAGAATGATGATCATGGAATCTCCAAAAACTTGCAACTTAGGTATCTTCATAGAAATGGCCAGTCGTAGGCCCAGAATGCATGCCTCATATTCCGAAATATTGTTGGTACAAGGAAAAGTTATCTTTGCCGCGACAGGGTGATGTTAACCATCTGGGGATATCAGTACTGCCCCAGTGCCTGCCCTTGATAGATTAACAGCACCATCGAAATACATGATCCACTTATCCTCTGCTAAGTTCAGAATTCAGCCTTCTGTGTTCGTTACTTCAGGGGACTCACCGCTTGACGGGTTTTCTGCCAGCATGTCAGCTATAGCTCTCCCTTTTACCGACTTCTGTGGGGAACACTTGATGTCAAATTCAGACAACATCACCTGCCACTTTGCTAATTTCCCAATTAGAGCGGGTTTCTCCAGGAGGTATTTGACAGGATCGTTCTCTGTTATGAGCTGGATATGGTGGTGTAGGGTATACTGCCTCAGTCTGCGAAGTACCCATACCGTTGCTACGCAGGCCCTTTCAACTGGTATATATTTTGCTTCAGATGGCGTGAATTTCTTACTCAGGTAATAGATGGCCCTTTCTTTTCCATCTATCGGGCTTGTTTGGGCAAGTAAGGCTCCCAAGGACTCTTGTCGTATGGTCAGGTATAAGGTCAATGGGTGACCAGGAATTGGTGGTACAAGCACCGGTGGTGTGATCAAATAGTTTTTGATCATTTGGAATGCCTTGCTGCACTCGGCATCCCATGTTATTTTCGCGCCTTTCTTAAGCAATTTGAAGATTGGCTTAGCCACATCAGACAGCTGATTGATGAACCTGGCAATATAGTTCAACCTCCCTAGAAGGCTTCTCACTTCTTTCACTGTGGATGGAGTTGATAAATCGTGGATGGCTTGAATTTTTGAGGTATCAATCTCAATGCCTCTGTTGCTGACTATGAACCCAAGGAGTTTCCCAGATCTTGCCCCAAACACACATTTGTTAGGGTTCAGCTTTAACTTGTATTTGCGCAGGCGCTCAAACAGCTTCCTTAATACCTGTATGTGATCCTGTTCTTTCTTGGATTTAGCGATCATGTCATCGACATATACTTCAATCTCTTTGTGGATCATATCATGGAATAACGTGACCATAGCCTTCTGGTAGGTGGCCCCGGCGTTTTTTTAATCCAAATGGCATGACTTTGTAGCAAAAATTTCCCTAGGGTGTGGTAAATGCAGTCTTGGGTTTGTCTTCTTGTTTCATGAAGATTTGGTTGTATCCCGAGAATCCATCCATGAACGAGAACAATTCGTAACCCGCCGTACTGTCCACTAATACATCAATGTGGGGGAGTGGAAAATCATCTTTCGGGCTTGCTCTATTCAGATCTCGGTAATCTACGCAGATCTGAACCCTTCCATCCTTCTTCATGACGGGGACTATATTCGCAATCCAGTCTGAATATGGGATAGCTTCAATGAAGCCTACCCTAAGAAGTTTCATGACTTCTTCCTTAATCTTGTCTTCTAACTCGGCTTTCATCCGCCTACTACCTTGTTTGACAGGTTTGATGCCAGGATCCGTGGGCAATGCATGTTCCACAATCTTAGGATCAAGGCCTGGCATATCCGCGTAAGACCACGCGAAGATGTCTTAATATTCTTTTAGTAGCTTGGTGAATTCGAGCCTTTCATCTCGGGATAGGTGTCCGCCGATCTTGACCTCTTTGACGTTCACGGTGTCTCCCAAATTAATGACAACTAGTTCTTCTGAGGTAGGAGGCTTTGACTCTTCAAAGGTGTTCCAATCTCTTCGGATAGATGCATAATCCTTGTCTTCCTCTTCCTCGATGTTATAGGAGTGGTTAACGGAGGGATCCGAATTTTGTAACAACCTGGTATGCATGTTTGAGATGATATGCCTGAAATGTCATGAGTATGGTTAGTTTGTACTCCATAAAAATGACATGCATGATCATGAAAAGTCTTTTCGAAAAAGTTTTTTGAAAAAGGTATAGGTACCAATGGGACTAGTCCTCATGTCATTGGACATCCCGGCCCCATGGAAATTTTTTGAAAATTAGGAATCATATGGCAAATCAGGTCTCAAGCTTCTATATGGAAGACTATTATCATCATTGGGCTGATTCGGGGTTCCATATGTCCTTAACAAAACATGCATGGTTTTATTGAATGCAGAATGGGCCGCGTTACAAGATGTGCTATTTGGACCAACGGCCGGAGATCCAAAGGCGTTTTCCCATGCATACAACAAGGAAAGAAAATACAATGAAAAGTAGAAAGTTCTAAACACAGTATTTAAAGATGAAGGAAGAGTCTGTTTACTCAGAAGAAGTGGCTTCACTGTCCAACCACTCCATGATGACATTCACAGAGTCATCTTCAAGAAAAGGATTTGTCAGATCTGGTTCCATCGGCGAAGTGATACCCTCTTCAGATAACCATTTGGAGTTCTGGTCGAAGTAGGTATTTAAGGGATTCTTGAACATTCGAGACCTTCCCTTCCAGGTTGGAGAACCGATGAATGAGATATTCGGGCTGTTTTCGCCTCCACGGCGTCCCAGGCTTTTGCCTCGGCCTCGGCCTGTTGCTTTCGGGACAGAATCATTCATGGGATACTTCTAGTACCCCAAGCCCATTCTATGTTGATTAGCCTTCAACTGTAGCGGGGTATTTATACCCTGATTATGTTTGCCTAGGCCTTTTTCGGGATTGAACCCGTATGCCAGCAGCATCTTAGCCGGTAGAAGACTGGCTTCTGGGATGTAGGGAGTTCTCAACTTCGACCCTACTGGGGTATGAACTGTTGCTACCAATTCTAGGGAGTGATAGCTCGCTTCAGTTTTCTTTTCAGGCTCAATATAGGGAATGGCACTGTTCTGGTATGCCTGGAGGTCGACTTCCCCATGTACGGTAATCACCTTCCCATCCACAACGAAACGTACTTTTTGGTGCATGCTTGAAGGGACAGCTCCTGCTGTATGGATCCAAGGTCTTCCTAGCAGGAATCCAAATGCACTGGGTAGATCCATTACTTGAAAGTTTATAGAGAACTTTGTCGGGCCGATGAATATGTCAAGCTCGATCTCTTCCTCTACAGTCTTCCTCATGCCGTCGAATGCTCTTACAGCTGTCTTGGATGCCTTGATCATTTCTTCATTGATTCCCAGCCTCCTTATGGTAGCCAAAGGGCAAATGTTAAAGGCTGATCCATTATCGATCAATACGTATGCCACTCTTTTGCCGTTACATTGGGCGGAGATGTATAAAGCTTTATTGTGCCCTCTTCCTTCCATGGGGAAGTCCTCGTCAGAGAAGCTCAATTGGTCTTTTAAAAGAATTGCCCCCACGAAGTCCCCTAGTTGTACCTCATTAATTGTTTCAGGGACATGTACCTCGTTGAGTACCTTCAATAGTGCGTTCTTGTGCTTCTCTGAATTGATGAATAGGTCTAACAGGGATATCTGAGCGGGCATCTTCCTCAGCTGCTCTATCACTTCAAACTCACTGGTTTTGATGATCGATACGAGCTTTTCGGCATCTTCCTTTGAGACATCTTTTTTCTCGGATTCACCCTCTCTGAGGGCATAAAATCTTCCAGACCTCGTCACTGCATCTACTTGTGTGGTCCCATAGTCCCAATGGACTGCTTTAAGATCATACTCTTCTACTGAGGGGACTTTTATCGTTACGGTTGTCTGATGAGATGTCTCTGGTCCCGCCGTGTTGCCTTCTTCCTCTTGAGGCAATTGAATCACGATAGGCCTAACTGGGCAATCTTCCACCTCGCTCAGGCTATCCAGCTTATCCAATCTAATCACCACGGCCGTGGCTACTTCGATCATCAATATGGCGTTGTCGGGTTCTTCCATACCGTTTGAGGTTCCTGGTTGAGAGAGATCATCCATACCTCCCCATCCGTCCAGTATGATGTCTTCAATCTTCTGATAAAAGCTGGGAGGGGCCGAATATTTCACCTTAAAATTGTATCATCCAGAATCTAGACCCAGGTTGTCTATAATTTCGCCCTTCTCAAGTGTGTCAGCCATAAACTTGAGGTCTGCTAGACTTCTCCTCCTGGCTTCTATTTCGTCTTCTTCAAATTCTCCTTCTGATTGAGTGGCCGGCCCCAGATCGTTTGCCAATTTCTCGCGTAAGGTGCCACAGGTGCTACTCTGCTCAGCTGTGATCAAGATGTGGTTTCCTTTCAAAGATAGAGATGCTTCAATCCCTTCGAATTCTTCATCCGTAATGTCGGACATTATCCCCAAGCTCACCATCTTGTCGATACACAACTTCTTTTGGTCGGTTGATATCTCCCCTTCTTTTGGGTATGATGAAGCGGTTGTTAGCAGGGCGTCCAGCTTACGCATATCTATCTTCAGTTTAAGGTAATCCTCCTCTTCTTCAGTGAATATTGCCCCTACTGTTTGATGATCTGGAAGTGGGTTTTCTTGTACATTTGGGGCTGCATTATCAAATTTCAAAATCTGACCATCGATTAGGGCTTGCACTTTCAGCTTCAGGACATAGCAGTTATCCACATTATGTCCTCTTTCGCCCATATGGTAGGCACAGGTCTGGCTCTCATCAAAGCCAGGATATCTTGCAGGGTTTGCCCTAGGTGGTTCTTTCGCCACCAAGTGTTGTTCCAGCAGCATCGGGAGTAGCTTGGATAAAGGTCTCGGGAGCTGAGAGAATTGCCTCTGGAGTTGCTTTCTTCTAGGCTCTTGTACCTTTGGCGCTGACCAGGATGATCCGCCTTTGGCCTGATTAGAGTTTCCAAATGGCTTTAACTTGTGGGGATCTGGTATAAATGCTATGTCCAGTCAGGCTTCTCTTTCCTTTCTCAGAGGATACTGCTTCCTAGTAGGAGCTTCCTGAGGCCTTCTTTCTTTCAAGGCCCATTCCAGCCTCTCAGCAACCTTAATCAGGTGTGCGAATGTCTGACATCCAGAAGTGTTCAGTCTGTCAAAGTACTCGTAGGGGAGTGCTTTTAGGAATAAATCGATTAGTTCCTCTTCCGGGATTGAGGGCTTCACTTGAGTAGCCAGGGCTCGCCACCTCTGGACATATGTCCTGATTAATTCGCCCCTTGCTTTCGAAGTTCGTAGAAGGTCCTCTCTTGTTGGGGCTGTAGCTGTGTTGAACTTGTATTGTCTGAGGAAATCCTCTGCAAGGTCCTCCCATCCGTCATAATCCTCTAAGTCTAGCTCAATAAACCAAGCCAGAGCGGCGCCAACCAAACTCTCTTGGAATGTGTTCATTAACAACGGAATGTAATCCGAGTAGTGCGCCATCTTGCGCAGGTAGTACTTGAGGTGGGCACGGGGACAGCCTGTCCCGTTGTATTTTCTCACGAACTCTGGCTCCCTATAGTCAGGAGGAGTCTCTATTTTAGCAAAAGGAGATATTTTGTCGAAGCGGGCCAGCTCATAGCCTTGACTGCTCAGGCATTCTTCGATCTTGGCCAATCTCTTAGCCTCTGCCTCTGTCTTCACAGTTTGTTTTCCCTTCTCCTCCTTTTCAAGGTTGATGACAACAGGCGAGGCTTTTTGTTGTGCCCGACTATTTGGTTCATGAACGTCTTCCTCTATATGTTGGGTATCCCTGGTTGCTTCTTTATCTGTTACATCAGGTACCATGGAAGGGCCTGAGTTGTTCTGATTGTGGGCGGTTGTCCGTCTAGCTTGGTTGGTCTCCAGCATGGCCTTAATGTCAGCCATCATAGTCGCCAGGGCAGTCATCTAAGATTCCAACATGCCTACGCGCGGAGTCAATTCCTGCTGTTCCATTCTCGTCTTTAGGCGGGTACGGAAACGATGCGTTGGCAATTCCGTGATGAGAGTGTACCTGTTCAAAAAGATCTCTGTGAGTGCTTCGCTTATTTTAGCAAAAAGAAGCAGTTAATTCTTTCAGTTGCATGTTTCTTGCCAGTAGATGAGAAGAAGGGCTACCTTGTGAGCCTTAGCCTCATGTAAGTAGTTCTTTTAATCATTTCTCGACAAGAATTCATGGAATTGAAAGAAGCGTAATTTCTGACGATAGTTTTTATGCATTTGCAAAACATGTTCACATTCATGCTCATGTGTCTAAGATAGTATTTCAAAGAAGTGAGAATGCATGAGAATGCATCACAATGTTTGCTTATTTTACACTTGACGGAATAGCCTATTCAAGTCTAGGACGTTTGAGGTCTAAGGTATCCTCATCATCCCAGCATGGATTCCCTTCTTCAGCCTGGGGTTCCTCATCTTCTGAACACGACAGTGGTCCCATGTCTTCGGGTATGTAAGGCTCTATTCCCGGTACGTACGGCATGATGTATTCGGGTATGTAGGGCTCGACAAGGCTTCGTCGGATCACTTTGAAGTGTTGAATGTATTTAGTGGTAGCCCTATGGATGTTCTCTTCACGAGTTATGTCTTCTGGCCAACTTATTCCTTCAGCTTGGGAATTCTTCAAAGAGCGTGTGATGGATGCCACCTTGGCTTCGAACTGTCTCTTCTCCTCTTCCGTGAGGGTTTTGCTTGGTATGTCAAAGGAGAAGGTATCGGGTTGCGGTGGAGAAGGGATCTCTTGTAGTGCTCCAAACTGCCGAATCACCCTCCTTGGGTAGTATGCAGTAGCGCCTGTGAATCCTAGCAAGGGAACTGGATTCCCGTCACCGCAGTTCAATCTGACTTTGCTTAGCGTCGGCAACCTTAGCCGCCATCGGAGTTGTTCGGGTTTTAGGACTTTGAGGAAGTTCTTCCATTCTATGAAGTTGAACTTAGGAACACGTGTATGGGTCCTAGCAAATGTTTTAAGAGGGTGTGCATTGGGGCTGATTTCAGTGAAACCCATGGGGATGTGAAATTTTCTGATATGGGATGTGAACCACAGATACAGAAGATCACTAGAGGCTCTAAAGATTCCCTTTTTGTTTTTCTTGAAACGATTTAGGGAGAGGAAGGTTTCGGCAAGGAGGATGTTTGAGTAATCCCACCCACAACAGACTTGCCTAGCTACTATAGCCATGATAGGGTCGAAGGTGACAGTTGAGATTGGGAATAGCACAAAGCTAAAGAATGCCAAGATAAAGGCTCTACCAGATTTGGTTCCTTTAGAAGCAAGAAGGCGGAAAAATCGGTCTATAAGGAAAGGCAGGGAAACTCATCCAGAATTGCTTCTCGCATCTGCTTTGACTTCATTTAGGTTCATGTCAAGGAATTCAGCCACCTGACTTAGGGGTTCAAGTCCTATAGGGGGTCGGACGAGCGTAGGGGTGAATTCAACTCCGATGACAGCGCTATATTCCTCGATAGTGGGAGTGACCTCTAATCCTTCCATGCAAATTGTAGCGGTGGTAGGATCCCAGTAGAGCGCCATGGCTTGAATAAAGGCAGGTGGGCACTCAATCTTCAGTAGGTCCAGCAGGTATCCTAGTCGTGACTCTGCATACTTCTGGCTGGCTTCGCCCATGCCATCCCACCATGATTGGAGTTCAGCTCGGGGGATCTTGAACACTTGAATATCATTCTTTCCCATCAAGTCTAAAATATGCAAATGATTTTAAAAGGTCAATCGCCAGAAATTACTTTAAATGTATGAATATGCAGATGTCATGAAGCATGCATGAGCTAACTTGATTGCATAGTTCAATTTGAAGAAATGGAGATTAGGATCCTTTTTCAGGTCTTGAAAGCCTGACTCAAAGCCTAATTTGCATTTCAGGGAAGTGAATTATGCAATTTAGTCAGGTTTTACTCAGTGACTAAAGGGAACAGCAATGTCACATTCCATTGGTCAACACATCAAAGGAACAAAGTGTGATGTACATTTATTATAGTCAAGATGTCTAATAGAAGAACGGTAAAGAAAGGTTTTTCAAACAAGAAAGCCATAAAAGCCAATGGAACGTGAAGATCTAAATCACTCTTTTTCTTTAGAAGTCTACCCAAATGACGGTCGGTCAGGAACTCTCCCTTAACCTAGGGTAGGGGAGTTATCTTCAGTGGTTTGGTCGAGAGGTTGTAGTTCCTCCGGCCACTCTCTAGTCCATGGTACGATGACTTCGGGAGCCTTCTCGGGTTTCACTTTTTTTAGTGCGATACGCCTTGGCTTGGTCTTGATCGCAGGGCGTCTCTTCCTACCCCAATAAGTAATATGGGTATGTTCTCTTTTGCCAGCAATTCAGCCTTCCTGCGGGCGTACGCTTCCCTAGCTAGCTGGTTGCGACGTTGTCTCTTCATCTCCAGATAATCCTTCATCATTTCGTCTGCTTGTCGCTTGAATCTGAGGTTATCAGCGTAGTAGCGGGTTTGACAGTCCTCAGCATACCCCAGCTTACGTCCAGTCAGTTCCCGACCATACACGAATCTAGTAAAGTGTAGCCTCGTGTTTGGTCCGGGGCGAGTAACTTTTCTCAAGTACTCGAAGGTCACCAACTCCGTCGAGCTCTTAGGGAACAGCGACATCCTACCCCATAATCATTGTTGTTCTCATTAGTCACTTGAGTAATCTTCATGATGCGAATGCATATGGATGTATGCAATGTATGAGTCATATCATGGAGCAGGAAATAAAGTACGTTTAGAGATAAATGTCTTACCAACCACACTTTGGGGGATCTGGAATGCCCCCTGTATCAATGGGTGGTTTTAGGTATACCAACCATCCATAGACATGCGCATGAGACGAGTGGGTATACTCTAAAGAAAATCGAAAATCAGGTGAGGAACCTACGGCTCAGGCTCCCACGATCCACATGAGGCAGATTCCTCCCCAAGGGTACCTACCCAAGAGGGCTAGATATCGCCAATGCAGATGGTAGGCGGGAACGAATACGAAAGTCTCAAGTGCCATCAAACACAAGATCCTTTTCGCACCCTTTCCCTATCTAAGGTAACCTAGAGGTGGTTTGCAGTCGGGGTTTGACCGCCAGTGTGTGCAATGTGTCGTGATCATCACAATGCAAAGACATGCACAGCAGTTTGTATCAAAACACCGCTTCAGTATGTGCATAAAGATAAACATACATTCCCAACTCCAACCTGTAGGAAAAATGTCAACAATCACTCCACCCCTTATTTCTCCCATCTGCAAAAACATCTAACACAATGGTTAGTGTACGTACCTCACCTTCGAGAGCATCTGCAGGAAACAAGGTTAGATAAACCAAACAATTTTTGGATCGGCTCAAGTCCTCTTGGAATTCGTAACCAGAGATTCTGGTTTTAGAATCTGTCCCCAGCGGAGTCGCCAGTCTGTCGCGACCCTCTCTAACTCGAGGGCTAATGGGCCGCCCGATCGCTGGCCTGATCGGACGCGGGCCTCTCCCAAGGCCCATTACCCAAGTCGCAACTGTTGGATGTACGGGGTTGACCTTCAGTGTGGTCTAATGACATGTGATAAGTGTGCATGTCAAGGAGTCGCCACCAATCGTTTTACGGAGGGTACGATCGGAAACCCTATCGAATAGTTGGGAGTGGTCTATTCGATTCTGTGGAAACCAAAGAAGTGGGTTCGGGGACTTAGTTACGCCAACTATCAGAGTTGACGCCCTTTCGGTACCTAAGCTGAATGGTTTATCTGATCCTAGGATTTCATACAGACGAATGAGGTACTGATCCTAAATCTAGGAGTTCATGCAGATGGGAGCGGCTACCCTATCACTCACGATCATTAAAAATAAGAGCGCAAATCAAGGAATCAGTACATGCAGATAAAACACATGAAATCAGCATGGCATCCCTAATGAGGCCCTATTAGCCTAGAGAAATATCAATCAAGGCTTAGGAGTGATTTGGACATGATTCGCCCATGAGGGGGCAGAATCATAATTTGGAACAGTTCAGGGACAATTTACCCTTAAAAGGGTAAATCTGTCATTTTAGACGAATTGGGAAGTCAGAAGACGGGGGAAATAGGATTGGCCATCAATCCAATCCATTTCCTATTTTTCGGGAATTTCCAGGATTTTTCTGGAATTTTCAAGTGATTTTACCATCGGAGGGGTAAAATCGTCATTTTGGACAAAGATGAGAACTGAAAATCTTAAATATTAGGGTTGGTCGTCCACCTGACCCAAACCCAAACTTTAAGCAATTTTCAGAACTTGATTGAGACAAGAAAGACAATTTTCCCATTGAAGGGCAAAATCGTCATTTTGAGAAAAGAGGTGGGACTCGAAAACCCAAACCCAAGAATTGGTCGCTTACTCGACCCTAATTCTTACTTTGACATTATCGATTTTATCATACTTGCATAGCAAAGACGACTTACCCCTAAAGGGTAATGTCGTCAAGTCTCGAAAGAACGGATAAAAAACCCCAAAAATAGAGTTGACCAGTTGTCTGTGGTCAACCCTCGATTTTTGGGGGTTTCTGGAATGTCTAGGATTTTTCCACAATTTTTTCACATTTTTTTGGAATTTTCTGGAATTTTCTAGCATTTTTTGGATTTTCTAAGATTTTTCTGATTTTTTTTATTTTTTTAAAATCATTTTCCGATTTTTTTTATTTAAAAATATTATTCGGACCGGGTCGACCCGACCCACTCGGGCCGGAACCCAGCCCAGACCCGAACCCGCGCGTGCCCCCGCTCCAAAACGACACCGTTTATTCCTTTTTATTTTTTTATTATTTAGGCTTGATCCGACGGTTCCTATTGAACCGCGCGGCTAATCCACGACCGCCAGATCAGATTACTAAAACCTACGGTTCGGATTAGGCGAAGACCCGATCAGGACCGTCTGATCGGATTACTTAGACCTACGGCCACGATTAGATCCTAAGACTCGATCTGAGCCGTCCATTCATATTAATCTAAACGACGCCGCGCTACAACTTAACTAAACGGCATCGTTTCATCCCGTTTTTGATTTTTTTGATTTTAAAGCCATTTTCGGATAATCCTATTTACTAATCGGACGGCCGCTAGAATTTAGACTCGATTTATCTCAACCGTTCGTTCCTTTTTATTCGAATAACAGACCCAACGGCCATGCTGACTCGACACCACGTGGACCAATGGCCGAATGCCAACTAGGAGTTTGACTGGTTGACTGCGCCACGTCAACTTCGTCTTCAACCTCCCGACCCCGACGGAATGGACGGCTGAGGATCTCCGACGACGATCCTACGGTAGGATCTTGATGAAATCGTGCGAGACCAATGGCAATCGACTCGCGATTAGCTCTAGTTTGACATATCTAAGAATCGAAGCATCCTATTCACAGAATCAAGAACACCGTGCGAATTGCCGAGTACGGCCATGGAAGCTCAATCATGCGATTCACTCAAAATCAAAGAAATTCAGTCACAGAATATCACCAATGGAGGTTCAGAAGACTTACCTCGAGCTCCGATTGAGCTCGCTCGACCCAGATTTGGCTGGGCAAGAATCGGCTATGGAGGCTAAATCGGAAGACTCGATTCGGGGTATGTGAGCAAAATCGATGCAAAACAGATACGCGATGATGGTCAGTGATGTTCAAGGAATGAAAGGCACACACTAATTGCAAGAATGATCATGGAATGTGTGAATCGCCATGAATGCTCAAGGAAGAACTCGAAACTGCGACTCACCTGTTCCGGCGGTTTCAGACTGTGCCGTCGACGACAACGGCTTCCTCTTAGTATGGGCAACCTCATGGCAATCTCTTCGAGCTTTGGTTTAGCCTGGAAAGGCCTGACCGATGCTCTGTGGATTCGAGCTCTGTCCTCGACAATGGCGGTTGGAGGACGAGCTCTCTCCCTCTCCTTCTCCTTCTCTCTCGATTTGGTTTCACCTTCTACAACTGAATCCCTTCTCCTCCTCAACTGAAAGCGATCGCGAGCTTATATAGCTCCTGGGAATTTTGGCGCCGATTTGGGGAGTTCCAACTGACTTCCACAGCACGTGCTATCACGTGATTTTAGGTCCAAACGGCGTCGGGGAAGATGGGTAAAACGTTTAACTCCGTTTTGGTTCTCCGGCGGGCTTTATTTCGCATGAATTTGGCAAGAATCTGAGCAGTGCTTGCTTCTGTTGACTTTTACGAGTCTGCGACCTTGACCATCCAATTACTTTCCCGTCCGGCGACGTTGGGTGATTCTGTTGGTGTAGATCGACAGGGGAAGACGAGAGGAACGAAATGCCCACCATTCCCCTTTCAATTAGTCGCGAATTGACCTTCAATTTGGTCTTCAAAACTCAGTCGATCACTGTTGACACCTGATTTTTGGCCATTTATTATTGTGATTTTTATTCTTTAAAATTAAAAATATAAAAAAAAAGATCATAAAATCACAAAATCAACTTTGGAAGCCTTGGCTTGGCCTTAGGAACCATTTTGACCAAAAAAATAATTTTCATAATTTTCATTTTTTTTAATATTTTCGAAAAATACAAAAAAAAGAAAATCAAGAAAAATAATATTTGAGGTCACAAAAATATATAAAAATATTCGGTATTTTTATTTTTATTTTAACCATTTTCTAACCTCATAAATAGTAAAATTCAAGTCTGATTTTAGGTGTTCTCTGATCATCATAAAATTGAACTTGGCAAAAATATTAGCAATAACTAAAGGGAAATGTAGGAAACATCATCATTTAAAAGAAAAAGCAAAAGAAAAGGTGTATGTTTAATTAAGGATTTTGTCTCTCCTTTTTATTTTTTTATTTTATTTTCCCTCTCTCTCTCCTTTTCACTGTTATTATTATTATTATTATTTTATTTTATTCTTCTTATTTTATTCTTTCTTTTCTCTCCACCGCCGCTCCCTCCCTCTTCCCTGCTTCTTTTTCCACGACACCTTGGCCCTCTCGCTCTGGTTCTTCATCTTCTATTTTTAGTTAAAAGCACCCCCGGGCGACCGCAACAAGGGGCAGACCATCCTCCTTCCGCCGGCCATCTTGTGCGGCCACCACCTCGCCACCGTCAACCGCGACCTCTAGCGACCCGTCGCCGCCGTCCCGACCGCCAGAAGCCGCCGGACCACCTTGAAACAGTTCGACGCCGGTCTGCTCTATTTTCGGTGTCCGGGGCTGCTCGCGCTTCCACAGCCGCTCTTGATCGTCTCCGGCCACCACCCGCTGACCCTAGGATCTCCCTCCGTCCCTCAGGCTGTCGTGCAATCGTCGGAAGCCGCCGCGGAGCCTTCGAACAGCCGCGGGAAAGCCAGCCCCCTGTTTTTCGCTACCCTTGGCCGAACCACATCATCCTCTTTCTCTGGCCTCGTACAACGTCGCCGTGGACGCCAGCCACCTCATCGACAACCACCGGCCTCCATACCATCCCTTTGGACCCCTTTGACGTTGCTTCACGGTCGCACGCCGCCACAAGCCGCCAGAGAACCTCGAGCAACCAGGAAATCGAGACTTGCTCTGTTTCTGCGACTACTTTGTTCCAGTCGATTTTTCCACGTCTCTGCCGCCTCCAGCTCGTTCCCGCCGGCCACCACGAGCCACCCACAGCTCTCTCCGACCGCCACATCCTTGTGCCGTCGCTCCACCACCCCTCCAGCCGTAGATCTAGAGCCGCAAGGCCTACGAAGACGGAGAACCTCCCAACCATCATCCCGTAGCTCGAGAGAGTGGTCCGAATGTGCAGGACCGGAAGCTAGATGGAGTTTTCGTCAGGATGCAGCTCAAGACCGTCGCGGAAGTTTAACTCGTTGCCGTCGACACCATCTCCGTAGCTGAATGTGGTGGTAACGTGAGCTCGTTCGAGCTTTTCCGTTCAGGTTCGTCCACGGCTCGACGGTCATCGCCATTGCAGCCCGTGGTTAAAGGCCACTCGGGTAAGCGTCTCGTTCTTCATTAATAGTTGTTGCATGCTCGGAGTTGGAAAGCCGAACAAGGAAATGAAAAAAAAATCAGCGGCCAAATTATTTGATGCGCGCGAGTGTGGCAATGGTTATTTCGGTTTGGCTTCTGTGAGTTGGGGAGAAGACGATGCAAACTACAAATCCAAGAAATAATAAAAAAAATGAAAAGCTGGGGGCACGGCATTTTTTTGGTGTTGTCACGTGGGTTTCTTTCAAGATTGGGCTAGCTAATGGAATTTTCGGTTTGGGCCTCTAATGGAAAGAATTGAAAGAAATTGGGTCATGCCTAAATTAAGTCAAGTTGATCTTGACAAAAGAATGGGCCTTTCTCATTTTATGTTTTATTTGGGCTTTTGGTTGGCATGTGGTTATGAAGGGAGTTGGGTTTAGGGGTCCAAATCAGATCACTATTTTCGAATTTAAAAAAAAATAATTAAAAAAATTATTATTAGAAAAAACCCCAAAAAAATGGAAAATCATAAACAAATTCAAAAAAATTTCGGAAAATTCAGAAAAATTCTAAAAAAATTCCAGAAAATAGGAAATGGCCACATTCAACTGGCCACGACCTGTTTCGGGTCTTTTGACCCCCCGATCTTTCCAGAAATGACGGTTTTACCCTTCCGGCAAACCGTCTTAAAAAAACAAATCCAAGAAAATCTCCAAAAATAGGAAATGGCCACAAACAACTGGCCAAGTCTCATCCCGGGTGTTTTAAACCCCGACCCTTCTTAAAATGACGATTTTGCCTTTTGTGCGAATCGTCTTCCAAAAATTGAAGAAAAATCAAGAAATTCCAAAAAAATTCTCAAAAATGGGAAATGGCCACAATCAACTGGCCATGGAATATTTTGGGTAATTCGGTATCCAAATCTCCCAAAGAATTGACGATTTTGCCCTTCGGGCTAATCGCCTCCAAATCTTCCCGTTTTACCCCTGGTCCGAAATCACATCTTCCCTAAGCCCTTATGGCTATACTAGGAGGCCATGTGATGTGAATTGACGTGCATTGATGTGATTTATTTATGCACTTGATTGCGCTTTCATTTAAATTGATTGTGATTGATAGGAATAGTCTTCCAATCTGCATGAAACCCTGAATCAAACCTACCCCACCTAAAATTGCGCCTGCATGAATTCTTAGCTAGGAAATCACTCGCGTTAGGTACCGAAAGGGCGTTGGTAATAACACCAGCGTAACCAAGTTCCCGAACCCAAAATCTCTGGTTCCGCAGAATTGATCGACCTCTCCCAATCGGTCAATAAGGTTTCCGGTCTACCCTCCAAGAAAGACCGGTGGCGACTCCAAATGCATGCACAAGTTGCACATGCCATCACGACCACACTAAGGTCGAAATCGATCGGCTCTTATCGCCGAATCCTTTAAAAAAATACCCCCGTCGCGATTTGGTATGGGCCTGGGAGGGCCTGCGCCGATCAAAGGGCCCGCGATCGGTAATCCATTAGCCGCGTCCGCTTTCGAACGGGTCGCGACAGCTGGCGACTCCGCTGGGGACTCTGTGTTCTAGAACCTATGGTTCTAGACCCCAAGTGGACTTAGGCCGTTATTAAAACGCTGAGTGATTTTTCTAACCCTGCAGGCGCTCTTGAAGGTGAGGTAAGTCCGCTTATGATAGGTGTTATATGTTTTTGCAGATTGGAGTGATAATGGGGGTAGTCTGTGATTAACATTGTCTTATGCAGATTGGCGTAGGAATGAATGATTGTGTGTATGTTTTATATTGAAGCGGTGATTGTTAAATAAGATGCATGTTTATCGCTTTAGCACGACACCGAAAATACACACAACCGCGCCTAAAACCCCGGGCGCCGCCTATAGAAAAACAATATAAGGGATTGAAAATGGAATCTCCGTGAGGAAAGACACGGGGTAATCCACTTTTCAATTCCGCTCATTTCGAACTATGGATCGAGCCCTAATGCAACGATAGCTGTGCAATGGAATCTGCTCTTTCTAGAACTCGAGGTGGGAACCTTGACCTTAGGTGCCAAATCCTTTGATTTTTAGAAGTTTTATCCTCACTTGTCTCATGTGCATGTCTTTAGATGGTTGGTATATCTAAAACCACCTAAAAAAAAAAAAGGTGATCCTGGAGTCACATCTCGAAGACTGGAACTGGGGCATCTCAAAGTGTTCGGACCACATTCCTTTGATTGATTTGACATTCTTAGTTCTTTTGTATAAGATTAATTTTGCTAAGATCCTCTCTATCTCGTCCCTTAGATTGATTGCATTAGGGATCTATTTGTATTATATACATCTTGATAAGGCTCATTTCTATCGAAAATGGGGGCAAATTCCCCAAACCCGTGGAGCATAGTGGAATTCGTCCCTTCAGTGCAAAATACATTCGGCCGCAGAGCCACTCGTTTGGTGAAAGGACGTATCGTTCCTAATTGATTTTTAATCAGATATGAGGATAAGTTTTTCTCCATTTTTTTTATCTCAGGTGATAAAAGAGACAATGCACCCAAAAGCTCATGCATTCAAATGACAAAACAGACGTCGCCCAGCTGGGGCAAATGAACCGTAGGCGTTGCAAATACCTTCAAGCACGGATGGAGGAATTTGATAGATGTTGTTCATATCAATATGCAACATCAAAATGGAATGCAAATCAAGTGTAAAAGGACGTATCGTTCCAAAATGATTATTTTCTTGATATGGGAATAATGATTCCTTTCTTTTTCCTCTCAGATGATGATCAAGAGCAGAGGACGCAGGATGTAATGCTTTTAAATAACAAACAGGGAACATCAAATACCTCAAATGGCGACTGTGATCGAGAGAATCACCAAACCGCCACATGACGAATCCCAAGAATGTCAAGCTATCTGGAGACAGATAAAATTGATCAAGGACTCTGACAATCGAATGGGATAATCAGAATCTGCAAAAATCAATGGGAGCAGGTCCCCCCCCATTTGCTTTGAGGAGCCAAACCGGGGGCAAACTCTCATGATCCCCCATGAAAGCGCATCAGACCAAGGTCATCGAATCTAGAGATGGCAAACAGCAAAACCATGCCTAACTGGGGCAAGTGAATCATTTGTACGCCGGACGTTTCTCCTCTAGCAAAGTCAATGGATGCAATAACAGAGTCGTCCGCATCAGAATCAAACTCCAAGATACGAATTTGGGTGAATGGCAACCTTGTATCGTTCCAATTTGGTCTTCGAGGACCACATGCCTAACATGAGTTTTTACTCATTTTACAGGAGGTAGTTGGCGCTGAAAGCCTCAAATGAAAAGAGCGCGCTAACAGGGAGGTGAATAGAATCATTGGCCTTAAAAGTCAGGATTCCAAGAGATGGTCTTTGATTATAAGACCTAGTGGATGGTAAAAAGTATCGCTCCTACGTCACATGCTTTGACATGCATTTTGATAAAATCTTATTTTTTTCCTTGAATAAAAGGAACCTTGAAGAATGGCGCTGAAGTGCGCCCAAAAACACAAATGGATCTCCTCTTGGGCAAATCCTTGAGAATGATTCATCGCCAACCAAACGGAGGGATCAAGACCACAAGATAGAGGGCCAAATCCTACAAGCCACGAGTTTGTGTTCAAATGGAAACACAAAGCAAGAACAAGGCTGTATCATTCCAATTTCCCTTGAATTTTGGAACGCCAACTAACAACTAATTCCCGTCTTTGACAGGGGATCGCCATCAAGGTGAAACAGGTTTTCACACCCCATGAATTACCCGTTGGAGTACACGACCAAGGGTAAGATGTATCGTTCTAATTTTTTGAAAAAATTCGTGAACGTACAATAACATGTTTCTTCTGCATTTTCAGGGATCTCCAGCCGCGGGGGACAGGTAAGTATCACTTTCCCCAATCCATTGAAGATGTTGAATAAAAAACAAAGAAGAAAAGAAAAGCTGTCAGAATCTGATGTCTTGAAAAGACATAGAATTCAAACTTCATTGGCATTCATGTTTTAAAACATGAGGTTGTCTGAACATGAATAAGAACATGCATGGTGCATCATAAAATCCCCTTGACGGGTAAAATTTTTGGAAAAAATGAAAGAGATTTTTTCCAATCAAAAGTTCAAAACTCTCAAAAGGACGTTTTCTCAAAAAAAAAACGAGAGGCAAAGCCTAGTCCAAACACGTCCTACACACACTTGAGAGATGAGTGGAGCGGATCAAATAGCAAAATCTGGACCTACGAAAGTAGGGATTATTCGCAGCAATTACATGGATTGGGATGACGAAGGCATTCGTTTCATATCCCCAAACACTACAGGTGACCATTGACAACCCCTTCAAACGGCGGTTTTCATTCTCAACCCTGTCAAGAACCACCCCACATCGGAAAAAAAAAGGGAGCAAGTCCAGCGGCATCAGGAGAAAATGGTTAGAAATTTTCTTGCTCGGACTAACATCAATCTTTGTGTGTTGTTTATATGGTAATCCAAGTGCCATAGGATGACGAGAAGCATTCATTTCGCTATCCCACACATGTTTATCATTTGCACAGCCAAGTTGAGCCTGCAAATTCATTTCATAAACCCGTTGGTGATCATTGCAAATTTCAAAGACAAAGCAGATCACTTCAGAAACGAGGGAGTTCAAGACCTAGGGTTTACGAAAAAGCTACTAAGTCGATACTCAAGCGTGCTAAGAGCCAAGTCATATATCTAGCACAATTGCCAAGCATCCCACTTGCGACAAGGGGTTAAAAAAATCCCAGCATCAGAAAAGAAAAAGCAAAGTGCCTGGTAAAAGCAAGGCCGATGCTCGCATAAACTGTTTGATTGATCCCCAATGAAACCTAGTTGGGAAGAGAAAATTTCTAAAGGAGTCAGATCAAAAAGACTGCTCCTCCAAATGATGTCAAGCGTGGAAGAAAAACGCAGACAGAGTTGTCAATCCCTTAATGCAGCCAGAGATGCTCTCTAAAGAATTCGTGCACACCTCAAAAGCGGTTACACGCCGCAAAAAATTGAAGATGCAGAATGGAGAAGACAGGTGACAAGTTTGCAATGATCACCAATGTCAAACCCTTCGTAATTTCTGGGCCAAAAACAAGCCTTTTTCGGTCCCCAATCCTACCAACATCATAACCCTGAAACAGTCTTCTCTGACTAAGACACTTGGGTTAACATATAACTTAGCTCGAAGAAGTACGAGCAAGACTATTTCTTTCTCATTTTGTAGGGTTCTTGACTTGTAAACCCGGAGCAAATGGTGAAGACTTTCATTCAATGACCTTGACTCAAAAGTGAGTCCCCCTTGAAGATCAATAACCAAGCCCGACATTACGGTCCTGTGGAAGACCTCCCGACCGGTCAAAATGTATGCGCTGCGAATGAGCCTAAAACCTAGGCACAGGTTAGTAGGGAATTGAGTGCATCCCCTATAAAAACCACTATCTCAAAACAGGTGAGAAGACCTCCTTGTCGAGAAATATTCCAGTTGATGTTTTGAACAAACTCTCTTTGGAATTTTCAAACTGTTGATCCGGATTTTCCATGCAAGGAATTTGTGATCACATTTGCATGTTGCAAGAATGCTTTGGATAACCTCCAGCATCAAAATGCACATTTCACGATTAAAACTTAAGTCATACGGTTTTTGTCAAATGGACAGTCGTGGTCTTCCCAAAGATTACTAACGTTTTCTTGGTGAAGAAAAATCTTTCAGGCTCAAACTTCTGCAGGATACCTGGAGAACCCAGCTCCCAGAATGTCGCCTCAACAAACTCAAGTGAAGCTTTGTCAACATAAAATCTTTCACTGCTTCAAAAAAATTGAATTCCCGATAAACTTCGGGATCTCTAAAAAAAGAGGGGAAGAAAAACCCTTTTAAAAGAAAAAGTCCTATCAGACATGGAGAACCCTCGTCCCAGGACCCATTTCCAAAATATCAAACAGTCCCAGCAGACGTGGAGAACCCTCGTCCCAGGACGCATTTTCAAAATATCAAACAGTCTCATCGGACTTGGAGAACCCTCGTCATGAGACCTATTTTCAAAAATCAAGCAGTCTCATCGGACGTGGAGAACCCTCGTCATGAGACCTCTTTTCAAAATTTAGGCAGTCTCATCGGACGTGGAGAACCCACGTCATGAGACCCCTTTTCAAAAATTAGGCAATCTCATCGGACGTGGAGAACCCTCGTCATTGAGACCCCTTTTCAAAGCAAACTTAAGGTAGAAACCACCTGAAGGGTCAACAAAAGGTAGATACCGCCTGAAGGGTCAAACCAAGGTAGATACCGCCTAAAGGGTCAACTCAAGGTAGAAACCGCCTGAAGGATCAACTCATGGTAGAAACCGCCATAAGGGTCAACACGAGGTAGATGCCACCTTAAGGATCAACACAAAGGTCCGATCCACCGTACGAATTAAAATCTCTGGCGAATCCTCAAGCGTGAGATGCGCCCTCCTCAGGTTCCTACAGTTAGGAATCCCATGATGGTGTGACCTACCATACAGGTCAGAGCTTAATCTCCCTAGGATATCCTGAATGATGAGTCATAATTATCTGCTTGAAAGTTGTCGCAACCGGCAGCATCCGACAGGTGAGCTTCAGGTAAGCCTCTCTCACTCCAGCCCATGTTCAAATTGTTAGAGCAAACCATGGATTAATTTGAGTTTTTATCAGAAGACTTAAGGGTCCGATGTCATAGCATTTCTTTTCCCCAGTCGAGTCGGTTAAGATTCAGTTGTCATTTTGTCTTTGAAAGCAACCTCTGACGAACTCACTCTCAAAGAGGGGCAGCTGTTGACACCTGATTTTTGGCCATTTATTATTGTGATTTTTATTCTTTAAAATTAAAAATATAAAAAAAAAAGATCATAAAATCACAAAATCAACTTTGGAAGCCTTGGCTTGGCCTTAGGAACCATTTTGACCAAAAAAATAATTTTCATAATTTTCATTTTTTTTAATATTTTCGAAAAATACAAAAAAAAAAAGAAAATCAAGAAAAATAATATTTGAGGTCACAAAAATATATAAAAATATTCGGTATTTTTATTTTTATTTTAACCATTTTCTAACCTCATAAATAGTAAAATTCAGGTCTGATTTTAGGTGTTCTCTGATCATCATAAAATTGAACTTGGCAAAAATATTAGCAATAACTAAAGGGAAATGTAGGAAACATCATCATTTAAAAGAAAAAGCAAAAGAAAAGGTGTATGTTTAATTAAGGATTTTGTCTCTCCTTTTTATTTTTTTATTTTATTTTCCCTCTCTCTCTCCTTTTCACTGTTATTATTATTATTATTATTTTATTTTATTCTTCTTATTTTATTCTTTCTTTTCTCTCCACCGCCGCTCCCTCCCTCTTCCCTGCTTCTTTTTCCACGACACCTTGGCCCTCTCGCTCTGGTTCTTCATCTTCTATTTTTAGTTAAAAGCACCCCCGGGCGACCGCAACAAGGGGCAGACCATCCTCCTTCCGCCGGCCATCTTGTGCGGCCACCACCTCGCCACCGTCAACCGCGACCTCTAGCGACCCGTCGCCGCCGTCCCGACCGCCAGAAGCCGCCGGACCACCTTGAAACAGTTCGACGCCGGTCTGCTCTATTTTCGGTGTCCGGGGCTGCTCGCGCTTCCACAGCCGCTCTTGATCGTCTCCGGCCACCACCCGCTGACCCTAGGATCTCCCTCCGTCCCTCAGGCTGTCGTGCAATCGTCGGAAGCCGCCGCGGAGCCTTCGAACAGCCGCGGGAAAGCCAGCCCCCTGTTTTTCGCTACCCTTGGCCGAACCACATCATCCTCTTTCTCTGGCCTCGTACAACGTCGCCGTGGACGCCAGCCACCTCATCGACAACCACCGGCCTCCATACCATCCCTTTGGACCCCTTTGACGTTGCTTCACGGTCGCACGCCGCCACAAGCCGCCAGAGAACCTCGAGCAACCAGGAAATCGAGACTTGCTCTGTTTCTGCGACTACTTTGTTCCAGTCGATTTTTCCACGTCTCTGCCGCCTCCAGTTCGTTCCCGCCGGGCACCACGAGCCACCCACAGCTCTCTCCGACCGCCACATCCTTGTGCCGTCGCTCCACCACCCCTCCAGCCGTAGATCTAGAGCCGCAAGGCCTACGAAGACGGAGAACCTCCCAACCATCATCCCGTAGCTCGAGAGAGTGGTCCGAATGTGCAGGACCGGAAGCTAGATGGAGTTTTCGTCAGGATGCAGCTCAAGACCGTCGCGGAAGTTTAACTCGTTGCCGTCGACACCATCTCCGTAGCTGAATGTGGTGGTAACGTGAGCTCGTTCGAGCTTTTCCGTTCAGGTTCGTCCACGGCTCGACGGTCATCGCCATTGCAGCCCGTGGTTAAAGGCCACTCGGGTAAGCGTCTCGTTCTTCATTAATAGTTGTTGCATGCTCGGAGTTGGAAAGCCGAACAAGGAAATGAAAAAAAAATCAGCGGCCAAATTATTTGATGCGCGCGAGTGTGGCAATGGTTATTTCGGTTTGGCTTCTGTGAGTTGGGGAGAAGACGATGCAAACTACAAATCCAAGAAATAATAAAAAAATGAAAAGCTGGGGGCACGGCATTTTTTTGGTGTTGTCACGTGGGTTTCTTTCAAGATTGGGCTAGCTAATGGAATTTTCGGTTTGGGCCTCTTATGGAAAGAATTGAAAGAAATTGGGTCATGCCTAAATTAAGTCAAGTTGATCTTGACAAAAGAATGGGCCTTTCTCATTTTAGGTTTTATTTGGGCTTTTGGTTGGCATGTGGTTATGAAGGGAGTTGGGTTTAGGGGTCCAAATCAGATCACTATTTTCGAATTTAAAAAAAATAATAATTAAAAAAATTATTATTAGAAAAATCCCCAAAAAAATGGAAAATCATAAACAAATTCAAAAAAATTTCGGAAAATTCAGAAAAATTCTAAAAAAATTCCAGAAAATAGGAAATGGCCACATTCAACTGGCCACGACCTGTTTCGGGTCTTTTGACCCCCCGATCTTTCCAGAAATGACGGTTTTACCCTTCCGGCAAACCGTCTTAAAAAAACAAATCCAAGAAAATCTCCAAAAATAGGAAATGGCAACAAACAACTGGCCAAGTCTCATCCCGGGTGTTTTAAACCCCGACCCTTCTTAAAATGACGATTTCGCCTTTTGGGCGAATCGTCTTCCAAAAATTGAAGAAAAATCAAGAAATTCCAAAAAAATTCTCAAAAATGGGAAATGGCCACAATCAACTGGCCATGGAATATTTTGGGTAATTCGGTATCCAAATCTCCCAAAGAATTGATGATTTTGCCCTTCGGGCTAATCGCCTCCAAATCTTCCCGTTTTACCCCTGGTCCGAAATCACATCTTCCCTAAGCCCTTATGGCTATACTAGGAGGCCATGTGATGTGAATTGACGTGCATTGATGTGATTTATTTATGCACTTGATTGCACTTTCATTTAAATTGATTGTGATTGATAGGAATAGTCTTCCAATCTGCATGAAACCCTGAATCAAACCTACCCCACCTAAAATTGCGCCTGCATGAATTCTTAGCTAGGAAATCACTCGCGTTAGGTACCGAAAGGGCGTTGGTAATGACACCAGCGTAACCAAGTTCCCGAACCCAAAATCTCTGGTTCCGCAGAATTGATCGACCTCTCCCAATCGGTCAATAAGGTTTCCGGTCTACCCTCCAAGAAAGACCGGTGGCGACTCCAAATGCATGCACAAGTTGCACATGCCATCACGACCACACTAAGGTCGAAATCGATCGGCTCTTATCGCCGAATCCTTTAAAAAAATACCCCCGTCGCGATTTGGTATGGGCCTGGGAGGGCCCGCGCCGATCAAAGGGCCCACGATCGGTAATCCATTAGCCGCGTCCGCTTTCGAACGGGTCGCGACAATCACCATTCATCTGCTCAAGCTCTTTGGGGAAGACGACACTGTAGCGGACCGGTTCGACCGGTCTGACCGGCGGTTTGACCGGTCTGACCGGCGGTCTGACCGGTCTGAACCGGTTCCGAACAGGATTTTTCAAATTAATCCCAAATTAATGGGAAACTTTTGCAATTGAACCTCAAAATCGAATCTAGAGCATGAATTCTATCTAGAAATGTGGTTTTGCCCAAAAGTTTTCATCAATTTCTACAAAACCCCCAAATTTTCATTTAATTGGAAATTGGGGATCGTGTAATTGAGGGTGCAAATGATCAAATTGAGTCAAACCACCTGTTCCAATCGATTTAAAATGGTGAAATCCATTGGGTAGCATGTTTAATTTGCAATGATAGCCCTTGAATTGAAAGTAATTTCAATTATGCTTAATTTCAAGGACTAAAATGCAATTTTAGTATGTAATTTTGTCAAATCCGTGCAATTGAGCAAATTGTGCAAACAATTGGGCTAAATTGAAATAGGGGATAGTCAGATTGAATGTCAAGATCTTAAAAAATGCCAAAATTACAAATTAAAAGACTCAATTGTTATTTTTTCTTCAAATTCAATAGTACGGGTTACAAATGAACACCTAAAATTGAATCTGATTTTGATTTTTTTGTGAGGTCAAAAATACAAGGGATTAAAAGGAAAAATATTGGATATTTTTCCATATTTTTGTGACCTCAAATGCTATTTTTCTTGATTTTTTTAAGTATTTTTCTATTTTCTAAAAAATATTAAAAAATATGAAAAATATGAAAAATTATTTTTTGGTCAAGAATGGTTCCTTGGGCTTGGCCAAGGCCACCAAAGTTGGTTTTGTAATTTTTTGACTTTTTATGAATTTTGTTTTTATGAATTTTCAAAAAATAATAAAAAAATGAAAAAGGCTAGGTCAAAAATCAGGTGTCAACAACACCCACTTGTTTAACAAAGATTTTTTACCTATGGGCAACTGGGTCAACTCCTAAGTTTTATTCTGAATTAACGAGTTCATCTCGTCTCTCATAGCGCCCTCTCACTGCATGTGAGATGTGTCTTTCTTTGCCTCATCATAAGTCTTTGACTCTCTCGAATCTGTATATAAGACATGACTCAGAACAGTATTAGCTGAAGGATAAAAAATTACCTTTGGCTTTCTCATACGTGTAGATCTCCTCAAAATAGGTAACTCAGGGTTACTAGCTTATTCCAGATCACCGAGTTCCTCTTGAACTGCTTGCTCATTAGTAATATGTTCATCTTGAACCTCCTCTTCGGGTGCACTTTGATCTGCTGGAATTATTTTCACAAGAATTGTGTCCAGCTCAATATATTTTGGTTCTACTGTTGTTTCATGCTCTGTCTGACGATCTTTGTACATCTTTTCTTCATGGAACACCACATTTCGACTGCGAATTACTTTGTTATTATCATAATCCCAAAGCCTATATCCATATTCATCGCCGCCATATCCAATAAAGATGCACTTTGGGATTTAACATCAAGCTTTTTCATGTCCTCTCTATCAATCAAAGCATATGCAATACAACAAATTTTTTTTAGATATGAATAATAGACCTTTTTACCTGACCACTGCTCTTGCGGTACTCCTCCATCCAACGTACTAGATGGACTCATGTTAATCAAATATACAGCTGCATCAATTGTAGCAGCCCATAAGTATAACGTGAGACCCGCATGTAGTCTCATGCATCTTGCACTTTCCAAATTAGTCCTATTCATCCTCTCAGCCACACCATTCTCTTGAGGAGTTCTAGGAACAGTCTTCAACCCATGTATGCCTTCTCGGCTCAAATATTCTGCAAATTCATTGCTCGTGTATTCACCACCATTATCAGATTTTAGAGCTTTAATTTGATAAGCTGTTTCTTTTTCTACCATGGTTTTCCATATTTTGAAAACACCAAATACTTCTTATTTTTCTCTAAGAGCATATACCCAAGTTTTTCTTGTTGCATTATCAATGAAAGTGACAAAATATATCTTACCACCATAAGAGAGTTCTTGAGCCGGTCCCCACACATTAGTATGAATCAACTCTAACTTTTGCTTTTTATTTTGTCGCCAATTCAATTGAAAACTAACTGCTTTTTTATTTCCATAAATGCGACTTTCATAGAAATCTAACTCGACTTTCTGTAAACTTGGAAGCAACTTTCTTGAATGTAACTACTTGACACCTTTTTCACTAAGTTGTCCCAAACGATAATACCAAAGAGTAGATAAATTACCTATAGCCACTGTAGTTACAACTATATCACCGATATTGTCTCCCTAGAGAAGGTAAAGTGTACTTGTACGCTTTCCCTTCGCTACTACTCTTACTTCTGAGGTTATCTTCCACTCTCAGCCTCCAAAAGTTGTCACTATGCCTTCTTCGGCAAGTTTAGTAATTGAAATCAGATTTTTCTTCAACTCGGGAATATGTTTGGTTTCACACAAAATTAGTCGTCCACTACTTGAGATGTTCAAAATCATAGTTCCTTTTCCTACAATCGGACATATGTGGCCGTTTCCCACAACCACTTGCCCAAAATCTCCACTAGCAAAATTAACAAATATATTTCTTTGCGAGGTACAATGAAAAGAAGCACTAGAGTCAAGAAACCACTTATCTGTAGCCAAGTCAAGCCCTGCAGAAAAACACAAGTTTTCTAACAAATGTTCATCGCTTACCACTTTAGCTCATTAATTCTCATCTCGCAGCTTCTTTTTGTAGGCTTTACATTGAAATCTACGATGTCCCGTCTGGTGACAAAACCAACACTCATCTTTTGTAACCTCTCTCTTTCCCCTGGATTGTGACCTACCACATTTGCTGAATTTTCCTCTGCTTTTACTTCTTTCACGGTTCTCCACTGCTAGTGCCGTTGAAGATGTAGATGTCGAAAATTTATCTCCACCTAAGACATTTCGTCGCATCTCTTCATCCATGATACTGCTTACAGTATCATCCAGAGTCAAATCATCCGTCATGGTGCTCAAAATTCCTTGCACTGCGGTGTTGTTGTCACCTCCCGAGCCCGGCGGACACGCGAACATCCCACCACGGCCGTCCAGTCTCGATGATACCTAGGATCCTTCAACCCCTAACTTTCATATCCAAACTTATGCTATGAACAAACAGAGGCAAAAGAACAACTCTTTCTCTCTTTATTACAAAAGATGACTTTAGGATGTTACAACAGAAACCTCAATCAAATATACAATGGAAGACTTCAATGGTAAACTACAAGGTCATAGGTCTAGTCACTTCAAATGCTACTTCAACTAATCATCTTCTGCATCCAAGGGATTCCATCTCAATGAGGAACCCTAAACCTGGACCTGACTGCCAGTCCCTCCCAGACTATGCCACAAAGCAATATGCAGAAGCTCATCAAGGTATTAGCACATGGCATCAAATATCACATATCTCATATAATTGGCATGAGTCACAACATAGTCAAGCACATCACACACAATGAGATCAAGCTTCACAAGCTAACACGGAATGAATTCATAATTTCAGGATTATCACAATGATATCACATTTCTCATCGCTAGGGGCTCCTGAGCCACGATGTGTTTCTCAGGGGCACTTTGGCCATGCAATCACTGGGGCACTCTGGCCAATTAATAATCATTGAGGCTCTCTGACCATTTCACTTGCATCAGGGCACTCTGACAATGTAAAACATCAAGATACTTTGGCCAGTTACGATACACAAGGGCACTCTGGCCATTTCATTTCTCATGAATAAAAGAAATCAATTAACTAAGCACTCCCTTGCCAATTTCAGGCCTACTAATTCGAGCACCTTTATCAATCAAGTGTCACTACCATATAACCATGCACGCTAACATGACTTTCCATTACCCACATCATAATTTCTCAATAAAACAAGCATGCCAAGCTCAATTCACATACTCATGTCCGGCCATCATCAATCATAGTTCCATCAATCCACTACTTGATCAATTCATCAGTCAAATGCATCAAGTAGTGTCCTAACGTTCGAGTAAAGGTTTAAGGGACACTTACCTCGTTAATCAAGCTAGTAAATTCCATCTAAATGAGCCACCTAGCTCAACAAGCTCACGGCCAACAAGGGATCACGCATCGTCCTAGGAAATTTCACCAATTCTGGATCAAACCTCAATCGAATCCCAATTTTATTGCACCAATACTCTAATAACTAATCAATTAACAACTTAGGATGCCTTATCGATGAATTTAAACCACGGTGATACCTCTATGGACTCACAAAAAGCTCGGTTCAATCAGTCACTTAACAGGGCAGAATATAACTTGACTTTCGTGCACAATTCAGCCCTTAAATCACCTCTAATTTCCAATCCAATTCACATACTCCTCAATAACATCTCATATAATGTCTTATGATGTCTCACCAATCATTTCAAAGCCAAAATACCCCTTATTTAACCCCCAACATATTCGATTACCACAGGGCACCAACATGGCAGAACCGGTTCTGGTCTAACCCGCACAAGTCAATCCATAACTCAACCCTTGGTTCCAATTCCTCACGAAATTAACTTGCCAGAACCTTAATCCATGTGTTTAGGAAGCTCACCGAAAATTTTGAAGCAAGATAACACCTTAAGGACTTCCAATCGATTTGATTCTCTTCGATGCACAGGCAGTCAGATTCTGCCTCAAGGAAACTATCATAAAACAGCCATGAAGACCCATCCTAACTCATCTAAACTTGCAACCACAGTTCATTCAACTCTAATACTATGAGAGTAGAAGATCTCACCGAAGATTTGGAGCCATTTGATGTCTTAAAGCCCACGAAACAGATCCTTCTCCAAAATCGGTCAGAATCTACCTCGTCCAGACCTTTGTCCATTCAAATTGACCTACAGGAAAAAATACCGGGCAAAATCGAGCTTATAATATGTTCTTGGAAAGGCAAGAGGATAAGCTTTCTAATGGGGAAAGAATCACCTCAATTGGCCACCAGACGACGAAGATATGGCCAGAGGAAGGGAGGTGGTCGGTGCTGGTCGGGCAGAACTGTTCGGCTAGAGGAAGAAAAAGAAGAAAAAAATGGAGGGAATGGGGGAGAGAAGGAGTGCACGGAAGAGGAAGGGAAGGGAGAGTGAACTTCCACACAAATAATTGGGACCAAAATGACAAGATTGATTTTGTGGGCAATTAATACCTAAGCCCTTCAAATGGTGACACATGGCAAAGCTCCAATTATTAACAACTTTAGCTTTAACTTCCATTGACTCCAACCACACAAATTTTCGGCAGCCACCTTGGATGACCTAAATGACCATTTTGTCATTCTATTTCTCTTATGGAAGGCAAAAGGTTGAAGGGTAAAACGGTAATTTGGTACTTTTCGTCCGAAACTTCGATTTTCTAATTTTAAATTACCATTGGCGAGACGACGTCAAATTCCAATCCAATGTTAGAATTCTTCATTTCCGCTATTCCAATTTTGTGATTCTATTTCATATCTCAAGTCTCGAGGGGGAGAAAATTCGGAATATCACAACTCTTCCCCCTTAAAGAAATTTTGTCCTTGAAATTTGCAACCTTCTAACCACCCAGTCCTTTGGGGTATCGGCGTCTCATCGCATTCTCACTCTTCAGGATAACCCCTTCTATGACTTAACGTTCTTACTTGTCCTTTCCGACAAAAGTCATCTTTTCCCAAGACTTGTTTCTTTCAGTCCTCAATCTGTATTTGTTTCTCTCTATTCTCTTTCGACATTCATACATCTGTTAGCAATTTACCCTCAAGCATTCACATCGTCTCTTCCATTTGCCTATCACCATTATTACTAAACCATCGCCAGAATGCACTCTTTAGTGCCCATACCATCTGGCGTATCATTCCCTTCAAACGTCCTTTCGTACCAACAGAGATTCAAGGGCATTATCAATTTGCCCTCTATTATCTAAATCGAGTTATAGTCTTCTCGATTCCTTGAAAAATTTCATAATTACTTTTGTAGTAATTCGTTCTCGATTCCATTCGAAAATCCCTTTGGATCAAAGTGATCCATCAACTTTCATGATCATGTCTCTCTCTCTTATCGGCATGTCTAATGCTCGACTACATGATAGACTAATCCAACTTTCAGTCCTTATCACCGATAGTATTAAGGAAAATCTTAACACATCCTTGTGCCATCTCAAGGGACACCATAATTCTCCCTTCGAATTTCGATGATGTCATCTCTTTAAGTTCCCTTTCAATACTGGACTCATACTCTCGTCCATGAGACCTCAAGGGTTCTATTCTCAACTTCAAAATTTCTTTCCCAAGCATTCAGAAATCTGGATTTCTTTCCTACTATGTTCATTCCCATAATCCTTTGGATATCAAAGTCAACTCCTCACAACCTCTTAATTCATTTCTGACTTTCGGGCCTGATTCTTCCAGTAGCCATCAAACTAGTCAATTGACGAACTTCTAATTTAGAAGTTGAATATCTTATTTCTCGAGGGAAGATCTGTCCCTCCATCAACAATGACACAATGCTCAATTCTCAACCTCTTATAATTCACATAACTTCGAGGTCTTTCATTATACCAGCAACGCTCTCATATCCATAAGCAATTTCATACATCAGCGTTGCCTCTTGTTCAATTCCTCTCGGGAAACTACTACTTTATTTTATTATGGTAGATATAGACTCGAAATCTTCTTCCATCCCAAATAATGTTTTCCAAACTTTGTCACGAGGATATTCGTAAACCAACTCCAATCATACACTGAGCATCCCTACTCATATGGCCTTACTATCATGACGTACAAGCAATACCCATTTCAAATCGCCTTGTTACGTCTCAAATTTCCTTTCCACGTCACATCATTATAATTCTCTTGACTCTTTTGATTCCAGACAGGAACGCCACTAACAGCGTAGTCGTCAACTTGACTCAAGTCCTCAAAGACTCATCACGTTCATTCACCCATTTGCATTACATCTCATCCTCAGCCAATTTCATCAATGGGAAAGCTCTCGTGGGGAATCCTCCCACGATCCGTCTATAACATTCCATCAATCCCATAAAACTTCAAATTTTAGCAGTTTTGCATCAATTTTAGTTGATTCATCACTTATTCCATTTCTCAAGTGTTCCATGGAGATTTCACTTTCCAGAAACTTCAAAGCTAAGGGATATTACCTTATCTAGCCCGCAGCTCACGCTCTTCATATTTAACATACAATGAGCGTTTCCCTTAGTGTCCATAGGATACTCTCTAAGATTATTCATGTTTCTCATGACTTCTCAAATGAGTCCAATCATCGTCTTGGCCAAATCGGTCTTAGCCTTGGCCAGATCGGTCCTTAGCCCCTTTTGGCATCCTTTTGCTCTCTATCTTTTCCATTCAATTACGAGGCCACAAGAGAGATGTTTAAACATGGAGAAGGACTACGAGTCTATTTAGAAGAAGGTGTTAGAAGGTATTTACAATGACACTGGCTAGAAGAACTTACAATCAAATGGAAAATGCACAAAATTAAATTAGTTAGAAGCACAAATGCTGAGTCTGCAGAAGCACAAACACTGAGTCGGCAGAAGCATAACACTCAATCGGCAGAAGCACAACGCTGGATCGGCAGAACCACGAGCTCGATGAACAGTACATAAGCTGATATTAAATCAGACCTAAAAGCACTGAAATTACAATGACAAATCTAAAAATGAAATTTAAACAAATACCGAGGCATGTCTGCACAGTTTCCTTAAGATAAATTCGTCCCCTCCCGTATGTGCTTTGAGGTTTCGTGAACGTATGTCTCCCAAGATACATGAGTAAAATAGCTACAGAGGCAAGTACAACACTTCGGAGCTTTCGATGAATTTGATCAAACGCGAACACTATCAAACCCGATGTAGATGCAGAGAATAGAAAGAGATGGAAGGTTTTCTTTTCGATCGTGTTTTTCTCAATCTATAAATGGGAGATCATACATATACATATATATAAGGTCAGTATGGGCATTTTGGAGACAAGAAATAACGGCTAAATAAATATGCCGTTATGACTTTAATTATGTAACGGTAGAACCATAACAACAGAACCGTTATGTTTCTATAACGGCAGCAGAGCCACTATGCTTCTGTTAACGACAAAGCCATAATTATAGAGCCGTTACGCATTCAATTCTGTAACGACAGAATCATAGTAGCCATTACTTAGTTAATGCTATTAACATGCCGCTAATTAGCTAAACAGTTGTTCCATAAAATTTGTAACGGTTTGAGTTGGAAAAAATTAAAACAGAAGGCAAAAATGTGCTTGTCGCGGGGCCCATTACTGATCCTGCATTTGCATAGGCAGGTCATGCGTTCACGCCCAAGTTTCACCTTGTCGAGCCTTCGTTGGGGTATGGGATTTGCACCTCCTTGCGCGTGCGCGCGAGACATAGTGTATGTATTATGAAAGTTACCACTCTAAAGGAGTGAAACTCTATTAAAGCACTCACAAGTCTTCTTTCTTTCCTATGTGGGACTAGCATACTTTCACTTCTCACTTTCAACTCAAGAGTGTTCTTTGAGAAACAATTTCTCATTCACTCTCCCATCAAAATATCTCAATTTTCCAACAAAAGGCGTGGTTTAATATTTATGTATTCCAACAAGAACTACCTCTTCGCTTAGCAAGATAAAATTTCACAGAACAAAGGTACTATTTCTCTTCATTCAAGTTTTAGCCCGATTCCCAATCTCTAGTTTTGCAAAGTTCTAGCGCCACAAGCTCTAATATCTCTCTATCCACCACCACCCAAAGCCACAGCCCACCATTCTCTTGCTGACGTTTCTGCCGCCACCGCCAATCTCTCTCTCTCTCTCTCTCTCTCTCTCTCTCTCTCTCTCTCTCTCTCTCTCTCTCTCAATCGAGGTTACCAGGATATCGGCAACCTCGATTCACATGCCTTCTCATGGCCTTGGACTACCTCAAACTAAGTTAACAGGCCTCTTGGAGGCCATGGACAACCTAAGGTCATCCATGACGACTTGCAACCTTACATGGAGGTTGCAATTGGCATTAAGACTACCAAAAACCTCTATATGAGGTTCTCCACCAAAAACCTCTATATGAGGTTCTCCATGGCGGTCACGGAGGGGGGGGGGGGGAGAGAGAGAGAGAGAGAGAGAGAGAGAGAGAGAGAGAGAGAGAGAGAGAGAGAGAGAGAGCATAAGACTGTTGGGTACTGCAGTGCTTGATTTAGGATTGGGTAACTGGATTTGGGAATTTGGGAGTTTTGCGTAGGTGAGAAATTTAAAACGTTGAGAGGCCACATTTGGGTTAGAAAATGTGGATTTTGTGATGGAAGCTACATTGATAACTAATGCCAGGTACAAATTAGCTTCTTGGGCTAAGACTTACCGAGCAATCAAATGGGTGGATTAGGTAGGGCAAAAAACGACTCGGTTCATACTGACCCATTTAACCTATTCTGACCCATTTTCATGTTCTAAAAATTTAGCCACCCATACTTGACCTGACTCACCTTATTTAAACACATCAATATTAAAATTCAGTTTAGAGAATTTTATTTCTTATACATTTTTAAAGATATATATTGCTAAAATAATTTTTTAGAGCTTTTCCAAACAAATTATGACTATTGTTATCTTAGCTAGCCAATTTATGACTTATTTAAAATCTATTTAGGATCCATTAAGTTTTCAAGTAAAATATTTATGACCCACCACTATTAAATATGTGTCAAAGATGAGTTCTAAACCCTTTTTGCCACTCCTATAGGGTGTACATAAGTGGATTATATATATAAAGGGAGTCAAGTGGTACTGCTACGGAAAATAAGGAAGGTTTTGAGAATTTTTCGAAAGGAAAAAGAAAATTTTACATGACAAGTATGTAAAATTTCTGCATGAGTTATTTCATTATACCACCTTAGTAATTCATAAAAGGGTCTTATTAACCTTGCCCTCGAGCACTGGTTAAGCAATGCTCAAATGGGGATAGTTCGATTTTCGGATCCGGATCGCCTAACCTTTCCTCAGTAGGTTAGACACCTAACCTTGCAATTCGGGCCATCTATTTTTGGACGGACGGCCCAGATCTCCTGTTTTTATGGGGCAATTTTTTTTAATTTTTTTTTTATATTTTTGTTAGTAATAATCCGGACCATCCATTCATAAGACGGACGGCCCGGATTGCAAGATTAAGGCCTAACCTTCTAAGGAAAGATTATGCGATTCATTTCCAAATCGGGGCGATGACACATTACACGAGAAGAAGAGTGCATTGAAAATTACGAATGTTCCTTAATTGTTGTCTTAATGAGTGCACTCTTCAACAAAATCGATTATTTCAGCATCCACATTCAACTATGGTGCTCAATGCATTATTTGGTGGCCTTTTTATGAGCCAACAAAGTTCAAGTCTAATCCAATTATCTAAGGGTCCCTTGTCTGCCTATAATGAGCTATTTATTTACTTTTCTTAAGCATCGCATGAAGATGGGTCTAGAGGCGGCTACGTCAATGTGGGAAAGAAACTAGACACATTAGTACCCATGGGAAACCGCTGAACTAGAAATAGAAAACTCTGACACTACTGTACATTATTTTTTTTTATCAGACGATCTCCCAAACAATAAGTGATTTATACACAACACGCAATGATGATGTGTGGATTTATGATTGAGATTGTATCATCCCTGACGGTACTGTCAGGGAAGCATTTTCCTTAACAATATGTAATATTACGTCAATCACGTCCTCTTTCATTGTCTTCACACAGGATAAGTTTTCTTATTGATTTTGACTCGTCTATTCGACTTTTCATTCCCTATTCAGCCATTTTTTTTTTTGCATAAATTCTAAATATATTGTACGAATGTTAATTCAGTCTTAATCCAATGTGACTTTTTGTCAATGGAAGCCTAAAAAGTGTAATACTAGTGAGCCCAACATTTTTTTAGAGTGTGGTTAATGCTCCCCATGGATAGGAAAGAATGACAGAAAGCTCTTATAGTTTGAGCCCACATTTTTTCATTAATAGTTTGGGTTTGAGTTCATGAGTAACTAGTGCTATATTTACTCTTTTTTCCTTGTAAGTGAGTGATGTAAGGAGAGCTGCGAGAGTACTAATTATAGTTGAATCCTCTACTAGACGTTTGCCTTGTGAAGGTGAACCAAAATAAAACCTTATGTTCCGGTTTCTCTTTCTTGCTTCTACGTTTGAGTTCGTTGTGATCGTGCCTTGAATTTTAACACATTTGCCATAAGTTCCCATGGAACAACTACGCGCCTCTCGGCTCCGGCCAAAAGTCAAACGTGTAAACACAAAACAGAAAAACGAGAATGTCAATGACGGCTTGGAACGGGAAACACATGCATGCGTAACGTCAATGACCGAGGTCAAGCTGGGTCTACCCATAATTCAGTGGAAACTTCCATGGCGAGCTGTGGCACTGCACGGAGACAATCCACGTCCTAATCGACAAAGAGTCTTGTCTTAATCTTTGCACTGCTCCTAGGTCCGATCTTATCTCTTAATATGATCTTGAACGAGTCGCCAAGAGAATCTCTCGAAAGACCACATGGACCTACAATTCAAGTCTCCAAAGATGACATTCACCTCTCATTGAACATCGGGCGTCCCCGACGGGCCCTCCCATGGGTGGGTAAGTTAGAGCTTGCGGTGGGAGGACAGAAATGTTGAAGTTTTTAGATCAGATAGTCTGCTGTTCCAAACCCATTTCCCAGCCTTTGCCGTTCTTGGTAGAAGTGGATCAACTCTGCCGCCTCACTAATCAGCCGTCCGGAAGCGTCGGGTTGATATAGCATTGCACGCGGGGGCTTGTCTATTGGTACCTCAATCTTGTCCGCCTGAAATTTGTGGCCCGAGCCTCTCGAGATGCCGCGCCTAGGGCAAAGACCAACTTCTCTACCGATGAGCGTCATGCTTCAGGACCCTCCTTTGAGTACGGTCGCATTAAGTAGGATTTAGACTCCCTCCCCCTTCCCAACTACGAATACGACCGAGAGGAACTCGGAATCCCCACAAAACCAAGCATGATGTAATTCAACTTTTGATTTTGAATATATTAAGTCGCTGGGACGAAGGATCTTCTCATGCTACTCTTGTGATTCCTCTTGAACGAGTCACCAGCATGAAATAATGGGCCAGATGAGAAATTAACGAGATTTCTGATGGCATGATGAGTCTTTCTTTCTTTTTATGCAAGTACCATCGTCTTAAGTAATTTCATTTGAAAAACGATAAAATTAACACCAAGGATTGCTTTACATGTAAAACCACTCCTAAAAACTATTTCCTTTGATTGGATCCGAAAGCTGCTGTCTATAAGTTTATTGTGTAGCATAAGAGCTCGTTGTTTATCAGCAAAGGGATACCGACACCTGTCGCATTGACCTAATTATCATAATCCCATTTGTTGGATTATCTCTTTTAATTGATAGACTGTGTGCATCCTTAATTTTTTTTTTATTTTTTTTAAGTAAGAGATATATATACTGTGTGCATCTGTTTGATGTCAAGAAGATTGAAAAAAAAATGTGGAAAGTAAGTTCTGATCACTTCAGGGGCAGCCCTATGCATCCTCTTGGAGGTTCGCGTTACCAAGTCACTACGTTGATGACTCAGCTAGGAAGGCATGAGTATAACGACCTCAGGATCAACTCACTAGTTTACCCAATTAAGTACCAATAGTTTATTACCAAATTGGGACCTAATTCTTTTCTCTAATTTTTAAACTAGATTTCCTTTACTTTTATATCGCGGAAACGCATTGGTGGGTTCGTGTGTTAATAGCAAACGTAGCAACTTTCAAGACATACATAAACACATATAATCTTATATATACATCATTATATCTTACACCATGTACGCACATCACGTACGGAACCTTCCGTTCACTCTTTTACAAACAAAATTCAAAGGAGGTTACTTACTCGCTCTCATACTCTGTCAGCTATTACCTCCACATTACACAACTCCACAACCACATTACAAAAATCTACTCTCACATCATCACGATGGTACATATGCATATGGGTAGGCTAATCGAATAGAGGAGCTCGTGATGAAACCAACGGTTTCTTGAAAAATGAAGGGATAAGCATATAGCCCAATAGGAAAAAACACTAGTTTCTAGATAGAATAGAAGTCATAACATGTGATGTCGTGAACCACAAAGCTATCCTGCGATTCATTACTCAAATTCATCAGGCACGACATTAATTATAGTATCAATGATACACTTATTGAATGATATAAACTTATTTTTCACTTTTGGATTTTCATTTCCAGAATATTTCTTTTCTCATAACAATCTTGTCCAACGTCAATCAAAATGCCAAGCATCAATCAATAAAGAAAAAATATGCATTCTTATCTTTTTTACTTTTTGGCCATCCTTTTCCCGAGGTCATAATAGGACTTCCAGCACCGAGTAGCGTCAACACTTTATGTGTTTGACAGTACTTTAATTCAATCACTTGATAAACAATGTCTATGCCATTGCCTCATGTAAAACTTTTGGCGAATGATGGCACTCAATTCTGTTATCACGAATAGTGGCAACTTTAAAATACGTTGTTTACCCTCGAGCACCTATCCCGTAGCTTTCTAGCGAACGAAGGCACTCATCGTCTTTTAATGTCATTTACAAACTTGCGCACGCATGATCCATTTATTATCTTTGATTAAGATCATCACACCATTCACACGTTCCCAAAAAACCCTATACCACACGTAACAAATACATATATACATGAGAATGACTTGATTTCTCAACTTATCTTTAGCAAGTTTTATATATACGATTCGGCACACATCACACTTCACCTATAAGGAATAACCATGCATCCACTTCAATAAGTATTAAACTAACATCCCTATGTCAAAAATAATAATCTGCCCATCTTTTTCTATGTAGAATTGCTCAAGAACACATGAGGGACAAGCGAAACTGTAGCCAAACGAGTAAGAATACGTGAGAAATGAGAGGGCTAGGCGTGAGAGGGAAATGGCGTAAGGGGGGAGATGGCATGAGAAAGGAAAGACAGAGGGAGAGCATGTGAGCATAGAGAAGAGGAAGAGAGAATGGTTGGTTGGGGAAACTTCAAGAGACCTTACCCCTATAAATAGTAGTTTTCTAGCTTCTTCCCCATGTTTCTAATGTGAAATGCATTTATTACGTCTGGACAAAATAACCTACTCTAAAAATTTCTTAAAGAAAGGTCGAGAGAATTTATTTTAATCTCTAATTATTTCTAGTGTGGGAAAATTTGGGATGTCACAATGAGTGTACTTTAAATAAATAAAATGCGTTTGCTAAATTCGAAAGATGGAAAAACTGAAGCGGAGATTGAGACTGATTTGAAGATAAAGGACCCGCATGATAATGATTCTGATTTTCTAATTCTGTTTCTCGAAATAAAAAAAGGCTGAGAAACATGTTTGGTAACATAAATAATTCTGATTTTGATTCTATCCTAAGACACAGTTTTGGAGCAAAAACAAGAATAAAAAAATTGATTCTGGAGAAAAGAATCACTTTTCAGAAACACACAACAGTACCTAAAAATTTAATTTAGTGAAGTTATCAAATGCGTAATTCTCTAAAACTTATCCAGGAAACATAATCAGAAAAAATCAATTATAATTAGAATTGCTTTTTTGGATCAGAGTCCTTGCCATGCAGACCCTAAACTTCTAGAGTTCGACAGTGGTGGTGAGTAATATAACAAGGAGTTAAAGAAGTTTTATGCAAATAATGGAATCAAAATGACACGAACAGTTCCCAATAGATCACAAGAAAACTAAGTTGCTCAGTGGATGAACAAAACTTTGTGAATGAGCATGCTAGAAATTCTAAACCTGTACAACTATTGCAGAGTTAGTGGATGTATAGGGTCAAAGAAGAAACTGATGGAAGCAAGGAGTGCAAAGCAAGATTAGTAGTGAAAGGCGTTCAACGAAAGAAAGTAATTGACTACACATGGATTTTCTATGTAATTATGAAGTTGACTACTATTAAGCTGATATTAAGTATTATTGTGGTTGGAATCTACACAAAAAACAGTTAAATGTAAAGACTGCTTTCTTCCAACGTGACTTAAAGAAGGATATCTACATGTTCGGATCAAAAGGTTTGCAAACTTGCCCTTCTCTTTTCCTCTTCCTTCGTAGAAGAAGAGGCATAGGGAAATTCGGTTTACAAGAATGGTGAAAGTTAAGTTTTGGAGTCTTGTAAATTGCTATTTGTTAATTCCAGGTTTGAATAAGTTTCCCTAGAAAGAAATTTTCTATTTTAAATCAAAGTTTTTTCTATATATTTGTAAAGAGTATCCAAGATGCTACTTCTTTGTGAATTAAACTATGAAGCAATCCGGAAACATCCACACGATAATATTTGTGAATTCATTTGTGAGATTGTATTGCGAGGAATTTTGAGAGCTAAACACCGTGTGAGATTATCAGGCTTCGTTAGGGCTAGGAAAACTTCAAGTGCTTCGAGTGTCTCGATTCGGTGATTGAAACCTCTGTTGTAAGTGGAATCTCGTGATGATTTCTCTGTGGGCATAAGTTACACTGATTGAAGACGACGTTTGTTTTATTATTCAATGGTTATCGAGAGTCCTGAAAAGAGTGAGACATAGAGTTCATGTGTGACTTCTAATCTTCATGGTCTCCACTATGCTAATATGCAGACACCAGCATAGGCAGTGCCAAACTCTTGTAAGCAAATGGAATTGTTCATACCTGTGCCGGTCTGTTATTCTCGTTCTAGAAAAAATAAAAATAAAAAAAGGAAAATGAGCCAGAATCCTGGCCACGAAGAAATAACTCTTCTCATGCAGCTATAAAGTTTTACAAACGTAATTTATATGGTATGACGTATACAGTGAATTGATCTAACGCTAGCCTCAAAACCTTGGCTATGGGGACCTGGATCAGCCGAACCGCTGTCACTCACAAACCACGACTGTGTAATGTTGCTGTTTGATCGGTCAACTTTGCTGGTAGATTGATCTGAGTTCAGAACAAAAGGTACCGGTTTGTACTTCTTACTCGAGAAGACAAATGAAGGTCTTTGAGGAACTGGGGTGCTAACAGAGTCGCCGTTTAACATGAGAATAACCGCATCCATGGTAGGTCGGTCTTCCATGTTTTCTTGCACGCAGAGCAAGCCGATGTGCATGCATCTGATCACTTCGTCCACGGAGTAAGCATTACTTAAAGCTGGTTCCACCACTTCCCACGGTGTTCTGTTGGTCCAGTGCTTCCAAACCTCGAAATTCAGTTCATATCAGTTAATGTTGTTCAAATTACTTTTGTACTTCTATCAAAAGTGATGTTTAGCCCAAAAAAGAATGGTATTAAGATACTCACATAGTCTAGCAGGCCCTCATCAGAGTCCGATGAGAAGAATTGGCTGTTCTTTTTGCCAGTTATAATCTCTAGCATTAACACACCATAGCTGAAGACGTCGGATTTTACCGAGAAGTATCCAAACTTTAGATACTCAGGAGACATGTAGCCACTGCATGGAGAACAAACACAGAAATGAGAGGATAACCTAGAAAGTTTCAATATAGATACACAATACTTCAAACAGCTTAGGGCGAGTCCGCATTTTTTGCTTGTCAAGGAAATGCCCCAAGTCCGATGCTAAGGGCACACGGTTCATTTCCAACATGTCAGGTCAGCAGATGTTGAACATACTATGTTCCGACGATTATATTTGTGCTTGCATGAGTCTGATTTGTACCGAAGATCCGGGCCAAACCAAAATCTGATATTTTTGGGTTCATGTCAGCATCTAGTAGAATGTTGCTGGCTTTGAGATCGCGGTGAATAATTCGTAGCCTAGAATCTTCATGAAGGTATAGCAATCCGCGCGCCACCCCTACCATGACCTTGTAACGTGCCGACCAATCCAGCTGTCTACTGAGCTCCGGATCTATATACATCAGAAAATAATCTGTAAGTTGCAACAACTCTTACTCGCACGATGCTGATGCCCAGATTATCGCATAGAGTTGCTGTCATCAAACTTTGGATCAGTGCTCCGTTCATGATTCGTTTCTTTCCACATCTACTTCTTCACAAATGTTTGATCTCTGAAGTTGTATGTAGAAACAAAATGACAGAAACATCTAAGCAGAATAACAACAGCATGTGGTTTCTATTCCCTCGTCCTGCTATCACTAGAATCTCTGTTTTTCCTTCATTTAGCCAGAATTATATTTGCTTCTTCTTTTCTCTGAGCGAAGAATATAATTTAGACTGAAAAGCCGGCGTATTAACTTAGTGAAAAACAAGATAAAAGAGAGGCAAACCAAATAAAAAGCGATCGAGGCTCCTGTTGGGCATGTTTTCGTAGACCAGTATTGTTTCTTCTCTTTCCATGGAGAATCCCAGTAGCCTCACTAGGTTTCTGTGTTGAAGCTTGGCTACTAGTTCAACCTCGGTCTTGAATTCCTGGACTCCTTGTCCAGAGCTCCTAGATAGCCTCTTTGCTGCAATTTCTTGACCACAAGGCAGTGTACCCTGATAAAAGATATACAAATTTAAAATTTTCCCAAAACCAACGCATCTTATTGTACATTCATTCATTCATACTTTCGATATTTTACTAATATACGATTAAAAGGGCATCGAAATAGGAGAACCGGTTGCGTAATCTTGGAGTTTTTCCTGCATAACTAATGTGGACGAGAAAGATGGTATGGAGCTTCTAGAGGCTTCATTGTAAACCACAATATGATACTGAAAATTGGCAAGTATCAGCTTCTTGATAGCTCAAAGGTGAATGATTGAACAATTTAATTACCTTGTAAACTGGACCAAATCCACCTTCCCCTAACTTGTTGTCGTCTGAGAAATAATCTGTGGCGGCTTCTATCGTTTGCAGATGAAATCGCAAGGAGCGGAGTTCAGAAATTGGACTCGTAACTGGAAGTTGAATAGTGCAGATATATTTAGGCTCTAGAGAAGCGGATTCAATTAAATCGTATGCATGCAGTAGCATTGTTTCATTGAGTTACCAGTCGAATCTTCTTCGATGCGACTTTCACTGTTCCTCCTTAGAACTCCTCTTCTTCTTCTTCCTCCTCTTCTTAACAAATGCCACACTATTGTATAAAAAAGTAGGGTCGATCCTACAGTTGCGGCGAGGATTACAGCAAATATTATCAATGGAAGGTGTACTTTCCCTGCATTTGTAATCGGAGTTAATACTCTCAGTGACGGACACGATGGTATGGCTCCTTCCAGTCAGAAAAATTTCATCTTCCAGCACATACGTAAGAACGAGTTATTTCCCAAACTCTCTTTGAAAGCTGTTCCCGCCGGTTAAATTGACTGTACTTTACTGAAAGGAGCTGTGAGTAAGCTAATATGTAGAGACTTTAATTGTAGTCGAATCGGAAAAAGAAAAAAAAAATTCTTTTGCTGGCTGAAAAACTTTAATCATCTCGAAAAGCAACGACACAGCTTAAGCATACAAGACAATAACTAGTGTAATCTTAGAAGTAGCAGCAAATATGGTGGTGAACTTTCGAAAAATCAACTATGAGGCTCTACCTTACCTTTTGAGCTGCTCTTGGGAAACGGGAAAGTGTGGAACCTGGCAAAGCAACTCGGAAGCAACAATCTGCCCCCGGCTTTGCTCGTTTGGAGGCTTGAAGTCACGTTGCGAAGGCAGTCCAGACAATCATCCCCGTGCTGAGTGGCCTCTCTTAATGCGTCACCCATCTTTTTGTTCAGTAGCTCCCTGAATTTACGCGGCTCTTCTATGTACCACACATCGTATGCGGGCAACCGAGGTTCCTGCTCCACCTTGTGAAAATCCTTGTCGGAATAGCTCAACATGCACTGATCGTACCACAGGCTGAAGACTTTGGTCATCGGGCATAGGAAGCTTATATTACGGCTCGCCCTCTTGACGCATCCTGCGCACTCTCTCTTGGAGTGGTCGGCTATGCACATAAAGCTGCCGTAGACGGCCTCGCTCGAGCTCGATCCGTTGGCAGCGAAGGGGGGCCCTTGATCAGGGTGGGCGGCACGATGGACAAGATCATCCAGAACCCGCTTGAGGTTGGCCTGGTAGGCGCTCTTGGAAGCGAAGGTGCTTGAGTAGGAGCAGTAAAATCCGCGCACAGCGTGAGTTTGTTCAGCAGCTTTGATAGTGGAAAGGCTGAGCATGAAAGGGAGGAGGAAAAGTACCATTGCCATCTCTCTTCCTGTTTGTCTCTTTTGTTTTCAGCAGCTTTATGATGAATGAGCGGGGGTTTGTTCTTTCCATTCAACCGTGAGGCCACGACATGGATCCTTAAATAGGGCGAAGGGCTACGTGAAGGGAACCGATCCCGTTTACATACACAGCGGAATTATTATGAATTTACAGCCCTAGAATCATCTTGAATCACTGATCGGAGAAATACATCACAGAACGGACGTACCTCGTTTTTCACAGATTAAATGTCAACGCAGCGAGAGAATCCGTCCGTTTGACATTTGGAGTTCGAGTCGGAATTCATTGTCGTTCTCACTGTCCTCTGTTCTTCATTGGAAGAACGTCCATTAAACGACGTTTCTGACAAACGTGTTTATATCACGTTGTAACTGCCCTTTGGCAGTTATCTATAATGGGTGAAGGGCTATGGTAGCCTACATGGGCGGACTACGGTCCTTCCCATGCACCCTTATTTTCCAACACTATGAATCTACGTTGAATCGGTGCCTCATCATCCGATTTCAACCGCGGATCGTCGACATAAAAAGTAGTTCGTCCCGCGTGAGCAGTTGCTTTTGGTATGTTCAAAACAGGTGGGCTTTCGTCGATCACCTCGTCTCCAAAATCATGTCTTTTGCAGGAAGATCAATGATAGTATTACTCGGTGAGAAACTAGCGGGTCCATTCTTAATTAAAAGTAGCGGTGAGCATGGTTTCAGAATAGAACTTGAAATCGGAGTTAAAAGGAGGAAAATGTTGACAGGACTGGATTGATTTACATTATAGGTGGCACGTATCGAAAAGCCAAAAATGCAAAAAAAAAAAATTACAAAAAGTACAAAACGTTATTGTTCCAGCCTCCGCAAACTCTGTTGTATAATAAGTAACTTTGCGTGCTTATGTTTTTTTTTTCCCCTCGAAATTGCGTGTTTATTTTTAGTACCTTTTACTTTCACGATTTTTGGAACTCCTTGTGGATAAGTGTTGGTATAACTTCTTGAAATTGGAAAATCAGTTTTTCCTATTATAGCATGAGAGTCCACATTGGTATTTATCAAACTGGACTTTTCACTCGGTTGAAGATCTTTTGGCGATGGAATAAGTTTTTGAGGGATTTGGCTTTAATATGATTTCGGGGGATATTTCCTAGTTCAAATTGGCTTTGAACCTAGAAAGGAAGACTCAAACTTGGGAAGTTGGTCTGATATTATTGACTGAGATCTTTTGCATGACTGACATTGACATATGAATATTTATCTCTCCGTCCGGAGGGTGGGTATTGTGGATTTGGATCCCCCGTCAAGCCGCAATCTTGGCAGGGTGTACCCAGGTAAATCTGGGCCGTCCGTTCAACAATGGACAGCCCAAATCTCTTTAAATTATGGCTGGGATTTTATTATTGTTTTTGTTTTTTTTTTAAGTGATCAGGGCCGTCCGTTGTGGAAAGGACGGCCCAGATTTACCCGGGTACACCTTGTCAAGATTGCGACTTGGCAGGGGATCCGGACACGGGTATTGTAGCGTGGGTCTTCTTGATGTTCGTGAAGCGAAGTTTGTTCGCAAATTGCATTCGAGAAGAATTTATATTTTTGGTCGAGAAATTCTTGTGATAAGAATTTGCGTTTTAATTCCTTTGTGAAATTAAGAGATTATTTCGTGAGGTATTGATGGCTAAATATTGTATGCGTTATTGAATGTAATTGGGGCAGAGAAATATTGAGAGTGTTTGAGTGACTTGAGCGCAGTTTGTAACCTCCGAATTGTATTGTTTGTTCTATAGTGGAATTCGTTACTGCTCTCCTCGTAAATGTAGGTCTCTATGACTGACCTCACACATCTGGCATCCGATTTATTTTCTTGTTATGTCTACTTATTATTTCGATTGCTTGTTTCTGCACAACAAATTTTATTAGAGTCGATGGTTGATTAGTGGGCCTCAAATCTGTTCCGATTTTTATGACCATCTCAAGAAAGAAATCTCATGAGCGTTTATTTCGGGTGGAAATCGCCATCACGGTTGGTCTCGAGAAGTGACCATGGACAGTTGGCTAGATAACACGAGTCTTGCCATAGATAGTTGGTCTAAGATCTAAGATGGGGTCCATGGGTGATGCAATCCCAAGTTAACATTTCATGTTGGTCGATTGCGATGCATAGTTGTGGACGCATTGTAATGACTTGGAGATTCATGTTGAAAGAAGTAAATGCGGAAGGATTGAATTAAGGAGAGCAAACCTAACACTACTAAGCTTACACGTGAGGGGATGCTCGTGTGAATTGTGTTAGAGAAGTCCCACATCCAAGAATTGATGTGATATAAAGCATTTAATATAGTTAAGTTGGCTCATAACAAATTGGCTTAAAATTTTGAGTAAAAGTGAGTAAAACTGGATATGTTGACGGGGTCGAACTTGGGCTCCTTCTTGGTTATCTCCCTAAGCGAAGGTATAAGAGGCGACGACATCAATGGAAGTACTATGGTTTTTGATATATTTGGCGTAACTACATTTTAAATTGATTTTGGATTTTGGAGTGGGCAAGAAATTTAAAATTATGAACAGCAAATTTGGAAGGAATACATGTATTTTTTTTAGTATTTTTGGGAAAATTGTTAAAAAATTCATAAATCTATTGTACTTTTGCCAATTAAGTTCTAAATGTCTTAATTTTTCTAGGTGAGTCCTAAACATTTTCATGTCATGCCAATTAAGTCTACCTAACCAATTTTTATCGAAAATCGCTCATATGGACATTGGTCATCCGACGTGTACAGTTAGAGTTGGTTAGACAGTCTTTAATAATTTTTTAATTTTTTTTAATTTTATCATTATTATTATTATTATTATGTTGTTGTTGTTGTTATTATCATCATCATCTTCTTTTTCATTTTTTATTCTATTTTCTTTATTTCTTTCTTCAAATAGCTAGCGAGGGTTGTCGGACCCTCGTTGGCCGCTAGTGAGGGTTGTGATACCCTCGCATAGCCTTTCCCATAACGTTGCGGCCTTTCCTACAGTTGTGATGGCCTTGCAAGTGCGCCTTGGCCCTCTCCCATAGTAGGTGAGGGCTCAACAACCCTTGTTCGCATTCAGCGAGGACATGTGACCCTCGTCAGCCACTTGAAGGAAAAAAATAATAAAAAGAAAATAAAAAATGATAACAAAAATCGAAAAAAAAAATATTATTATTAAAAATTATTCATATCATTGTTAGCCATGCCACATAAGGCAACCGATGTCGTCATAAGCCATTTTGGGAAAACTTAGTTGGACTGACTCAATTGGCCAAATATAAAAAAGATTTAAAACTCAATTAACAAAATTATAAGGATTAATATTGAATTGACGAGAATGTAATAGATTTAGGACCTTTTAGATAATTTTCTTAATTTTTTCAAGAGATAAAGTTATAGGACAAGCAGGTTATGAAATTTTTTACTTGAATTATCCCATTATATGGTAGACCATGCTTATTTAGGAAGAGGTGGAGCTTTCAAAATATTTAGGGCGCGCATGACAAAATTGCTGCTCCAGAAAGAGTTTCTGGAACAGAAATAGTTTTCTCTATTTCTATTTCAGAATGATTTTATGAGCAAAATAAATGTGTTTGATAATGGCAAAAAATTTCTATTTCTAGAATAGAAATTTATTTGATCGGCGAAGACGAAGGTGACGGTGGGGGACGACGGTGGGCGGCAATCGGCGAGGGTGACGGCGGCGGAGACCGGCGACTGATGGCCGAACCGGCGATCGGTGACCAGACCGATGGCCAGCCACCGGACAGGTGGTCGGCGACCAGAACGGCAGCTAGTGACTGATGGCCGGCGACCAGACCGGTGACCAGCGATTGGACCGACAGCCGGCCGCCGGCGGGGGAAGCGGCCAACAGGGTGCGACCGGTGAGGTTTGTCGTCGACGAATATTTCTATTTCTATTTCTCGGAGAAGTAACTTTTTTTTGTTTCTCATTTCTGCTTCAAATCTATTTCTATTTCTCAAAATTATTCCATAAATAGTTTCTTGCATTTGCGTTATCAAACGAATTTCTGTTCCAAATCTATTCTAGAAACTATTTCTGGTTGGTTATCATACACCCCCTTATAGACATACCAAAAGAAGAAGAGTGCATTAAAAATAGTAAAATCAGTCATTGCTTATTTATCGAGTGCACTCGTTAACAAAATTCTTCACATAAGAAAACTACGTTATGTCGAATGAACACTTTATACATTAGTTCTAAATGTCAATATCCGTATATTTTGGAAGACTGGGGGTGTTGCACATTGAATAAAACCCAAATTGTCTCATTCGCAAGACTTGAAATTAGCAAGCTGAACTTCAAAACAAACTCCTTTTTTTTCCACAATAAGAAATATTCCAGCTTTCACATCTATCAAGCCGACAAAGTTCAAGTACTTTGGTTGTCTTTAATGAGGTCTATCTCTCTTTCCTCGATCGTCATCTAAAGATGGATTTAGAGGTGACTAGGTCAATGTCGAATAGTATTCGGGGGTGATGGAATTTGTAAGACATTGAAATATTATTAAAAAATTATTTATGTCAGCGCTAATCATATCTCGTAGAACGACCGTCTTTTACATGAGAGATTTTTATTCAAAATTGACCACGTGAATTCAACTAGCAAAGCATGAAGAATGTTTAGGACCGAATTGACAAAAGTGAAATGTTTACGACTGAACAAACATAAATACAATAGATTTAAGATTTTCTTTTTTGATAATTTTCTCTTCATCTCTGCAATTATCTCAACCACAGATCCAAAATATCATTACCGAGTATTTTATATAAAGTATTCATTAATTGAAATATCGTATGATGATAGTATTGTGAAACTCTTAAACTAGCAAGTTCCTTTAAATAATATATCCCTTAGATTTGTATCAATAATTCTCTCCTGATAAAGGGCACGACAACTAATGCGTCCACGGCAAGTTTCTTTCAAAAGTAGCATCATTCCATGGAAAAAGAGAAACAACTAGGCAAATGCAAGGGGACCTACCAACATCAAATCAGCCCAAAAAATAAAAAGCGTGCTGTATCAACTTTTTAAGTTTTGTGTAACGTGATCATTCCATTAGAAATGTAATCAAATATATTGACGGGTTTATTAAATTTCTGCCCTGTGATTTTTTTTTTCCGGCTCAATTTCAAACTTAAATTTTATTTGTTTGTTTAATTTTGTCTATGTACTATTTTATGTCTTGGTTCTATCTCTTTAACAGACTTCACTTGGATATGGTGAGACTCATCAAACATTCTTCTAGATAAACCTTGATGACTCTCATCTATGATTAGTATTTTTCAGCACAAAGCCCTCAACAGGACATCATACTGCACGTGGTAATGTGTTTCTATAAAACCTATGGTGATGAATAATAAATGAGTCATGTATGAATCGACCCTTTTACCCGTCTATAATGCACTCGTTCTCGTTTAGTTAAACAAAATAATAAAATGTTCCTCATATTTACGTGATATGTTTAGATATTGCTACATGTAAACATAAGTAATCGTTTTTATATATAAGAACTCGTGGTAATCCATTTAATTAACTTTTATGTTTTGGTTATAATGTTGTGACATAATTAATAGACAATTTGTGTGGGACTAAATCCAAATTTGACATATCGCACTTGAGAGAGAGACAAAGAAAGCAATTCATGAACTAAAATCGAACGAATAAACAAAGTAGGGCTGAACATGGTTCCACGATAGAAACATGAATCAAAACGTTGGAAATAGGTCTAGTTTTAGGTACCAAAATATATGGGATAGGTTCCAAGTTTCAAAAATCGGGGAACTAATTCCGACTGATTAGTTCTTGAAACTTGGAACTTATGACAAGTCTTTGTGTTTTTCTTATTTTATGCCTTTGCGAGATCCTGTACCATTGCATGACGTCCGTTGATGAGAACCAATAGTCTAAGCTTTCATTTCCAGCGATAGCCATAATTGAGATTTTTACTTTGCTAATATTTCATGTTTTTTGTGTATTTAAATATGAGCAATGATCAGTAAATTGTAGTACCATATAGTAACCATTAAAGGTGATGATTCATTACAATCGCCCAATAAAGAATATATGGAACCTTGGTAAACTTTAGAAACAACTCCTAAAACAAAGTATGAAGCTGAAATTGAACAAAGAATAATGATAAGTCAGAAACTAACATAATTTTCTGTCCACTCCAGCAAATTTTGTCGATAACTGTAATGAAAGGATCACATCGAATTAATAGCCAATATTACCCCCAAAAAAAAAAGTCTAAAACTTACATTCAACAATGAGAAAAAGTTTAAGAATTATTGGTGTCATTACCTTCACCGACAAGAAATGCTCTCCCAAGGAGAATTGATAATTCCAGATGTCGTCCCAACTTTCTCCCCTCTCAAATTGTCGTGTGTCCCAATCAATCCAAATGCTCTAGTTACATGTTAGAGCCAAAAAGTCTTTCCTCAGGTATAAATTATCAGGAAGTAAACTGCGAAAATCGCAAAATTAATATAAGTACACCGTAAGCACAAAGTATTTCTTACTAAAAAAATTCAAGAAATGAAAAATGTTATGCGCTCATGCAATGAATCTATTCACCAAAATCACAAAGTGTATACGCGTCGATGGCTCAAGTCGTTCGTGTATTACTTGATCCCCGCACAGAATAAAAGTCTCAAGAATATAGATTGGTGGGACAAAGAACCACATGTAGACACAAGCAGGAAAGTCAGAATCAATGACGGCGTGGAACGCGAAACACATACATGGGGACATCCCAATCCAAGAAAGCGTTCGTCTGGATTTTAAACCTTTGAAACGGTTCGACGCCCGACGGTATCTTCAAATCTGGGAGAATGTCTCTGCAGACCAGGTCTACGGACAACTCAGTCTCCAACTGCGAACTGGCGCGCGGGTTTCTCGCCGAGTTGGCCCGCCCCATGATCACTTCTGGCGTTAGAGGACTAGAGATCTAGTTGAATCGGACCACGAAGCGATATGTATCAGTCCAGGTGAGGTTTCTTGTTAGAAATTAAACCAAATCCACTTTGAGAGAGTTGCCGATTATGCGAAGAAGTTATCGATTCAAGGTTGAAGTTGTCGATTGTAACCTCGATGTCGATATTTCAAAATCGATGTCGACGTATGTTCGACTTCCAAGAATGGTCCAAAAATTAAGAGTATTTATTGTAGTGTAGTTTTCATGAGTTTGTTCATATTCCGATGTCTAGTTAATGTTATATAAAGGCATTGCGACTATTCGTGTTTTTAGGAGCTTATCTCATTGGGATGCTAGATACATTTATAAATTATGTGAGTAACATGAAAAATCATGTAACAAGCCTATAAAAAAGCAAGTCTTGTCACCATTTTGTTATGGGTGAATTGAGGTGAAATAAGAAGTATAAAAAAGTCTATTCGTCTTCTTCTCTCTTGAGTTGTGTGAGTTGAAAGTGTTCCACCTTCAAATTATCCCCATTAAATTGGGAGCGGAGCTTGCGATTCATGATCATGGCTTCAGCAAACGCTGAACTTCCTTTTCAATACCCTTGTCTTACCAAAGAAAGTTATGGTTACTCGGTTATTAGAATGAAACCCTTGCTCAGTGTCTATGGTGTTGAGAAATTGTCGACTCCGGCTATGATGAGCCAGATGACGAAGCCACCTTGAGTCAAAATCAAAGGAATACCCTAGAAAAGGTTCGATCAAGTATGCTTTTTCAATCATCTATCAAGCGTTAGATGATTCTATGTTCGAGAAAATTCGAACGTCACTACTTCTAAGGAGGCATGGGAGATCCTTCCTTCACGACACACACCAAGGAGTACAAAAAGTGAAGAAGATTCACTAAAATTTAAAAGGAAAATTCGAGGTAATCCATATGAAAAAATATAAATCAATTGTTGATTATTTCACAAAAGTTTTGGCGATTATTAACCACCTGAAAGGAAATAGGGAACATGTTTGAGTTGATGAGAAGATACATCGGTCCTTAGACAAGAAGTACAACCACATTGGCATCGCAATCAAAGAGCCCAAAGACCTAGATTCCATGACAATCAATGAGCTTCTGTGTTCTTTGCAAGTCCATTAAGAAAGACTCAAATGAAACAAGAATGAGTCGGAACAGGAAGTACTCTAAACTTAGTTGACTATTCGAGATGAGAAGGAGCAAAGTACAAGTCCTGTACAAACCCAAGGGACGAATGAAGATTGTGGTTGAGGTCGAGGACCTTTTCTAGGTAGAGATAGTGGACAAAGTAGGGGGGATATTGCTTGCAATGTCAATAGAAATTAGAATCAGAGAAGTGTTCGCATAAGATGAAAGAATTCGAGTGGTCAATGGTATGATAAATCTAAAATTTGATATTATCATTGCAATAAACTTGGTCATATACTTTAGATTGTTGGAGCAAAGAAAGAAGCGGAGCAGAATAAAAGAAAATGTGATGAATGATGCTGCGCAAGTTGTCTTCAAGGAAGATGGAGTTAAACAAAGTAATACGTGGTACTTGGACACTAGTGCAAACAACCACATGTGCAGGCGAATAGAGATGCTTCCCGAATTGGATAACACAATCAAGGGGAAAGTCTTGTTCGGGGATAATTTCAAAATTTCTATCGAAAACAAAGGTACAATTCTGATTTGCTTGAACACTGGTGTAAAATATACTAAAAATTCTCTGTATTGATAATCATAATTGTTTACACTTTACATGGCTTTATAGGAAACTATACATATGATTTGTTGCTTAATTTAAGCAAAGAATCCCAAAATACATGCAACAAGAAAGGTAATAAAATAACAAAAAATAATATCTAACAAAATAACATAAAATAATATAAAAAATCAGACTTGATTACATTTCTTTATACGCCCCCGCAAGATGGAGTTGCCATCGAAAACACCTATCTTGTGTCGAAGTTGATGAACTTGTTGTCTTGATAATGGTTTTATGAGAATGTCGGTGAGTTAATCATGTGTCGAGATATGGGAGACTTGAAGACGGTGTATTTGGACAAGCTCTCGAACAAAATGGTAGTCAACAGCGATATGTTTCATGCGAGAATGGAAGACCGGACTAGCACAGACATATGTTGCACCAGTATTGTCACAAAAGATGACGGGGGGTTGTGTTGAATGAATTGCCAGCTCTTGAAGGAGATTTTGGACCAAAGAAGTTCGGCCGAGGTTGTGGCGATGGCCCTATATTCGGCCTCAATGGAGGAGCGTGCAACAGATTTTTGTTTCCAAGAACTCCACGAAATGGGATTAGCACTAATGTAGAGAAGAAATCCAGAAGTGAAAGTACGATCATCTGAGTTACTCGCCCAGTCAGCGTCAGAGTAAGCATGAAGTGTCGGAGTGGCATCACGACGCAAGTGTAAGCCGTGAAAGATAGCGAAGTAGTCTCTTGGCTTCCGTCCAATGAGTGTCGGTGGGATTATGCATGAACTTTGATAACTTATTGACTGTGTAAGCAATGTCTGGTCGGGTAATAAGAAGGTTTTGTAAACCACTAATCAAACTTCGAAAATCCATTGGATTTGTGAGTTCATTGCCACCATGAATAATCAAAGAAGTACCTATTGCCATGGGTGTGCTAACCTCTTTAGCAGTAGTCATTTTATGACGCTCAAGAAGGTCCCGAATATACTGGTGTTGGGATAAAAGTATACCATGTGGAGTAGATACTACTTCAACTCTCAAAAAGTAGTGTAGAGACCTGAGATCTTTCATAGAAAATCAGTGGGAGAGCAAGGCAATGAATTGCTTCACAACTTTGGAATCACTCCCAATGATGATGAGATCATTAACATAGACAAGAAAATACATGTGAGTCCCATTTTTGGAGTAGATAAAAAGGGAACTGTCCGCTTTAGGGTTGACGAAAGAATGATCAAGAAGAAAGACACTTAACTCATTGTACAATGCATGAGGAGCCTATTTGAGCCCATAAATTGCTTTGCGTAATTTACAAACATGATTGAATTTGTTAGGATCCTTGTAGACAGGAGGTTGCATCATATAGACTTCATCTTCAAGGGTGCCTTGGAGAAAGACATTATTTACATTCATCTATCATAAGTCCCAATCACGCATAAGGGCTAAGGATAGAACTGTCCGAATGGTGGTAGGTTTGATAACAGGATTGAAGGTTTCTTTGAAGTCCACACTAGGCCTTTGATGAAAGCCTTTGGCCACCAATTAGCCTTGTACCTTTCTATACTACCATCTGATCATCGCTTGATTCGATACATCCACCTGCAACCAACAATGTTAAACGAAGGATTATGAGGAACAAGTTCCCAAGTACCATTGTTAAGCAAGGCATTGATTTCGTCCGACATAGCAGCCTGCCATTTGGGATCAGTTGTGGCTTGAGTAATCCTACTTGGTTCAATGGGTTGAGGTAACAGAAGTTTACTAGTGAGGGTATGGATTTGTTTGGCTTTGTAAATATTATTTTTTGAATGGGTAATCATGGGTAGGTACGGATGGGAGGGTGTAGCTCGGGTTGGGTAGTAGGGTATCTCTCTCTTTTCCTCCTCCTCCGTTGTTGTTGTTGAGAGAGATCTCTCTCTTTTCCTCCTCCTCCGTTGTTGTTGTTGAGAGAGACAAGTGTGGTTTTAATTTAGACACCAACATCAAGAGTGTGGTGTGGCTCATTTGGTTCTGGTGTGGCATTGAGAAGTGCATTCGTATTCAAGGAAGACAATACAGACCGAGGAGTGAGTTGCGATGTTACCTGCGGGCTTGGCAGAGCAGGAGCAGGAGCCGGCAGTGGCATAGACGGAAGAGATGGAATCGGATAGGAGGCTAATGATGGAGTTGGATGATGTGAAATAGATTGACTGATGGTGGCATAAGGGAAAATATGTTCTTCGAACACAACATGGTGAGAGAGAAAGCTATAACCAAGGAAAATACATGGACGAGATCGGGAATCCAATTTGGTATTGATGTACGGACGTAACCAAGGATAGCATAGACATCCAAAAGTGCGACGTTTGAGATAATTTGGTTAGTGCCAAAAAGAGCATGATAGGGAGAGTGAAGATCTAGAATGTTGGTTGGAAGACGAATGATGATAGCATGAGTTTGAAAGGCATAACTCCAAAATTCGGATGGAAATGCGGCTTTACGGAGGAGTGAGAGATCAGTTTCAACAATATGTCGATGACGACGTTCGGCGGCGCCATTGTGTTCTGGTGTGTAAAGAGGAATGGTAAAGTGAGATATACCATGTTTTTTTAAAAAACTTTTGGCTGCGTTTGGTCGTCGGGATTTCTAATTAGGATAGGATTTGATAGGATAGGATTGAAAATCCAGGGATTTGGCCATATCCTATCCACTGTTTGGTGAATTATGTATTTAAAGTCGGATATTCGCGTTTCTTATCCTATTCAGCCTTTGGTAGAAACTGTATGGCGTAGAATTCGGTAGCATAGGGTGCGGAGACACAATTATGAAAAGTAAAACAATTTATTTGTTTTGTTGCTAAAATCAATAGAATGAATGATACATCTGCACATCATGCAAGTTGTCAATTTCCTGCAGCTTTGCACTCAGCGACAATCAAACATACAAGAATCATTGTATGAGATTTAGGCTTTCTTTTCCCAGAAAGCGAGATAAACTGAAAATGTAATTTCAAAAGTTGTGGCCAACTCATAGAATGCCTACGGTTTCTGAAGAAGAGTAGAGAATACCATTTTCTGGAATGTGTAATGCCACTCGACAGCTTGCCCCATCAATCCAACTGGGCGTAGGAACTGTACAGCTAAATCATTAATGGCAATTCGTCTAGCCTCGAATGGGCATTCTATTTCATCACATCCCAGTCTTTCCCGATCGTCTCTTTCGCTGTCGGTCTGACTTGGAAGCAATGAGCTTGCATCGACGGTCCACTCGTTTCCTTCATCGAATTGGGAATGACTCGCAAAATGAGTAGCGACGCTCTCCTCTCAATTCTCTTCCTCACCAATTCCCTCCACGCCATTCGCTACGCCATCACCCACCACCGCTACGACCAAGCTTACGCCGACGAACTCCTGAGCTCCACTAAGCGAGACCAGCTGTGGCTCACGTCCATCTAGAGGCGAATCCATGGGTACTTGGAACTCCAGTTCGAAGAGCACAACACCAGCTCGCTTGTCCGAGTCGAGCTTTATCGGCTTGGCATCCCCCTACTCTTACCCCTTCGCCGGCACCGGCGTCGTCACCGTCGTCGGGTCCGGGTCATCACCTGTCATCGCTCTTCGGGCCGACATGGACGCCTTGCCTTTCCAGGTAAAAAAATGTAAACCCTGCTGTTAATATGACCAAATCGATCCATCGATCATGGCTTTTGAAAAAAAGAAATCCTATTCGACCTTATCCTATCCCCCTCCCTCGGAATTTTTTATCTGGGTTATATCCCATCTATATCCGACCTTATACTATCCGAGACATCTACCAAACATGGGATAGGATAAAACATATCATATCCCGAGTTTTATACGGACAACCAAACGCAGCATTTGAGTTTAATGTATTCCCCTCCGCCATCAGAGTAAAAGGTTCGAATAGATTGTTGAAACTATTTTTCCATAATTGGTTTGAATTGTTCAAAAATGGATGCAACATTAGATTTTTGATGTAATGAATATAACCAAATGTATAGAGTAAAGTGGTCAATGAAAATAACATAATACCAAAAGCCATCAATTGATAAAGTGGAAGCTGGACCCCAAACGTCAGAATAAATTAAAGGGTTAATACCGCTAAAAATCCCAAACTGATACACCTGTGACAAATTTATACCAAACTATTTTTTTGACCACTAAAAATCCTAAACTGGTACACTTGTGACAAATTTATCCCAGGCTATTTTTTTTACCACCAAAAACCTTAAACTGGTATAACTGTGTCAAATTTACCTCAAATTAATTTTTTTACCATAAAAAATCCTAAACTGGTGCACATATGACAAATTTACCCTATGTTAGGTTCCGTTAAATTGAGTTAATATCACAAAAAATTATAAATTGATATACCTATACCAAACATAGTGTAACGTGTACACTCGAAAATTGTCACGTGTCATCTAACTAAGCAATTTGACGCTAAATTTTAACGAAAATTAACGAAGGGTAAATTTATCATAGATGTATCAGTTTGAGGTAAATTTGTCATATATGTACCAGTTTGGGGTTTTTCATGGTCAAAAAAATAATTTGGGGTAAAATTGTCATAGGTGTACCAGTTTGGGATTTTTCATGGTATTAACCCTAAATTAAATCAAGCGGATGATGACTAACTAGTGTCAAAAAATAAAAAGGCAACTTGTGAATCTTGCTACACCGACAAGCGTCACAGGACAACTTATTATTTGAACTACACACATTAGATGAAGGAAGCATAAAACTCTTAATAATATGAATTTTGGAAGAGGGATGTCCTAATCGATTGTGCCAAACTGCCGTTCGAGCTCTTTCTCCAACTAAGGTCGTGGGATATCGTAACGAAGAGGGTAATCGATACATTCCATTGCTAACCTCTCCTCGGAGTATTGTCGCCCCCATACGAAGTTCCTTCACAACAAAATAAGAGGCAATTTTTTTTGGGAAACTTGGTTAGAACGACAAAGCTGCGATATCGAAAGTAAATTTTTGGTTATATTTGGAGCACACAAAGCATTGGTTAGGCGGAGTTTAGATTTCGGATAATGTAAAGTGGTAGAACCAGTGTGGGATATTTTCAAACTTGCACCATTACCAATGACGATTTCATCGAATCCTTCATAATCATTGTGTAGCGACAAGTTGGCGAGATCGTTCGTAACATGATGGGACGCTCCAAAGTTAATAATCCATCTGGAATCACCACTAGCTTCAGCGATATTCACCTTAGGTTCATTGTGGGTATCTCGAAACCGATTGCACGTTTTTGCTAAGTGCTCGGGTTGATCACACAATTGACACACAATGCGTGAATCATATGAAGGGCCATCACGGCTACTATTTCGGCCTTCATACCTGCCATCATTCCAACTGATTCTGCTATCATTACCGCCTTCATTTCTGTTGTGAAAGTGGCTGTTTTTGTTGGGTTCATTGTTGCGATAGGTGCCAGCAGACGAGTTGTGTTGATTGGAGAAACGGGGACTGTCCTTTACGCGATTATTGCGGCTTGTGTAGTGAGCAAAAATAGGAGTTGTATCTTGGGCATATTCTTCTTGTCGAAGGAAGGTTTCATAAACAATTAGCTTATCATGAAGTTCTTCAAAGCTAATGGGATTTTCTCGAGCACGTATCGCAGCGGATATCTCCTTGAATTCCGATCCAAGTCCGTGGAGAACATGAATGACAACATTGTCGTTGCTTAAGGGAGTATCGATGAGTGCCAATTCATTCACAATGGATTTGATGTGTTGCAAAAATTTAGAGATAGATCTTGAGTGACGACGAATTGAGGACAATTGATCCTTCAAGTGCATAACCCGTGAAAGCGAGCCATTCGTGTATAAGTTGGTGAGTTTCACCCATGCTTCCCACGAGGTTTGGCTTGACACAATAAGAGGAACAATCTTTTCGGAGATAGAGGCAAGGACCGCATGAAGAAGCAGTTTGTCTTGTCGGATCCAACTGGTGTATGCGGGATTGACAACAGATGCAGTGCTGTCACTGAGCATTATAGGAGGACGCGAGAGTGTGCCATCAATGTAGCCCTTTGAATTGTATCCAACGAGCATGGCATTGAACTGGGCCTTCCAAGAAGGGAAGTTGGTGGTTGTGAGCTTCAACGAAAATTGAGCAGCAGCCGAAAAAGAGATTAAATCGGCAAGAGCAGCAGAAACACCATCGGTTGTAGCAGAAGATCCTGCAGAGGCGGCCATTGACGAGCAACAGAAAAGAAAAATCGAGGTCGAGAGGGAAACTCGTGAGAGCAAATTAGGTTTGCTTTGATACCATAAGAGATACTAAAAATTCTCTGTATTGATAATCATAATTGTTTACACTTTACATGGCTTTATAGGAAAATGTACAGAGGATTGGTTGCTTAATTTAAGTAAAGAATCCCAAAATATATGCAACAAGAAACGTAACAAAATAACAGAAAATAATATAAAAAATCTGACTTGATAACATTCCTTTATATGGTGCACATCAGTTTATTACTAGTGTTTATTAGGTACAAAAAATGTCAAGCAATATGTTGTGTTTGGGACAGCTTGTGTAAAAAGGCGATATTGTCTACATGAAAGATATGAGCTTTGTGCCAAAGGAACAAAATAATAAAATTGATTGTAAATGTGAATATGTCAGAGTAAAGGATGTTCACTCTCAATATGAAAATTGAGATGACTTGATGTTTGAAGACATGAGTGGATGATCCTTCATCATTCTGGCATTTGAGGTTTGGCCATGTCATTTTTTAGGGGACTCAATTTGCTTTCTCGCAAGAAGACATTTTATGTCTTACGGCATATTGATCATCCCGATCAATTATGTGAATGGTGTGTCCTTGGCAAGCAATTAGAACTAGCTTTCCAAAGGAAGCAATTTATCGAGTGAAGAAGCCACTTGAGTTGACTCATTATGATGTATGTGGCTCAATCACTCCTCAGTCATATGATAATCATCGATATTTTATTACTTTTATTTTATGATTTTACTTGAGAAATTTTAGTATATTTTTTGAAAAAAAAAGTAAGAAGTGTTTGATACTTTCAAGCAATTAAAAAACCTAGTTAAAAATAAGAGCAATTAGTTTATCAAAGTCTTGAGGACCGATCGTGGATGAGAATTTACTTCGGCTACCTTCAATAAATTCTATGAAGATCATGGTATTAGGCACTTCTAGATGGTTCCATATTCTCCTCAACAAAATGGCGTGGTTGAATGAAAATGACATAACCATTCTTGACATGGTTCGAAGCATGTTGGAAAGCGAGAATCTACACAAGGAGCTTTTAGTGAAGCTATCGTATGTGCAGTCTATCTACAAATAGATGTCCCACATATGGACTTGAAAGCATAACTCCACAAGAAACATGGAGTGGGAGAATACCTAGTGTTTTACACTTGAGAATTTTTGGAAGCAGTGCATATGCTCATGTTCCGGACTAAAAAGAAAATTGAAGTTGGAAGACGAGCAAAAAGTTCATCTTTACCGGATTTGACCCTTCATCCAAAGCCTAGATGTTATTTGATACCAAAACTTTGAGAGTATATATATGCAGAGATGTCAAGTTTGATGAAGAAGACATGTGGGTAGACAATCCAAGTCCAAGTGAGGTTTCTTGTGTTATAAGTTAAACCAAATTCACTTCAACGGAGTTGCCAATTATGCAAAGGCATTGTTGATTCAAGGTTGAAGATGTCAATCCTTGATGTCGACATTCTAGAATCGATGTCGATCTCTATTCAACTGTCAAGACTGGTTCAAGAATTAAGAGTCCTTATTATAGTGTGATTTCCAATAGTCTGTTCGTATTTCGATGTCTAGTTAATGGTTTGCATATGCATCGTGACTGTTCATGTTTCTAAAAGTTAATTTCTTTGAATGCTAGATACATTTATGATTCATTTAAAAGTAACATGAAGATCCATGTAATAAGATTACATAAAGGTAAGTCTTGTAATCATATAGTTATAGGTGCATTGAGGTAAAATAATAATTATCTGTTCGTCTCTTTCTCCATTTTGAGTTGTGTGAGTTGTGAATGTCTTACCTTCAGATTATTTCTTTCATCTTGAGCTCGGATCTTGGATCTGAGGAAAGGGTCGTGAAGGGAAGCCAAATGGGTGTGCATAGATTTTGCCAAATCTGGGAGATTTAAATTCTAAAGAATGAGAGAACACTTTTGTCGGCGCTAAGAAGACAAACTTGGAACAAGTGCAGTGCGTCTCTGCCTGAGCTGAGAAGAGATCGGCCATTTTACGGGGTGCTTCAGGCGGTTAGATTTGTCAAAGGCCGCCTTTTTTTGGTCGAAGAAAACATTTCATGCGGGAGCATTTCCTCTGAAGCTTTGTTATGATCAAGAGAAAGTGGATTCTGCAATTTCCATGCTCTTGGTTTCTGGGAGGCGCAGCCGGTGCCACCCCGGCACGAAGCGGAGGGCCACTGACGCATGAAACTGCGGTTGGTCATCGTCAGCAAATTGCTGGCGCCCATTCGACTTGCCACCGTCCTTGCCCCTTGAGGCTCACATGACCTCCAAAAGATATCACGCCGGCATTTTCCATCACTAGAAATGATCGGAGCCAAAGTAGATCACTGGTCGCACTATTAGACAAGTTTTAGGATTTCAACTAGGCCGCGCTATTTTCATCCCAATTTTGACTTTAACACTCCCAAATATAATATTTTTGCAATTTTTTCCCGTTTGTCTTGCATGCTTTGGACAAAATTTCCTCCTTTTTTATTTAATTATTCATTTTCTTTTCTTGCGGGCATCATGTTCAGCCTTTTCTTTTCTGCTGAATTGTAAACAACGAAACTGGGAAGCGGATCCCCTACCATAAAGGCAGGGGTGACATGATGGGATCCGGACCGTCCATTTCAAAATGGATGGCCCGGATTAATCCTCATCACTTTTAAGGGGGGGAGAATTTTTTGGCAGGAAATTTTAAAATTTTAAAAAAGTGATGCGGATCACACTGAGCCATCCATTTTTTATTTGGACGGTCTGGATCGATTATGTCACCCCTAACAGCAATGTTAGGGAATCTCGATCCATGAAACTCTAGCTCCCCACCTCCATTCACCTTCATTTTCTTCTTCTCTTGTTCATTCTCGGTATCATCCTCCTGCAACACAAACTGACAAACTAGACATGTATTACTAGCACCCAACCACGACATGATGCAATCCTCATGGTGACCATGCCCGCAGGGTAATTTCTTCCCCATCTTATTGACACTACCATGTCCTTACAGATCGCACACACCAAGGTTTTGTCCTTTGATCTTATATCCACCGTCGGAAGCGAAGCTCCTCTTCTTGCACTGTCGCTCTCCGCCAAATTTTGAAGCAAGGCCTAGTACCCAACATTATCCGTGTAATCCTCCCGATTGGCTATGTAGCCGTCTGATTCTGGCACTTCGAACCTTTGTTCGACAAAGTTATCATCCAATCCCATCAAAATCTTTGCCTAATCGAGAATCCGGCTATGCCTGCTCTGAGCTTGCGTTGCAAAGTGTCGGATCTGGAGCCTGACCACATCAAGTTGCCTTTGCCTCGTATTTGTCCTCGTCATATTCCTCTGTTCTCGTCATCCGATTGATTATCACATTCTCTGTCACGTCCCGCCTTCCTTGCAAGCACGTACATCCGCAGACTGCCGTAAGACCTGTCCCAGGACACTCTCTAATACGGCCAAATGAAATGAGACTCGCACGCGAAAGAGAAAAGAAAACAAAACCCATCCGAATACCATCCACTTATAACAACAACCAAGAATAAGATACAGGGAAGCAGGAAACCTTTATACAATGAAAAGATAAGTTTGTACATAAGGGACCAAGAACTCTCTTTCAAAAGCATAGGCCGAGACAACAAAAGGGCAGACAAAAGGAAACCACTAAGCCCCACCACTGGACCAACTCATCCAAAAGTAGGACGGCCAGAAAAGTCCTAAGTAGTACTAGTATCATCAGCCTGCTCCAGGTCCTCAACTGAGTCGTAGTCCGAGAAAGACTCCGATGACACCTCAATGGAATCCTCTTCCATATCGTCCTCGGAATCTGAAATCTCGATCACTTCCATGCTTGCCCCGCCCGCCGGTTCACCTTCAGGTATGTTCCAGAATCCCACGGTAGAGGTCTCTATTTCTATTTCCTCTCGGGTCGGGTGACACCAAGAGGGTACAGCTCCTCTAGGTACGTCCTGGGGTCTCAACTGCTCATACATACCTTCACATTCTTTACGATACCATGACTCAAACCTATGGGGTTTATCTGGCGCTCCTGGCTCGTCCACCCAAACTACTGTAGTTCTTCTAATATATACTGTACCACGACCGTCAGGAAACTCCTCAACAAATCTAGACATCTCCTGGGGTTCACCCAAGCGGATCGGCAGCATCTTCAGTTCCTAGGGTCTGGAAAAAGATAGGGTCCCACCACGGGGTGAGATCGACATCTCAGTAAGAAAAGTCATAACCCTAGGTTAGACTGACAGTACACTCAGATGAATGCAACACAAACTCAACGTATAACAATAACGTGATGCATGTAACAACCATAAGAAATATGAGAATATCCACAAGCATCATTTATATAATCATGGCATCATATCCCACCAATTAAGCCAAGTTCACATCACAAAACCAAATCACGCATTCCTTCCTTTTCGACTTTCATTTGGTTCAAGCCCGCGTGTGGAACGCCTCAGGCTAGGTCCGCGTACTTACGCATCAGACCAACTCATTGATAAACCCGCGTAAAACGCATCAGGTTTTCAATATTATCTCTGGCATGTGTCGACACATATCGATTCTCGTCCTGCGTCTCACGCATCAGGACATTGGCCACTTTCAACCCCGCGTCTCTACACATCAGGGTATCTCAAGTTTCTCAAGCATGCCAGAATTCATCTCAAATCAAGACATCGTAATCAAATACAAGCTCACGCATCGAGCTATAATTCAAGGTATGCGAGACAACCAATTACAACAACAAAGAGAGACAATCAACATATGTCACGCGTATTCAAAAAAAGAATTTTAACAATCGGCATGACACATAATCACAAATGGCACAATTTCACCATAACTTCTCAAAACTAGCATGATTTCCATCAAATTCATCCAATCGAGTCCAATCGTTCTATCCAAGGTTTAGGAACTTCCTTACCTCAAGCTTAATTCAACAAAACCCCTTCCCTAGCACTTAAAGGATTCGGTTCCAGCAACCACAAAACAGAACAGCAAGCGTACCTAGGGAAAACCCATCAATTCGTCAATATTTCTTCGTCCGGACTTCAAACCATCGAACATAAACTTCCTCAATATACTACTCCACACCCTAACATGCCTCGAGGATCAAATTTGACCTCAATTCCATCACTAACAGCCTCTACCAACTCAAAGAGAACCGAACCGAAACAGAGCAGGTTCGGTTCTGTTTCAAATCCACTCAATCAGCGCCCAATTGAACCTAATCCTTCAATTTATTCACAAATACCATTGTCAACACAAATTTCTACATATCAAGAGGCCTCACCGAAAATTTTGGCTCAAGGCGACGCCAGATGAACTTCCAAAGGCGCCAATTTCTCCGAGTCTGCAAATGAACAGATTCTGTCCTTCAAACATCACAATGATTCTAGGTCAATATGTTGCTCAATTTCGTCCAACATTTTACAGCAACTCAGTATATGTGTCTACTAGACCTCCACAAAAATTGAGCTCAAAATCCGTCCATTAAGGGGTTCAATGAAAAGCAAACCGGAGCCTACCTCCAGTTTTGTCAGTTTCCGTCGACTCGCGGGAGATTGGCCGGTCGGAGCTTCTCAGGTGACCAATCGACGTTCTTCCAGTTCGAAAAGTTCGGCAACAAGGAGATCTTCGCGATGATGGGTGGCTCGCGAGCTGGTTGTTAGCGGTTGAAAAGTTAGGCGCTGATGAAGTGGACGAAAAATTCGGATCGTTCAGGTCTGGTTCTGAACGTGAGGAAGAAGAAGAAAAATGGAGAAGATGATGGTGCTGCTGGTGCTGGTCGTGAGAAATGGCAGAAGGGAGAAGGAAAGTGGCTTGTTCTCATTTCCAAGAATATCCTGGAACTTGCTTAGGTGTATGGCTTAATTAATGAGACTCCATGGTTTGATGACATTTGGCACTTTCTTCATAAAATCTGAAATTTCTTCCAAGATTGCCCTCCCATTTTCGGCTGATACATTTGGGGATATCCAATTGACAAAAATTCCCTTGTCCAATTAATAAAAATCGAGTCGACGCTCTATGGGCAAAATCGTCTTTTCACACATTTCGTCCGAAAAATCGTTTTTCTGCTAATTTTCTTTCTCAATTAGGCGTCGTCCAATCCAAACTCATTGTTACCAATCCCTCATTTCCATTTTTCATTTTCGAGACCCCAAATCGTGATCGATTTCCCATCGTCCGTAATTTCAATTTATCTCGAACTAACGGGCGGCTTTTGCAAACATTACGCGTATCGACTCAGTGATTCTCATCACACTCAGGAAAATCCAAACTACGGAAATCTTGGTTGTCATGTAATCGCAAGGGTCTATTACTAGCCCTGACGACCGCGATCGTCATAAATCGATTTGGGAAAATTTTGCAAATCATACGTTGGTTAAGCGGCATCACTCGCGTCCCAATCGTATTACACTAGCAATGGATTCCTTAATCGTTTTCTGATCGGCCTCGGTTCTAAATATCCCTCGACGATCCTTATGGTCAAAACGCCATGTTCGAATCGAATTTGCTAGGTCAACGTACCTCGTCGCGCGTTAGCCTTTCCCCTTTGGTTAGTTAACTCGCGATTGATCAGATCCGAGCGAGATATAACTGAAATACTTCGATAGATATCTTACAGTCAATGGTCTCGAAATGACAGGAAAATCAAACTGTCACAACTCTTCCCCCCTTACAAAAATTTCGTCCTTGAAATTTGTTACAATCCACTATTCAAACAAATGGGGGTACTAACGCCTCATTGCCTCTTCGTTTTCCCATGTGGCACCTTCAGTTCCATGATGCTCCCAAACTACTTTTACTAGCGACACAGTCTTGTTCCTAAAAACGTGCTCCTTATATTCTTCGATCCTAACAGGTCTTTCTACATACGAAACTCTGTCATCCAATTCTATAGTCTCGTAATCCAAAACATGTGTCGGATCTGGCTCGTACTTCCTTAGCATCGACACATAAAAGACATTATGAACTTGGGATAAACTTGGTGGCAAAGCAAGTCGGTAAGCCAAAGTCCCAATCCGTTCCAAAATCTCGAATGGGCCTATATATCTCGGACTCTACTTCCCTTTCTTTCCAAATCGGGATATGCCTCGCATAGGTGATATCTTGAGAAACACATGATCACCAACTTGAAATTCCAAGGGCTTGCGTCGCTTATCGGCATAACTCTTCTGGCGACTTTGTGCAGTTCTCAGCCTATCTCTGATTACTTTTACCGCTTCAACCGACTGTTCTACCAATTCTAGTCCCGTAATACTTCTTTCTCCCACTTCGTCCCAGCACAAAGGAGTTCTGCACGCTCTTCCATAAAGTGCCTCAAATGGTGCCATTCCAATACTTTGCTGATAACTGTTATTATACGCGAACTCCACTAAATACAAATAATCTTCCCATCCGCCTTTAAAGTCTATAACGCAAGCTCGCAACATGTCCTCAAGCGTTTGAATCGTCCTTTCCGACTGTCTGTCCGTCTGTGGATGAAACGCCGTGCTAAACTGTAATCTGGTACCCATAGCGTCCTAAAGACTCTTCCAAAAATTCGCCGTAAACTTAGGATCTCGATCCGACGTAATCGTTATAGGTACTCCATGTAAACGTACGATCTGCCGCATATACAATTCAGCGTACTTGTCCATTGCAAAGTCCTTTTTCACAGGGATGAAGTGCGCAGACTTAGTCAGCCTGTCTACGACTACCCAAATCAAATCATGTCCTTTTTGACTCCATAGTAATCCCATAACAAAATCCATCGTTACGTGCTCCCATTTCCATTCCGAAATCTCCAAAGGTTGCAATAATCCACCAGGTTTCCAGTGCTGTGCTTTCACTTGCTGGCACGTCAAACACTTTGCTACATGCCTAGCTACATCCACTTTCATACCGTTCCACCTATAGTGCTGACGCAAATTCTAATACATCTTTGTACTGCTGGATGAATACTGTAATTACTCCGATGAGCTTCGGACAAGATTCTTTCTTTAAGCTTTGCATCATTAGGCACGCAAAGACGTCCGCGAAATTTTAAAATTCCTTCCTCAGTTACCTGGAAATCGTCTTTCCTCTTCGTCACATCCAAACTAAGGATTTTCTGGATTTCAGGATCCGTGGTCTGTAGAACTTTTATCCTTTCTTGAATTTCCGGCTCGATTCTCAACGTCGCTATCAAGCTTGTCAATTGGCTCACTTCCAATTTGAATTCCGAGTCCCTCAATCCTTCAAGCACTGACCATCCTTTAATCATTAAGTGCGCAATACTAGACTTCCGACTGAGCGCATCGGCAACTCTATTCGCCTTCCCAGGATGGTACAGAATGTCGCAATCGTAATCCTTAAGTAGTTCCATCCACCGACGTTGCCTCATATTTAACTCCTTTTGAGAAAATAGATATTTCAAACTCTGGTGGTCCGTGTAAATTTAGAACCTTTCGCCGCATAAGTAGTGCCTCCAGATTTTCAAGGCGAAAACAATCGCAGCTAATTCCAAGTCATGCGTCGGATAGTTTAACTCATGGGGTCTCAATTGCCTTGAAACATACGCCACTACCCTTCCGTGTTGCATCAGTACACACCCCAATCCTTTTAATGACGAGTCGCTATAAATTTCAAAGCCTCCAGGTCCAGAAGGTATCGTGAGAACTGGTGCTTAAGCTCATGAAAACTCCTTTCGCACTTATCCGTCCATTCAAACTTCGTAGACTTCTTAGTTAACTGCGTCAATGGCATAACTATAGACGAAAACATTTCCACGAAGCGTCTATAATAACCAGCCAATCCTAGAAAGCTCCGAACCTCAGTGACCGTCGTAGGTCTAGGCCAGTTTATCACTGCTTCTATCTTTGCAGGGTCTACTGAAATCCCTTCTTCAGATATTATATGTCCAAGAAATGCCACTTTGTTTAACCAGAACTCGCACTTACTAAACTTAGCATAAAGCGAGTGTTCCCTCAAGGTATGTAAAATAATTCTTAAGTGTCTTTCGTGTTCCTCGTTACTCCTTGAGTAAATTAAAATGTCATCAATAAACACTATCACGAAACGATCGAGGTATTCCTTAAACACTAGATGCATCATATCCATGAATGCAGCTGGAGCATTTGTCAAACCAAAAGGAATCATCGGAAATTCATAGTGTCTATATCTCGTTCTGAAAGCCGTTTTCGGAATATCCTCCTGCTTAATCTTCAACTGATGGTATCCCATTCTCAAATCGATTTTTGAAAACACTGAAGCTCCCTGCAACTGATCAAACAAATCATCAATCCTCGGCAACGGATACTTATTCTTAACAGTCACCTGGTTCAACTGTCTGTAATCTATGCACAGACGCAAAGATCCATCCTTTTTCCTCACAAATAACACTGGTGCTCCCCATGGCGAACCACTAGGCCTAATGAATCCCTTGTCAAGCAATTCCTGCAACTGCACCTTTAACTCTTTCAACTCCGATAATGCCATTCTGTAAGGTGCCTTCGAAATAGGTTCCGTCCCAAGAGCTAACTCAATTACAAACTCAATCTCACGCTCGGGTGGCAATCCCGGTAGTTCTTGAGGAAAAACATCAGGAAATTCGCGAACCACGGCTATATTTTCCAATTTCGGCTCTTCGGCTGTCATATCAACTACCGTAGCCAAGTAAGCTCGGCATCCCTCATCCAACAACTTTGTCGCTTCAAGCGACGAAACCAAAGGAATGGAAGTTCCCCCACAACTTCCCTTAAACTCATAGCTAGGACGACCATCCGGATAGAAACGGATTACCTTTTCACCACAGTCGACTACAGCTTTTTGTCTATTCAACCAGTCCATCCCAATAATCACATCAAAATCAAACATAGGCAGTACGACCAAATCTATCCTTTCTTCTCTACCATCTATGGCTATCTTGCAATCCGTGCAACCTAGCAAAACTATCACTTTATTCTTTAGCGGAGTAGTAACATACAAAGTCACATTCAAAGGCTTCAAATCCATTTCAACCATATCAGCAAAACGAGTAGACACAAAGGAATGCGAAGCTCCAGGATCAAATAATGCATAAGCAACTTGGTCGCACAAGTAAACCATACCTGTGACCACACTGGGCGCATTCTCTGCTTCGCCTCGAGCTACAGCATAAACTCGCCCTTGAGCTAGGGGTCTCGCCAATTCATTCTACGGAGCAACAGCTGGGGCTCCTTCCTGTGGTCGTTGTCCTTGAGGTCTAGCCAACTGAGTTTGGTTGGGACACCATCTCATCTGATAGCCCATCTGACCACACTTAAAGCATGCGCCTGTCCTAGACGGACAATGTCCCTTTCCATGTCTTCTTCCGCACAAGCGAAAGTTAAGGTTAGACTGATACTGCGGCTTACCAATGTTCTTCCTTGCAGGCGGAATAAAACGCCTACTACTCATCATCGATCTCTTACCCAATTGACGATTATCTTGAGGTACAGGGAACCGCAATCCTGATGCTATTGACCTCTCTCTCATGTTTCGTTCTATCATTTGTCCCCGTTCATAAACTTCCTTATAAGTCCTCAAATTCATGGCCACCATCTGGCTGCGAAGTTCAGGTCGTAACCCATCTCGAAACCTCCGCATTTTCCCTAGTGGATCCTCCACGTAACGCGGTGCGTACATAGACAACCTTGCAAACTCTGCTTCATATTGATCAACTGTCAAATGACCCTGACGTAAGTTCTGGAATTCCACCAACTTGCTTTCTCGCGTAGTCTCCGATAAATACTTATCATTGAAGACCTCCGTAAACGTAGTTCAATTCAAAGCAATGCCCTCAGGGAATACTCCATCTTTAGTGGTCTTCCACCAGTCACTTGCCGTACCATCTAGTTGGTACACCGCCAGGAGTACTTTTTCCTCATCCGTACATTTCGGGACTCCAAAAATTTTCTCGAGCTTTTCTATCCATCTAGGTGCCAACTCTGGGTCACCAATTCCATTAAATTGAGGTGGCCTCAACTTCACAAACTGTTCCACCAATTAACCTATATCTCGAGGTGAAATAACATTACCTGGCATATTGCCAACTCCCACATTTTGACCAGCATTTACATTCACTTGCGCATTACTAGTTCCAGCGCCTTGGCCACTGCTGCCACTACCTCTGCACTCTGCATGGGTACCCATCATTGCATTCACTACTGTCAAGGCCGCGCCCACAGCTTGGGTTATAGCGGCATCTCTATCCTGAGCCTGTCTATCGATCAAATTCCCTATTCGTTCCAAGGCCTTAACACATCTCCCATTCCAGGATTCTCTACCGCATGTAGTCCCGAACTAGAAGCCCTAGCACTGGGTCTTCTACGTCTAACAGGTCGATCACTCATACTTATACTCCCTGCACCACTATAATTCCACCACGGAATTAAAGACTTAGATCAACCATTCCAATCTAATGGTTTCATGCTACACAACTATCAGCATCCACTTCAAGCAACCATTCCCAAACAATTTCAAGAGCACAACGATTTAGAATATAGAATTGTGCTACCAGCTCAAATGAAATGCACAATGCTTCACAAGGCAAGCATTCACGATCAATGCACATGCTCAGTACAAAGCTTGGTTGCATTCACTCATCATAATAATGTCACTTTCATGATGCCAAACACATGCGCCACTCATATTCCATGCATTACTTAAGTTACTCTAGTGAACCCTTCCTACGGTCTTGCTACCCAGTCACCCCGAATCTCACTCCTCCTTATTTCTCCAATCCTCAATCTACTAGGATTGAGTTGACCTCGCTCTGATACCACTTCAACTAGGATGTCACGTCCCGCCTTCCTTGCAAGCACGTACATCCGCAGACTGCCGTAAGACCTGTCCCAGGACACTCTCTAATACGGCCAAATGAAATGAGACTCGCACGCGGAAGACAAAAGAAAATAAAACCCATCCGAATACCATCCACTTATAACTACAACCAAGAATAAGATACAGGGAAGCAGGAAACCTTTATACAATGAAAAGATAAGTCTGTACATAAGAGACCAAGAACTCTCTTTCAAAAGCATAGGCCGAGACAACAAAAGGGCAGACAAAAGGAAACCACTAAGCCCCACCACTGGACCAACTCATCCAAAAGACGCTCCCAAAAGTAGGACGGCCACAAAAGTCCTAAGTAGTACTAGTATCATCAGCCTGCTCCAGGTCCTCAGCTGGGTCGTAGTCCGAGAAAGACTCCGATGACACCTCAATGGAATCCTCTTCCACATCGTCCTCGAAATCTGAAATCTCGATCACTTCCATGCTTGCCCCGCCCGTCGGTTCTCCTTCAGGTATGTTCCTCGATCCCACGGTAGAGGTCTCTATTTCTATTTTCTCTCGGGTCGGGTGAAACCAAGATGGTACAGCTCCTCTAGGTACGTCCTAGGGTCTCAACTGCTCAGACATACCTTCACCTTCTTTACGATACCATGACTCAAACCTATGGGGTTTATCTGGCACTCCTGGATCGTCCACCCAAACTACTGTAGTTCTTCTAATATATATTGTACCACGGCCGTCAGGAAACTCCTCAACAAATCTAGACATCTCCTGGGGTTCACCCAAGCGGATCGGCAGCATCTTCAGTTCCTAGGGTCTGGAAAAAGATTGGGTCCCACCACGGGGTGAGATCGACATCTTAGTAAGAAAAGTCATAACCCTAGGTTAGACTGACAGTACACTCAGATGAATGCAACACAAACTCAACGTATAACAATAACGTGATGCATGTAACAACCATAAGAACTATGAGAATATCCACAAGCATCATTTATATAATCATGGCATCATATCCCACCAATTAAGACAAGTTCACATCACAAAACCAAATCATGCCTTCCTTTCTTTTCAACTTTCATTTGGTTCAAGCCCGCGTGTGGAACGCCTCAGGCTAGGTCCGCGTACTTACGCATCAGACCAACTCATTGATAAACCCGCGTAAAACGCATCAGGTTTTCAATATTATCTCTGGCCTGTGTCGACACATATCGATTCTCGTCCCACGTCTCACGCATCAGGACATTGGCCACTTTCAACCCCGTGTCTCTACGCATCAGGGTATCTCAAGTTTCTCAAGCATGCCAGAATTCATCTCAAATCAAGACATCGTAATCAAATACAAGCTCACGCATCGAGCTATAATTCAAGGCATGCGAGACAACCAATTACAACAACCAAGAGAGACAATCAACATATGTCACGCGTATTCAAAAAAGAATTTTAACAATCGGCATGACACATAATCACAAATGGCACAATTTCACCATAACTTCTCAAAACTAGCATGATTTCCATCAAATTCACCCAATCGAGTCAATCTTTCTATCCAAGGTTTAGGAACTTCCTTACCTCAAGCTTAAATCAGCAAAACCCCTTCCCAAGCACTTAAAGGATTCGGTTCCAGCAACCACAAAACAGAACAACAAGCGTACCTAGGGAAAACCCATCAATTCGTCAATATTTCTTCGTCCGGACTTCAAACCATCGAACATAAACTTCCTCAACATACTACTCCACACCCTAACATGCCTCGAGGATCAAATTAGACCTCAATTCCATCACTAACAGCCTCTACCAACTCAGAGAGAACAGAACCGAAACAGAGCAGGTTCGGTTCTGTTTCAAATCAACTCAATCAGCCCCAAATTGAACCTAATCCTTCAATTTATTCACAAATACCCTTGTCAACACAAATTTCTACATGTCACGAGGCCTCACCGAAAATTTTGGCTCAAGACGACGCCGGATGACCTTCCAAAGGTGCCAATTTCAAATGGACAGATTCTGTCCTTCAAACATCAGAATGATTCTAGGTCAATATGTTGCTAAATTTCGCCCAAAATTTGACAGAAACTCAGTATATGTGTCTACTAGACCTCCACAAAAATTGAGCTCAAAATGCGTCCATTAAGGGGTTCAATGAAAAGCAAACCGGAGCCTACCTCCAGTTCAGTCAATTTCCGTCGACTCGCGGGAGATTGGCCGGTAGGAGCTCCTCAGGTGACCAATCGACGTGCTTCCAGTTGGAAAAGTTCGGCAACAGGGAGATCTTCGCGATGATGGGTGGCTCGCGAGCTGGTTGTTAGCGGTTGAAAAGTTAGGCGCTGATGAAGTGGACGAAAAATTCTGATCGTGCAGGTCTGGTTCTGAACGTGAGGAAGAAGAAGAAAAATGGAGACGATGATGGTGCTGCTGGTGCTGGTCGTGAGAAATGGAAGAAGGGAGAAGGAAAGTGGCTTGTTCTCATCTCCAAGAATATCCTAGAACTTGCTTAGGTGTATGGCTTAATTAATGAGACTCCATGGTTTGATGACATTTGGCACTTTCTTCATAAAATCTGAAATTTCTTCCAAGATTGCCCTCCCATTTTCGGCTGATACATTTGGGGATATCCAATTGACAAAAATGCCATTGTCCAATTAATAAAAATCGAGTTGACGCTCTAGGGACAAAATCGTCTTTTCACACCCTTCGTCCGAAAAATCGTTTTTCCGCTAATTTTCTTTCTCAATTAGGCATCGTCCAATCCAAACTCATTGTTACCAATCCCTCATTTCCATTTTTCATTTTCGAGACCCCAAATCGTGATCGATTTCCCATCGTCCATAATTTCAATTTATCTCGAACTAACGGGCGGCTTTTGCGAACATTACGCGTATCAACTCAATGATTCTCATCACACTCAGGAAAATCCAAACTACGTCAATCTTGGTTGTCATGTAATCGCAAGGGTCTATTACTAGCCCCGATGGCCGCGATCGCCATAAATCGATTTTGAAAAATTTTGCAAATCATACGTTGGTTAAGCGGCATCACCCGCGTCCCAATCGTATAACATTAGCAATGGATTCCTTAATCGTTTTCTGATCGTCCTCGGTTCTAAATATCCCTCGACGATCCATATGGTCAAAACGCCGTGTTCGAATCGAATTTCCTAGGTCAACGTACCTCGTCGCGCGTTAGCCTTTCCCCTTTGGTTAGTTAACTCGCGATTGATCAGATCCGAGCGAGATATAACTGAAATACTTCGATAGATATCTTACAGTCAAAGGTCTCGAAATGACAGGAAAATCAGACTGTCACATTCTCTCTCCCCTTCGCCTCATTCATTTCCCTCGCAGTCACTATTCTCTTCATTCTCTTCCTCATAGTCATCATCTTCATCCTCATCGTGATCACATGCTGAAGGAAGTCCTCATCACGTGCTGCCTGCATGATCAATTGACGATTTGGCGAGCTGGCGCCTAAGCTCATTGAGCGGTTTGGACAACTTACAGTGTTGGTTTTGTAGAGCAGTTAATATATCTATGTTGGCCCATAATTCATTAGCTTAAACTTTTGAGTTAAGGTGGGTTTGACTGGATATGTTAACGGGCTCAAACATAAGCTCCCTCTTGGATATCTCCCCGAAAGAAGGTATCGGACTTCTGTCGCGCACTCCCATCAGCTGGTAGTGGGTGGGAAAGAAGTTCGTCGGTCGTCGAGGAATTGTAGGAGAGGTAGTGCGGTCCTTTCAACTAATTGGAAATTTTAGGACTTGAAGCACTTTGTCAATAAATTGAGCGATGTCTTGTGCATTTGTGCAAATGAATAACCGTCAGTAAACCACTTAAATAAAAGTTGGTAATCAAATACTACGTAGTAGCTTAATGGAGCAAACTTAGTAACTCACATTAATTCAGCTCGGTAATCTATATAAAAAAAATTAGTAAATGTAAGTGGTTGTTATCAAGACAAATGAAATTAATAATTAAAAAAATGGTAAATCAAAGAAACAACCAAAATTGGTATTTGTAAGCTAAGATTTGATGACTCGAAATTAGTTGGTAATGTAATCTAACCTAAGTTGGTACGTGATTCTAATTTAGGTTGGTAATTTTATATTAGAGCTACAAAAATTCGAAGAGTTTAGTAAGTTATACAAATAGAAATTTGTGTGGTAGTACAAGTTAGGTACTTCCACACTATCAAAGGAAGTTGGATAATTTCCTAATAATGTTATCGATTTTAATCAACAGTTCTTGACACTTACTAGTACTTGATAAAATTTTGCTGGTACGGAAATAAAATCCTTATATTGAGTGCAGAATACAGAATTACGCTCTTATAAAAGCAACCCTTTCTGTTGTCTCGAACAAAAAAGGGGAAAAAACCATACCAAACTAAAGAGTTGATAGAAATATGCTTCTCTAACATTCACACGCTCTGTAATTTCTTGCTTAAAGATGTTCCCTGCAAAAGAGAGTTTGTATTCTTTGTATGCTGCTCGGTTTTGACCCCTCGGTTCGTGAATTCTACATTGATCAGTGAATTTCGGGGTTCTCTACCGAGGAGCCACATCAGTAAGACAGCCGCTGATCACTGACCACTGCGGCATTATCTTGCTGCTATCGACTTTCTCGCTTGATTGAACCGAGTTTCGATCTTGCGGTTGTTGTTTGTGCTTCATACTTGGGATGAAGAATGTGGGTTGCTCGGGCACGGGGAGGCTAACCGAATCTCCACTACCAAGCATGAGAACAACTGCATCCATAGCAGGTCGGGCTTCTTTGTCGTTCTGAACGCAGAGCAAGCCAATGTGAATACATCTGATCACTTCTTTTGCAGAGATAGATTCACTCAGTGCCGGATCCACAATTGCCAAAGCTGCTCCGGTTCTCCAGTGTTCCCAAACCTAGAACATAATGTTATACTGTCATTGATTTACCAATAATGAGTGATATTGCAAGATGAAATTGTACTCACATAGTCTAGAAGGCCCGCATCGTGGTCTGATACATATGATTTTTGACTCTTCTTGCCAGTTATGATCTCTAGCATGAGCACACCGAAGCTGAACACGTCAGATTTTACTGAAAATTGTCCATACATTGCGTATTCAGGAGACATGTAGCCACTGCAAATCAGTTCAAAGAGGAAGACCTAGTCATGATTCTCGTGACATCAAGCTTTTATTGCAAATTATTTGGTGGGTTGTTCCTACGACGAGCCAAAGTAAAATGAATTTGAGCTTACTAAGTTCCGACGATTCTGTTTGTACTTCCTTGAGTCTCCTCAGCACAAAAAATTCTAGCCATACCAAAGTCCGAGATTTTCGGGTTGATATCGTCGTCAAGCAGAATGTTACCAGCTTTGAGGTCACGATGGATTATTCGGAGCCGAGAATCTTCATGAAGGTAAAGAAGACCGCGCGCCACCCCAACCATGATCTTGCGGCGTGCTGACCAATCCAACCGTATGCTTCGCAGAGGATCTGTGTTGGCCAGATTTCGCAAATGTTTGGGTCAGAAGAAGCTAATCAATATCTGAAACTAATCGACAAGCGGTCACATGTAATTTTCTTTTGAAACCATCATCAACTTGTATGAAGAATGTCCCAGGACAAAAAAACTGAACTTTTGGTTAAACCTTGGAAATTTTTCTAGATGGTGATCAGGATTGGAAAGAAAGTACTAAACTGAGTGGAATCGGAATCATTATTAAACAAGAAGAAGAGCGAGGCACAAACCGAAGAGCAACCGGTCGAGGCTTCCATTGGGAACGTACTCATAGACCAGTATCGTTTCTTCTCTTTCTATGGCAAATCCTAATAGCCTCACTAGGTTTCTGTGCTGAAGCTTGACTAACAATTCGACTTCGTTTTTGAATTCCTGCACGCCTTGTTTCGAGCTTTGAGATAACCTTTTTGCTGCAATTTTCCTCCCACAAGGAAGTGTACCCTGCGAAAAAAAAAAAACATGAACCAAAATCCCTAGTTAAGACACAACATGGATAGAGATCGAGCCTTTAGGCAGCGATTTATGTCATATCTCTATGTTAAAATTTCATACCATGTAAACTGGGCCGAACCCGCCTTCCCCTAATTTGTGGTGATTTGAGAAGCAAGATGTGGCGGATTCAATTGTGCGCACATCAAATTGCAGGGAACATAGTTCGGAATTTCCGCTCCCGACTGTGCAGCAGTAAGCCATCAACTTCTCGTTTCGAGTAAACTGTAAGTGTAAAAGACTAATGCAAGTGGTGTAGACCTCTGACATTTACTTACCAATAGGATCTTCTTCAACATGGTTTCTCTTGCTCTTTTTGCTTTTGTGGGTAAAGTAGAGCACAACGAAAAGTAGCACGACGGCTGATGTTGCAGAAGTTATCCCGGCAACTAGTCTTGATGAAGAATGCCTTTCGACTGCATTTCGTTAGTTGAAGGCTTCATTAGCATAATCGCGTTACCATTAGCATCTACGGAATACATGGCACGGGAAATTGGATACTTTACGTGCCACCAAACATGATCGAAACAGTAAAGTAAAAAACAAAAGAGAGTTAAGAGTTAATTGCCTTTAGAGACGTTTTCGTAGAATTTGTACATCTCGTATCTGACGCAGCAACTAGGAAGCAAGACTCTGCCCCCGATTTTCCCAGTTTGGTTTGTCAGGAGATTCGAAGTCGCGTTCCACAGGCAATCCTCGCAGCGAGCCACCGAGATATCAGGCCTGCACTGGACAAATGTGTATAGAGGAGCGCCCCTTGATTTGAAGTAGGCTTCTTTGTAAGCGTATTTCTTATCGGGTCGTTCAGCGGCCGGAGTCATCAACTGGTTCATTGTTTTGCTCAATAGCTTCATGAACTCGGTGGGCGCTCTCACATTTTCCCCATTATAGACACTCAGAAGAGGCGCTTTGTCTGCGGCTGAGAAGAAGTTACGGTCCGAATACCGCAACACGCACTCGTTGTACCAAAGGATGGACACTCTGGCCATTGGGCACCTCTCTTTGATCATGACACTAGCGTTTGCCGCGCATTCCATGCACACATCCTTGGTCACGTCTCCCCTGCATAGGAAGCTGCCGTACACGGCGTCATCTTCGCCCGGCCTCCCCATGCACATGTTGAAGATTCCGTCGCTCGAGTTGGCGTGAGAGGAAAGGGACTCAAGGAGGAGGTCGAGGTTGGCCTCGTAGGCGCTTTTCAGACCGAAAGTGCTCGAATTCGAGCAGTGATGCTTGATGAGAGTTATGGTTGATTCGGTTTCGAGGATGAGAAATCTAAGCATAAGAATTAGGATTGCAAGAACCTTTGTCATATTGTCTGGGACTTGGCTGAAAGTGGGGAGTTCTTTCCCTTTCCTTAATGCAACAGGTACAAATGTATGTTGATATATAGTCGAGCTCGAGAAGGATCGAAGACTCAAGGGCATAAGACGACTGGAAAATGATGTTATGGAGGAGGGGCAAGATCAAAGTGGCCTCCCGTTTATTGATTCTTTGCCGCATTGGAAGTTTCCTTGAAAGCACCGAGATAAAAATTGGACGGTGGTTATGCAAATTGCATCGACTCAAATCACCCAAACTCAAAAGTATAAGAAGTGACATGCCGTTATTTCACATGTATTCATAAGGGAAATGCTTCCCTGACAGTTTCACAGTACTGTTAGTTATTTTTTACAGTAGATCCACACCCCGTCACCGTGTGTTTTACATAAAACATTCGTTAATTGAAAAATCGTGAGGTCAGAAATAATAACGATACTGTCATATCGTCAGGGTAGCAGCTCTTCATTTATAATCTAAGGAAACTCTCCCCCGGTTCAATGGAGTGATCCGGTTTATTTGTCCACACTTCTTTTCGTCCTAAAAATCTGTTGGCTGGGGGTCACATTGTTTTAGAGCCCTTCTCTGGTCTTTGATAATCTTCCCAAAAAACGTGTCTAGTTGAGAATGACACGGATTTCACACTGACTTACAGGTGATCAACATGTGTCATTGAGGTGCCCCACGAGATACCCACCATGTCTGATTGAGGGTGGCTTATGGTGGGAAATTTAGAAAATTGGATGCGCAAAGAAATAATCTTTTTAAAGAATTATTTGCCCCACAATGTTGCTAACTATCAAGTCCGACAGAGTTATTTTTATTAAATTTAATTTCAAAAATAAATAAGATAAGAATATGATTGTTGATTAGTGCGCCTAATAATCATGCAATGACTCGCACACTCGTAGTATGGTGAGTCCAGCCTATTTGCTCATTTCTTCATTTGAAAGATTATAGTAGCCTTGCAACTAATAAAGTAACTTGCGCTCTTTTTTTCCATCCTATGTGGGATTGGAAAAAAAAAAGGCACTTTTGTTTGTTTTACAAACAATCTTCAACAATCCTCCACTTTGCTTGTAAAATAAATTACAAATTAAAAATTTTAAAAAAATATAACTAACATTTCCATGAGATTAATACACCTACATAAAGGTCTTTTTCGAATTAAGATTTTATTTAGTGCAAATATCTCAAAACTCTATCAAAATTATAAGTAGTCGTAACTTTAAACTTATTACTCTAAGTAATAAAATTGGATATATCGCACATATACCAACCTCTTGTTTCAATAAGAAGTTCATAATTACTCGGAACTTTTATGGTCTTGTGCTTGCTCTTATTTCATGAGCTCTCCATAACCCCCACTTTTGTGAGAAGCGACACTACTTCTAAGCCCATATAGGTGAAGTATTACCACATGTTTTTTTTACCGATAGACACGTTATTGAATCGGATCATACTTCATTAAGAGTATAACTCAGCCTCCAATAACGTAACAAACGATACTGACTTCTTATGTCCAGGCTAGTGTCTGCATCAAATAATCACTTTCAATAACTTAATTTTACCCATTAAACCTTATAACTAGTTGTTGGCACCTAATTTTCGCGGTCTCGTATTTTATTTTATTTTCATAAAATAGAATTTGTCAAATTTGTTAAATATGCATCTTTTTTCTTTTGTTTTATTGCACAATAAAAGGAAAAAAAAAAGTATAACGCGAGAAAATCGCAACAACAAATCTAATCAGGCCTGTGAAAACAAATCTACTCGGTTCGTCCCGAGTCCGGCCACGTCATGGACCCTTGATTAGGGCGAAGGACTGTGAATCTAATTTGACTTGACGCCTCATCGTCCAATTTCATCCGCGGATGGACAAGAAGGTAGTTGGTCCCGCGTGAGCCAGCTTTCACATTCTTAGCCAACCAAGTTACAGGTACTTTGGTTGTCTGTGATGAGGTCTAAATTTCTTTCCTCGATCGTTATATGAAGATGGATTTAGAGACGACTAGGTCAGTGTGGGAGGAGAAGTCGACATTATTGTCCACCGACCAGACCTCGGAAAACCGCTTGTATCGATATCCATCTCGTCGTCCTTCCTTGTACTCACACACGATAAGTACCTGTAACGTAGAAGTTATGTCGAGTAATCTTAGAAGGTGATGGAATTTGTAAGTCATGAAAATATGTCAGCCCTGATTAATGCCACGTAGGACGGCCGTCATTCATGTGAGCGATTTTCATTCAAAATTGACCGCATGAATTCAATTGGCAAATTATGAACAATATTTAGGACTGAATTGACAAAATTGAAATATTTAAGGCTGAATTAACATAAATACAAAATGTTTAAAACTTTTTTTTGGATAATTTTCCTTTCCTCTCTATAACTTAAAGAATGAAAATGCTTCTCTGACAATATTGTCAAAGGCGGTACAATTTCAATCATAGACCCATATATCATCATCGTATGTTTTTGCATAAAAAATTCATTGATTAAAAGATCGTGTGGTGATACTATTATCAAACTATGGGCCTACTAGCTTCTTTTAAAGAATATATCTTCGAGATTCGTGTCAATAATTCTCTTCAACTGGTGAACTGCCATCATTGATTGAGGGCAGACGATCCGGATTCCTTCAACTGCTGCATCCACAGCAAGTATCTTTCAAAAGTCACCAATAAAGCATCATCCCATGAAAAAAGAGAAACGACTATGCAAATGCAAGGGACCTGCCCACATCAAATCAACCCAAAAATGAAAAACAGTGCTCGATGAACTTTTTAAGTTTTGTTTATCATGGTCACTCCATTAAAAATTTAATCAAATTTATTGACGGATCCATTAAATTTCTTCCTTGTCGTTTTTTTTTTCGGCTCAATTTGGAACTTGAACTTTCGACAGAAAAAAAAAATCGAACTTGAACTTTACTTTTGTTTACTTTTGTCTATGTACTATTTTATGTCTTCGTTCTATCTCTCTAACAGACTTCACTTGGATATGGTGAGACTCATCGAACATTAAGCCTTGATGACTCTTATCTAGGATTTTTTTTTTTTCAACGCAAGCCCTCGACAAGACATCACACTACACTTGGTAATTTGTTTCTATAGAACCTAATGGTGATGAATAATAAACGAATCATGTATGAATAGACCCTTTTCCCCATCTATAACGTGGTTGGTCTCGTTTTGTTAAACAATTTAAAATGTTCCTTATATGCACGTGATATGTTTAGATATTGCTACATGTCAACATAAGTTTTCTTTTTTTTATATATACGAACTCATATTTAAAATGGTATGTATAGTGATCCATTTAATTGACTTTTATGTTTTGGTTATAACGTTGTGACATGATTAATAGAAAATCTGTGTCGGGACTAAATCCAAATGACATATTGCTCTTGAGAGAGAGAATAAGAAAGCACTTCATGAACTAAAATCAACAAATAAACAAAGTAGAGGTTAGCATATTTCCATGGTAAAACTGAGAATTGAAATGGTCAGAACTGGTCTGGTTCTAGGTTCAAGAGTATACGGAGCAGGTTCTAAATTTCAAAAATTGGAAAACATGTTTCGACTAGTAAGTTCCTAAAACTTAGAACTTGGAATAAGTCCTTATATTTTTCTTATACTATGCCTTCGCACGATCTTGTAGCATTGCATGGCGTCCGTTGATAAGTGCCACTACTCTGATATTTTATCCTGAACGATATCTATGATTGAGATTTTTACTTTGAAAATGTTTAATATTTTTTGTTAAAGATAGAGCGGAATATGAAATTTCAGTATATTTCTGTGTATTTTCAAATGAGGAGAATACAAGCCTATTTATAGGCTTTACAAGATGATAATCTAACCTAGAAAAATATCAATCAAAATCAATCAAAATCAATTAAGATAAATACATAATAAATCAAAATCTCCTAGATATATCTACATCTCTAACATCCCCCTCAAACTTGAGGTGATTTGAAAGAGATCAACTTGAGTTTGCAAAAAAGATCCTGAAAACGCCCAGGTGGATGTGTCTTGGTGAAAATATCAGCAATCTGTTTAGCAGATGAAGTAGAAACAAGTCGAATAGCGCCACGAAGAACATGATCTCGAATGAAGTGACAATCTATTTTAATGTGCTTGAAAACATCATTATGTTGCTATTTGAATAGCACTTCGGTTGATGATCTCGAATGAAGTGACAATCTATTTCAATGTGCTTGAAAACATCATTATGTTGTTATTTGAATAGCACTTCGGTTGTCACAATGAATGATTATTTCGCTCTGATACAAGTGTTGGGTGGTCTTGAGCCTCTCTCAACCCAAAAGCTAACTCAAAGGTCAAGGCTTTCCCTTACACTTATAAACCGACCATAAACCCTTTCCACAATCGATGTGGGACAACCCCAACAATTTCCCTCTCACACATTGGGCCATGAGTCGGAGGGAGCGACAATCCATATCTCTCCCGTGTGACTATTGCCTCCAGACTTGTTGGCAACCTAAGCTCTGATACCAAGTTAAAAATAGAGCGGAATATGAAATTTCAGTATGTTTCTGTGTATTTTCAAATGAGGAGAATACAAGCCTATTTATAGGCTTTACAAAATGATAATCTAACCTAGGAAAATATCAATCAAAAGCAATTAAGATAAATACATAATAAATCAAAATCTCCTAGATATATCTATATCTCTAACATTTTTCATGTGTCTAAATATGAGTTGTGGTAAATGGATTGTAGCATCAAATAATGGTTATTAAAGATGCTGATTCACTGTGATTATCCAATTAAGAATATAGATAGAACATGGGTATACCTTAGAACCGACCCCTAAAACAAAGTATGAGGCGGAAATTGAAAAAAGAATAATGATATGTTAGAAACTAACGAAAGTCTCTGTCCACTTCAGCAAATTTTGTCAATAACTTTATTGAATGGATCACATTGAACTAATGGACAACATTGAGCAGAAAAATTATCCAAAAATAACGTTGAACAATGAGCAAAAATTTAAGGATTATCGGTGTCATTACCTTCATCAAAAACAAATGCTCTCCCAAGGATAATTGGAATTCCAGAGGTCGTCCCAACTTTCTGCCCTCACAAATTGTCCGGTGTCCCAATCAACCCAAATGCTTCAGTTGCATGAAAGAGCCAAAAAGTCTTTCCTCAGGTGTAAATTATCTGGAAGTAAACTGCGAAAATCGCAAAATTAATATAGGTACACTGTAAGCACAAAGTATTTCTTACACACAAATTCGAGAAAATGAAAAATCTTATGCGCTCGTGCAATGAATCTATTCACCAAAATCACAAATTGGATACATGTTGACGCCTCAAGTCGCTCGTGTGACGATATTTCTACGTACGTGATCGCCGCGCCGAATAAAAGTCTCAAGAGTATAGATTGGTGGGCCAAAGAGCCACATGTAGTACAAGCAGGAAAATCATAATTAATCAATGACCGCGGGGAACGCGAAACATATGCATGGGGGCATCTCAATTCAAGAAAGCGTTCGTCTTGATTTCAACATTTGAAACGGTTCGACGCCCGATGGCATCTTCTAATCTGGTCTGATCTTGAATCAATCGCCAAGCGAATCTTTCTGCAGACCAGATTGATGGACAACTCAGTCTCGAACTGCGAACTGGCGCGCAGGTTTTTCGCCCGAGTGTGCCCACCCCATAATCACTTCTGGCATTAGAGGACTAGAGATCTTGTTGAATTGGACCACAAAGCGATATGTTTCAGTCCAGTTGAGGTTTCTTGTTAGAAATTCAACCACGTCCACTTTGAGAGAGTCGCCGATTATGCGAAGAAGTTATCGATTCAAGGTTGAAGTGGTCGATTGTTACCTCGATGTTGATATTCCAAATCGATGTCGATGTCGATGTCATTGTACGTTCAACTTTCAAGGCTGGTTCAAGAATTAAGAGTCTTTATTGTAATGTGATTTTTAAGAGTTTGTTCATATTCTGATGTCTAACTAATGTTCTGTAAAAAGGAAGAAGAAATAATGGAGGGGAGAGGGTCGGCTGTCCACTAAAACAGAGGAGGGGGGAGAGAATGGCGTTTTTGGGGGAGGAGAGAGAAAAGAGGAGTTGAGGTCCTTTGACTTGGGTGGCTTATTTGATATGGTGGGGCCCACAAGTAATTATTTTTCTTGTCATGGCCTAGGGGCAAAACAGTATTTTCTTATTTTGGCCGGGGGCGTTTTGGTCATTTGGCATCCGGCCGCCGTTCACCGGGGCTTCGGTCGCCGGCTCCCTTGTCATCAGGTCACCAACTTCCTTGACCTTCCGGCACTGGGCATGCGTCAACCCCCATACATGATCTTACGAATTTGTAGAGACCTGTGTTTTTGGTGAACAGTCACCCGAGCCTAGTCACTGCGACCCCCTTTGTGAGGAGGCACCCCTTCTCTCGAAGTTACGGGGCTATTTTGCCGAGTTCCTTAGAGAGAGTTGTCTCGCGCCCCTAGGTATTCTCTAATATCTACCCACCTGTGTCGGTTTCGAGTATACGTACCCTTTTGTTGAAGGTCGTTCGAGTTTTTCCTGAAAGTATGGCATGGGTTAGTTCAGCGTCGTAACGCCTGGTACTTGAACATTAGTTCGGGGCATTTTCTCTACCCCTTCTTACCTTGATAAAGCAGGGGCACTTTGCGTCCTTGAACCGATAACTATTTTTCGGCTAACCTAGCCTCCTCTGTTCCTCCAGCAAATTGGCAATTCTACGGAGGGCATTCTTGTCCAAACTCACGATAGTTTGGCTAGAACAAAGCTTGAGTGTAGGAATTTCAATCCTGAGGCGCAACGATCGATCGATTGAAACCTAAACTAATTCGATCGACGATTCAGGGAAATTCCCAATTTTCGTTCCTTAATTCACAAGGATTTCAATCCCAAGCAACAAATTGAAATTCACAGCAATACGTAGACAATATTTTAGTATAGAAAAGATGTCGAATTTCCAAGGCATCACATTGAAACACGGTTGCGGCATCCAAAAGAGTAGTTAGCACCGTATTGCATTGATTTCTTCATAGCTAACATGCATGGACGATTAGCGTTTTGTTAATAGAGTAAAGTTGAATTGGATTTATTCTTTAAACGAAACGTTCGTTAGAAATTTAGAATATCTTAGTTTATGTTCTTGGTAATAACCAGTAGCCTTGAGCATGTTCTTCCCAGCACACTTTCTTTGACATCTCTCTCCTCCAGCCAGCACAATTGCATATATTTCAACTTAATGGACAAGATGGGAGAGAAATTCAACATATAAGCACAGGAATAAATCAAGTGCAAATGTGATTAATTGAGGGGGAAAATGGCATGATCAAGCGCAGAATACCCCACTAATCGAATCCAAACCCTCGGAAACAGATTAGTGTACTGCGATCGGGAATTAATAAAGATGTGGCCAGCGAAACATGCGTTGACAAAGTGAGTAGCCTTCTTTCCTTAGGAGGGCAGGCCCTATCCTTGAAATCCGGGCCGTTTGTATTATGAATGGACGGCCTAGATTATTACTAAAAAAATAAATAAATAATCCAAAAAGTTAGCCCATAAAAATAGGAGATCTGGGCCGTTCGTCTAAAAATGGACGGCCCGAATCCCAGGGACATGTGCCTGCACTTCTAAATGAAGGGTAGACTATCTGGATCCGCCTTTTCCGGCTTCCGTCTAGTTGAATTTTGCTATGGGGTCTTGGCAGCAACAACTATTATTTCGTGCTTTTAGCCGGCAAAAAGCCTTGGTCGGAGACACGGAGAATATCAACATCCTTTTGAAGAAGAGGGTGATAATTTGCAGAGTGAGAGTCAATTTCGATGTGTTTTTCGGCTCATCAGTGACATCGTTCGAGCGATTTGAGAGTCGCGTCATCGAGAATCATGTTGTCCTAGCGGGAGTTTTTTTTTTTTTTTTTAGTTTTTTGGACAGATCCTAGCGGGAGTTTGGGAAGATGCAAAGCGAAGCTACAAAAGTTCGGTAGTTAGCATCCTCTGAAGCTGGATGCTCACCCACCGTGCTAGAACGCGCGTCGACGATTTGCTTCTTATCGCATCGAGAGATAAGCAGACATTCAAGAAAGAAACAACTTCTTCTTTTGGAATGTCGATATGGTAATGTTAACTTGAACCACGCCGAAGCGTAACACGAATGAAGGTTACGTAAAAGAGGGATAATTACCCCCATCAGCCCTAAACCTGCTGTGCATATGCCAATTCAGTTCTATGATGTTTTTTAATTTTGCCAATGCAAGCGTGAACCTTTGTGCGAAAATTCCAAATGTATGTCTTTCCGGCCAATTGCCACCATAAGTTGAAATTCTGTCTTTTCTTCTTCAACGACATCATCTTTTCCATGAGAAACCTCATCCAACCTTGACAGAAGGTCAACTGAGAAAGCTTAACCCCCGAAATCTTCTTCTTGTTTTCATAAAAGACATCATCTACCCGAAAATAAATGTTCAATCTCAAAATCACTATCATTTCCAAATGGAAATTCCGGATCTCGTAAACATTTTATTATAACTTGAAGTCCAAAACCATCAGCTCTTGATGATTGTTTTCAAGAAGATCCGGCACATGCATATAGATTTGGAGCTTAAAATCTTGTTCCTTGAAAAAGAGTGTGCAGAAACGTCATGGCTCAATGAATTGTACATTGATCAGTGGATTGCTGGTCTTTTCCCCCCTCTCTATACCGGAGCCACATCAGTTAGACAGCCGCTGACCACTGAACATTGTCGAGTTATCTCGCTGCTGCTATTGTGCTTCTCGCTGGATCGATCCGATTTTTCATCTTGAGATTGTTGCTTGTGCTTCGCACTTGGGATGAAGAATGTGGGTTGCTCGGGCACGGGGAGGCTAACGGAATCAGCACTACCAAGCATAAGAACAACTGCATCCATAGCAGGTCGGGCTTCTTTGTCATTCTGAACGCAGAGCAAGCCAATGTGAATACATCTGATCACTTCATTTGCAGAGATAGATTCACTCAGTGCCGGATCCACGATTTCCAACGGTGCTCCGACTCTCCAGTGTTCCCAAACCTGGAACATATGTTGGTACTGTCATTAATTCATCAGAATTCAATGAAATCGCAGGATCAAACTGTACTCACGTAGTCGAGAAGGCCAGCATCATGATCTGCTATGTAAGAATACTGATTCTTCTGGCCGGTTATAATTTCGAGCATTAGCACGCCGAAGCTGTACACGTCGGATTTTACTGAAAATTGTCCATGCATGGCGTATTCAGGAGACATGTAGCCGCTGCGAAGCAGTTCAAAGATGAAGACAGTCGTGATTCTCGTGACATCAAGATGTTAAAGCACTATATACTCTATGCATTAGAAAATCCAATTAAAGGCCGAACTTGTTAGCATCATTATTGCAAATTATCCGGTGGGTTATTCCTATCGTGAGCGGAAAAAACATGAATTTGAACTCACTAAGTTCCGACGATTCTGTTTGTACTTCCTTGAGTCTCCTCAGCACCAAAAATCCTTGCCATACCGAAGTCGGAAATCTTCGGGTTCAGATAGTCATCAAGCAAAATGTTGCTAGCTTTGAGGTCACGATGGATTATTCGGAGCCGAGAATCTTCGTGAAGGTAAAGAAGACCGCGCGCCACCCCAACCATGATCTTGTGGCGTGCTGCCCAATCCAACTGTATGCTTCGCTGAGGGTCTGTGTAAGCCAGAATTTGTATATGTTTTGAGTCAGAAGAAGCTCTACTTCGTGCCTGAATGTAACTGATAAATGGTCCCATGTAATTTTCTTTTGGCAACATCATCAACTTGTATGAAGAGTGTCCAAAGACATAAATACTAAACTTTTGCTTAAAGCATGGAAATTTTTCTAGATCGTGACCAGGATTGGAAAGAAAGAACTGAACTGAGTGGTAATGGAATGATTTTTAAAGAAGATGAAGAGTGAGGCGCACCGAAAAGCAACTGGTCGAGGCTTCCATTGCGAACGTGTTCATAGACTAGTATCGTTTCTTCCCTTTCCATGGCAAATCCTAATAGCCTCACTAGGTTTCTGTGCTGAAGCTTGGCTACCAATTCGACTTCGTTTCTGAACTCCTGCACGCCTTGTTTCGAGCTTTGAGACAACCTTTTTGCTGCAATTTTTCTACCACAAGGAAGTGTGCCCTGCAAACGACAGAATACGAATCAAAATCCCATGTTCAGACAGAACATGAATCGAGTCTTTAGTCAGTGCTTCATGTCATATCTATAGGTGAGAACTTCTCACCTTGTAAACTGGACCAAACCCGCCTTCCCCTAATTTGTTGTGATTCGAGAAGTAAGCGGTGGCGGATTCAATTGCACACAGATCAAATTGCAGGGAATGTAGTTCCGAGAGTTCGCTCCCAACTGTGTAGCAGTAAGCCATCAACTCTCCGATATGAATAAAATGTAAATGAAAGGACTAACGCAAGCAGTGTAGATCAATGACATTTCTCACCAATAGGATCCTCTTCGACACGGTTTCTCTTGTTCCTTTCTCTTTTGAGCATAAAGCATAGCACAACGCAAAGTAGCACGACTGCTGAAGTTGCAGAAGCGATCCCGACAACTAATCTTGATGGAGAATGCCTTTTCTTGTCCACTGTAATTTCATATGTTGAAGGCTTCATTCGTATAGTGGCATTACGTCTAGCATCTAGCAAATAATTGAAACAGGCAATTAACTATTTCGAGATCATTACCTTTCAAGACGTTGGAGGTGTTTGAGGCTATTTCATAGAACGGGTACATCTCGAACCTGACAAAGCAACTCGGAAGCAATATTCTGCCCCCGATCTTCCCCTTTTCGATCGTCAGGAGATTTAAAGTCGCATTCCGCAGGCAATCCTCGCAGCGAGTCACCGAGATATCAGGCCTGCACTGGACGAACGTGTATAGAGTTTTGCCCCTTGATTCATTGAAGGAGACCTCGCTGTAAGCGTACTTCTTGTCGGGTCGTTCAGCTGCCGGAGTTATCAACTGGTTCATCGTACTGTTCAATAGGTCCATGAACTCGGCGGGCTCTTTCACATTCTCTGGATTATACCCACCAAGAAGAGGCGCTGTGTCTGCGGCCGAGAAGAAGTTACGGTCCGAATACTGCAGCATGCACTCATCGAACCAGAGGATGGACGCTCTGACCATAGGACAGATCTTTCTGATGCTGACACTAGCTTTTGTCACGCATTCCATGCATACATCCTTCGTGACATCTCCCCTGCATAGGAAGCTGCCGTGCACAGCGCCGGCGTCGCCTGGCTTCCCTTGGCTTGTGTCGAAGAACCTGTCGCTCGAGTTGGCATGAGAGGAAAGGGACCGGAGGAGAAGGTCGAGGCTGGTCTCGAAGGCGCTGTCCTGAGCGAAAGTGCTCGAATTCGAGCAGTAGTACTCGCTGATAGTAACTATCGATTCCGTTTCGAGAATGAGAAAGCTAAGCACGAAAATGAGGGTTGCAAAAAGCTTTGCCATGCTTTGTTTCCCTTGCATTTCATCACCATGTAGTACATTGGACCTTTATATATTCAAACATGAGAGAGATCCAAGACTTTAGGCCGAAAAAAGAATGGAAAATATTTAGTCAACCCCGTATATTATAAGGTGTCAAGAAGAGTGATCTCCCATATCTTGGCTATAGCCATGTTGGATGATTCCTCGAAGCCCTAATATTCAAAGTGGCCGGTGGGATGATTTTTTTATTGTCATGCAAAACGCATTGACTAAAATCACTAAAAAATTAAAGATATAGGAAGTCACCTAGTATGGATACTCAAAATACGCGACAAATCACGCCTTATAACAATAGGAAATACGACCCGATTAACGGACAAGTCCTATAAACATCACGGGGTAATTGTCCAAAAAGTCTTAAATCTACTGCACAATGGCCAATTCAGTTCTAAACATTTCAATTGCGTCAATTAGTCCTAAAATTTTTTACAATCTGCCAATTTTGTCCTCAACCTTTCAATTCTGTTAATTTGGTCATAAACCTTTTGAAATTTTGTTAATTTAGTCAAATCTATTATTTGGATAGTTGGTCGGAATGATTATATTGACAAATCATTAAAAAAAAATTAGGACCAAATTGGCAAATTATCAAAGGATTTGGGACTAAATTGACATAATTAAAAGGTTTATGATTAAATTGGCAAATCATTGAAAGGTTTAAGACTTAATTAGCAAATTATCAAAAGATTTATGACTAAATTGATACGATTAAAAGGTTTAGATCTAAATTGACACAATTGGAATGTGTAGAACTGAATTGGCCGCCGTGCAATAAGTTTAGAACTTTTTGAACAAATTCTGCATTCTAAATATCAAGCCCCTCTCTCCATTGCGCTCTTCCACTTACCGACTTCAGCATCGGAGGGTCGCTCTGACCATGAGTCCTAGTTCGTAATAATTTCTCCGTGGGCACAAATCGGACCCTTCGATGAAGATCCAACTGACTCCGTCGGGCCAGATCCCGCATAGACTCTAGTAAACTATGTAGGAGGACTTTACTAGCCAAGAAAGAAGAAATCGATACCATTTGCATGAGAACTTGAATCTTGTTTGCGGCTTCCGACGGAGTAGTTAGTAACGTGGTGCATGGATTTCTTTATAGTTTACATGCATGGACGACAAGCGTGTCATTTTGTTATTCAAGTAAAGTTGAATTGGATTTATTCTTAGAAAGAAACGTTCGTCTGGATTAGTTTATTTTATCTTTAATAATCAATCGCCCTGGCCCCTGGGTATTTTCTTCCCAGCACATCTTCTTTGACATGTCTCTCCTGCAGCATACTTGCATATATTTTAGTTAATGGACAAGATAGGAACGAAATTGCACACATAACAACAGGATCTAATCAACAGTTTAATTCCAAAGTTAAGCATAAGGCGCCTCCGTGAGGCGATTCCAATTTTCACATATATAACCCAGAATCGCTTTCCTCATGTTCGGTGGTTGGCCCGTCCCATATCAACCCTCAGAGTTTTGTTCTTTGGATTACAAGTGAGCGCCTTCCCAAGAGGTCACCCATCCTAGGAGTGCTCTCACCTGAGCACGCTTAGGATTAGAGTTCTAAAGCTAAGCATTGTCGTTACGTCAAAAAACACATCAGTGAGTAAATTCCAATGTTTATATAACAATCTCTCTCCCATGTTCGTTGCACAGTTCGATTTAATCCTGCCCCTTTTCTTATCTTAAAAGACTGCTATATATGAGTCGCTCCTTGTCCAAATCCTCTAGCGCCGGTGACCACTCACTTGCCCTTGTATTATCGGGTCGTCACACATCATGCTAGGCTGCTAGCCCCATCTAAAAATTCTGAGGTCATAATAAATGTAACATTGCATGCGAAAAGTGCAAATTTGGTGCATTGAGGAAAAAGGACTCCCATTTCAGAACAGGGCAGGATAAGCAAGGTTACCTCCTTGAGAAGGGCATGATTAAGCGCAAAATATCCTGCTAATCGAATCGGGACGGTTGGAAATGGATTGGTTTACTTCATTTTGTGAATTAATAAGTACTTGGCTTCCTAAACATGCATTGACTTTTTTAGTAGCCATTTTCGGCCTCATTTAGTTGACTTTTCCTATGGCTCTTGGCAGCAATAGGCTAATACCTATTATTTCATACTTTTGGCCGGCAAAAAGGCTTGGTGAGAGACACGGAAAACATCGATAGCCTTTTCAAAGAAGAAGGCGATGGTTTATAAAGAGCAAAAGGATACCTCAAATGTTAATATTTGTGTATGGCGCTCACATTGATATCATTATTTTTTTCTGGTTCACTTAAGTGATAATTAAAAAAAAACGATTATTTAAGTGTCATATCCAATGAGGTCGCTGGAATTTCTTGCCGTTATTACTAAAATCATTGTTTTTCTCCTATTTAGCACTAAAATGATCATTTAAGTGCTATTTTTTAAAAAAAATAATTATTTAAGTGCCAACTTTGATGAGGTCGCCAAAATTTCTCGTCGTTGGCACTAAGGTGATCATTTTTTTTTTGCTATTTGGCACTCAAGTGATCTTAAAAAAATATATATATTAGTACGAAAATGAGCGTCATACACAAATATTGGCACATGAAGTGTCCTTGTGATATTTATAAAGCTACAGTCATTTTCGACGTGTTTTTCAGCTCATCAAAGACTTTGTTCAAGCAATCGAGAGTGCCATTCCAAGATTAATCCTGTTATCCTAGCTGATGTTTGAGAAGAGGAAAACTAACCAAAAAGGTTCTAAACCTATTGTAAATATGTCAAATCATTCCTAAACTTTTTTTGTTTTGCCAATTCAATCCAAACCTTTTGCAATTATGTTAATTTAGTCCATCCAGCCAAATTTGGCCAGCCGATGTTAACGTGGCTGCCGGCCGTCCGGCAACATAATATTTTAATAATATTTAATTTTAAATTTTTTCACTTTTAATTTTTTTTCTTTTTCTTTTTCTTTTCCTTTTCTTTTCATTTTTTTCCTTCTCAGTTCTTCTTCTTCCTCTAGCTAAGCCAGCTAGAGGTGATCGCTAGCTCATGCAAAACTCACCCCCATTGGCCACTCGCAAGGATAAGCCTCGTCGTCGCCGAGCGAGGCCATCAGAGGGAGAAGAAACCCAACCAGCAAGAGAGAGTCACGGTGGCAGCCTCGGTCGGAGGCTCTACACAAAGACGAAAGCTTGAAGGTTGTATGTGTCTTTGATAAGCTCCATTTCCGGCCTCCGAGAAGACAACAAAGCTCGAGCAAAGATACGCATAGGACTCACCTCGCCCAGCGTCGCCCCTCTCGGCAACAACGAGGTCAAACCTCGTCATGGCTGGGCGAGGCTCGACCTCCCCAGATCTAGGCTAGTGAGGCAATTACGACGCTCGTTGTGTCTAGCATCCCCCATTTTCCTGTAAAGTGAAGTGAGGAGGGCGAAGTGAGATAAATTGACGATTATGGAGCAAAAAAAGGAGTATTGGAGAGTGAAGTGGAGAAATTAGGGATTACAGGATAGATGGAAGCAAGGGGAGGGTAGAAAAAATAGAAAAGGAATTGACATAATTGCAAAAAATATTATGTCGTTGAACAGTTGGCGCGCCGGCCGGCGTCCACGTCAGCACCAGCTGACCAAATTTGGTCGGATGAGCTGAATTGACATAATTGCAAAAGGTTTAGGATTGAATTGGCAAAAAAATTAAGTTTAAGACTGATTTGGTATAATTACAACAGGTTTAGGACTTTTTTGGCAATTTTTCTTTGAGAAGATGCAAGCGAAGCTACAAATGTTCGAAACGTTAACATCCTCTTAAACTCAATGCTCATCCTCCTTGCTATTCCGCGCATCAACGATCAGCTTCTTATTGCACCATGAGATAGGAAAATTTTCAATAAAATAACAAATCCTCTTTGTTTTGTCTATAGAATGTTTTATATGGTTGACCCGAAGAAGGAAGTCTATGTAGAAAGAAATTATATGTATGTTAGGATCTGGCACGCAAACATGAGAAAAAAAAAGAGAATAAACCGCATCATACAACCGTATGGTAAACGTAATATTTTTTTCTAGATAATTTAGACGACCAAGTTATATATGTGTGGTCGAGCCTCGCCGAGGCTAGGCAAGGCCTTGCGTACTGCCGGTGGGGGTTGCCGGCCACTGTTAGGGCTCGGTGATCCCGCTGGGCATCCCTCACCCTTTGCTGGCGATGGTAGGGCAGCGGCGAGGGCGGGACAGCCCTTGCCTAGACGAAACCACACTTTTTCTTTTTCTTTTTTCTTTTTTTTTTAAAAAAAATTCCAGGTTTTTTTAAAAAAAAAATTTATCTTAGAAGTTTATGTGGGAGTCCACATGGCCAGGATTCTATAAAATAATATGCCATGTCAGATTTTAAATTTAAACATAAAAGCAGCGTATTTCATTTGGCTCGACTTTTTCCAATTTGGTACTTAAGTAATCGTTTTTCTCCGATTTTGGCACTTAAGTGATCGTTCTCGCCAACTTTGGCATTTAAGTGATCGTTTTGAAAGTTTTGACACTAAAATGAGCGACATACACAACTTGTGACACTTCTAGTGTATTTCACCTAAATTATCATGCCTAGCTTTTGACTTTGAGTACAACAAATTGTTTCGTGAGTATCATAAAAAAATTACAATATATAATGGTGCATTTAAATGTGTCGCGACCCGTCCGGAAGCGGACGCGGCTAATGGATTACCGATCGCGGGTCTTGGATCGTCGCGAGCCCTCCCAAGCCCATACCAAATCGCGGCGGGAGTATTTTTCAAAGGATTCGACGATAAGAGTCGATCGCTTTCGACCTTCAGTGTGGTCGTGGTGGCATGTGCAAATTGTGCATGCATTTGGAGTCGCCACCGGTCTTTCTTGGAGGGTAGACCGGAAACCTTATTGACCGATTGGGAGAGATCGATCAATTCTGCGGAACCAGAGATTTTGGGTTCGGGGACTTGGTTACGCTGATGTCATTACCAACGCCCTTTCGGTACCTAACGCGAGTGATTTTCCTAGCTAAGAATTCATGCAGGCGCAAGTTCGGGTGAGGTAGGTTTAATTCAGGGTTTCATGCAGATTGGAAGACTATTCCTATCAATCACAATCAATTTAAATGAAAGCGCCATCAAGTGCATAAATAAATCACATCAATGCACGTCAATTCACATCACATGGCCTCCTAGTATAGCCATAAGGACTTAGGGAAGGCGTGATTTAGGACCGAGGTAAAATGGGAAGATTTAGAGGCGATTTACCCCGGAGGGCAAAATCGTCAATTTTTGGAAGACGATTCGCCCAAAGGGCGAAATCGTCATTTTTAAGAATGATCGGGTTCAAAACACCCGGGATGAGCCTTGGCCAATTGACTGTGGCCATTTCCTATTTTTTGGGATTTTCCTAGATTTTTTTAGAATTTTTTTGGAAGACGGTTTGCCGGAAGAGCAAAACCGTCATTTTTGGAAAGATCGGGGGTCAAATGACCCGAAACAGGTCGCGGCCAATTGAATATGGCCATTTCCTATTTTCTGGAATTTTTTAGAATTTTTTAGAATTTTCCGAATTTTTTTTTTGAGTTTTTTTTATGATTTTCTATTTTTTATTGATTTTTGAATTTTTTATTATTCTTTTATTATTATTATTATTATTAAATAATAATAAAAATAATCCGGACCGGGTCGGATGACCCGGCCCACAACCCAGACCTGCAGCCCAAACCCGGCCCGCCTCCTCCATGCGAAAAACGGCGCCGTTTCATGCGTTCTAGACGGACGTCTCCGATTGAGACACGTGGCACGTCCTGAGCCATCGGATTATTTTGACTGCTGACCGTGACCGTTGACCGCTGACCGTTGACCGTTGACCGCCGGCGACTTCGCCGGAGAAGACGATGAATAGTACTTTTTCCGGCCAAAGTCGCCGGAGACTCGCCGGAGAGCCCAAACCGACGTAAAAACGACCGTTCTAGAGCCCGATTTTGACACCAAATCGACCATAAGCAAAACTACAATCACATATCATCATTTCATGGCGAAGAAAGGGTCGGGAACTACCTCAAAAACTCACCGACCGAACCGGCTCCGGCGACCGATTTGCAGAAAATTTTTTTGAGTTTAAAAATGGTTCTGGACGTCCACATGGCATCTAAGGAGGATCAAGAGGCTTACCTGAAGTCCTTCGATCCTCGACAACGCGGGAGTATCCTCGTCGAGCTCCCGATCCGAGTTTCGGCCGGCGAAGCTTCGGGTTCGCGTCATCGGCGGTCCTCGATGCAAAATAAACGGTAGGTCGGGATCACATACATGTATAATGAAGCTTTGGAGTAAGATTCGCAACAAAGAAGGCTCGGGACGGCTTGGCCGAGACCCCGAAAGTACAAAGCTCGTTTAGGCATTTCGTCAAACGGGTTGCATGCGTACGAGAAATGGAGGTCGGGGGAGGAAAAACCGACCTGTTCGTGGCTGGTCGTCCGCGGCGAGTCCCCGGTGATGATCAGTGATGTATACTGAAGCTCTTGTATGGCCGTTTTTGCCCCGGTTTCAGCTCGAGATCGTACCCAAAAATTTTCTTCTCTCCCCCGCCGATTCTCTCACTCTCGGCCTCTTCCCCCATTCCACGGCCGACCACCCTCTTTCTTTTTAGACCACTCGCCTTTGCCTGCCACTCCTGTCGCCGCCTTTTTCGAACCAACCGACCCCCCAACGGTCCTTTTTTAATCGCCGGAGAGGTCCCCCCGCCATTTTCTTTCGGCCGGTGGGTCTGCAACTAAGTTGCAGACCCGGTCGGACCGGGTCGGGTCGGGCCTGACCCGACCGGCCCGGTTCGACCAATTCGATCAAATTGGGCCCCAAATTGACCTATTTTTATGAAATTGATGGCAAAATCGGACTCCTTGACATGTTTTCTATCAAATAGGGGTATTTTCGTGAATCAATTGATTGAAATTTAGTTAAAACCCCAAATTGCCCTTAGGATCCGAAATTGATTTTTGCTTAATTGAAGGTCCAAACAAACCAATTTGTCAAAATTGACGCCACCAATGGATTCCTCATGATGAAAAATATTGGGTAGAGGTGTTTAATTTTGGTGGGTATGCCCGTATGAAATTTAATTTCAAAAATTGTGAAACCGGGGACTAAATTGAAAGATTTTTATGCAATTAAGCCCTTTTGGTTAAAATTGATCAAATTGGAGGGCAAATTGACCTAATTGCACTTCAATACTTTAGAATCCAATGTCATAACTTATAAAAAGTGGAAATTGAAAATTAAAAGACTTGAAAAGGAATTTTTGGGCTCGGTTCGGGTTTAAGTTTGTTAAGGAACATAGTGACCCGAGCCGAATTTTCAATATTTTAAGTGACACACTTGAAGAGGAAATTTAAAAAAAAATATTGAATATTTTTGTGTATTTGTCTGACCACGAATGGTATTTTTTTTGATTTTTTGGGTATTTTTAATAATTAAATAAATTCGAAAAATATTAAAAAATACCAAAAAATATTTTTTGTTCAAAATTGGTTCCTAAGGCCAAGCCAAGGCTTCCAAAGTTGATTTTGTGATTTTATGACTTTTTTTTTATATTTTTAATTAAATTTAAAGAATAAAAATTACAATGATATATGGTTAAAAATCAGGTCGCGACAGCTGGGGACTTTGTTCTAGAACCTATCGTTCTAGACCTCAAGTGGACTTAGGCCGTAATTAAAACGCTGAGTGATTTTTTTAACCATGCAGGCGCTCTTGAAGGTGAGGTAAGTCCGCTTATGGTAGGTGTTATATGTTTTTGCAGATTGGAGAAATAAGGGGTGTAGTCCGTGATTAACATTGTCTTATGCAGGTTGGGCGTAGGAATGTATGTTGTGTGGATGATTTGAAGTGCTGATTGATAAACTGTTGTGCATGAATTGCATTGTGATGATCACAACACGTGGATACACACAACCGCGCCTAAAACCTCGGGCGCCGCCTTTAGGAACATGATAGAAGGAATTGAAAATGGAATCTCCGTGAGGAAAAACACGGGGTAATCTACTTTTCAATTCCGCTCGCTTCGAACTATGGATCGAGTCCCAATGCAACGATAGTTGTGCAATGGAATCGGCTCTTTCTAGAACTCGAGGTGGGAGCCTTGACCTTAGGTACCAAACCCTCTGATTTTTAGAAGTTCATCATCACTTGTCTCATGCGCATGTCTTTGGGCGGTTGGTACACCTAAAACCGCACATAAGTCGACGAGTTTGGTTGGTAAGACTCTCTATCCCTCAAATCTATTACAGTTCATATAAATATAGGCATTTCATTCGATGCATTCCGGTGATTAGATTAAATGCCATTTCAACGTCCTTGATAGAAGACGAGGAGGGTGATATCCCACGACGAACACCGAGTATGCGAGGAGCATACTGTGGACATTATTGAGGTATCATCCAACGAAGATGACGAGTTGGGGCAAGTGATCCTGAAGACACAGATCGAAACTGGGGCATCCTTAAACGTTAGGATCACATTCCTTTGTTTCATTTTTCATTACTAGTCCTCTGGTATAGGGTTTATTTTTACCGAGGTTTTCTCTATCTCACCCCTTAGAGTAATTGTATTAGGGATCTATTGGTGTATACATTCAGATGGAACTTGGTTGTATTTCTTTTGACGGGTCATGGGAGTGTGATGGCATTTTCTCTAATCATCCGAATACTCCCAAGTCAAGTTTATAATTCCTTTAGAGGAAATTAAAATTGGAAGTCTTACACGACCTTTTGGTCGTATAGAGTAGTCCAATCTCAATTTCTCTAGAAGGAATTATACACTTGAATTGTTTCGTGCATGTTTTACGTCGCTGGTAATCCACGATAATTGACCGAGAATATCGGCGTTGTTTTGAATTTAATGAAGAGATAGATGTCCAAATTACTCTCGTTCTTAAACGGCCTTGATTTGGATGCCGTATCTTCAATTAAATTTAAAACACGTTATTATGCCTCGCACTTTTGAGTAATTCGTTCCTCTCGAAATTGATCAAAAGCAATTATTGTGAATTACATTCCTTTCAATAGTATACTTTCTTTCGAGGAATATTGATAAAAACTTTTCGCGCAAGATTAAAACCCTTGTAAAAGTTCTTGTCCCTATTAATCATGGGTAAGCATAAGATTGAAAGGGGTTTTTGCCTTCTTTTTCAAATTATTCCTTCTGATTCTGTCTTTTCATTTGCAGGTAAAAAAATAGGTATGTCGCGACCCTCTTGCGGGCTCGGAGGCGGGAGCGGGCTAATGGGCCGCCCGATCGCTGGCTTGATCGGACGCGGGCCTCTCCCAAGGTCCATTACCCAAATCGCAACTGCTGGATATACGTGGTCGACCTTCAGTGTGGTCTAGTGACATGTGATGAGTGTACACGCCAAGGAGTCGCCACCAATCGTTTCGTGGTGGGTACGATCGGAAACCCTATCGAATAGTTGGGAGTGATCTATTCGATTCTGCGGAAACCAGAGAAGTGGGTTCGGGGACTTAGTTACGCCAACTGTCAAAGTTGACGCCCTTTCGGTACCTAAGCTGAATGGTTTATCTGATCCTAGGATTTCATACAGACGAGTGGGGTACAGATCCTAAATCTAGGAGTTCATGCAGATGGGAATTGCTACCCTATCAATCACAATCAATAGAAATAAGTGCGCAAATCAAGGATCCAGTACATGCGGATAAAACACATGAAATCAGCGGGGTGTCCCTAATGAGGCCCTATTAGCCTAGAAAAGTATCAATCAAGGCTTAGGAATGATTCTGGCATGATTTGCCCATGAGGGGCAAAATCGTAATTTTGAATGATTTGGGGAAATTTACCCTTAAAAGGGTAAATCTGTCATTTTAGACGAATTGGGAAGTCAAAAGGCAATGGAAATAGGATTGGCCATCAATCCAATCCATTTCCTATTTTTCGGGAATTTCCAGGATTTTTCTGGTATTTAAAAATGATTTTACCCTTGGAGGGGTAAAGTCGTCATTTTGGACAAAGATGAGAACTGAAAATCTCAAATATTAGGGTTGGTCGTCCACCTGACCCAAACCCTAACTTCAAGCAATTTTCAGAACTCGATTGAGACAAGAAAGACGATTTTCCCACTAAAAGGGCAAAATCGTCATTTTGAGAAAAGAGGCGGGACTCGAAAACCCAAACCTAAGAATTGATCGTCTAATTGACCCTAATTCTCACCTTGGCATTATCGGCCTTATCTTGCTTACACAGCAAAGGCGACTTACCCCTAAAGGGTAATGTCGTCAAGTTTCGGAAAATTGGATAAGAAACCCCAAAAATAGGGTTGACCAGTTGTCTGTGGTCAACCCTCGATTTTTGGGGATTTCTGGAATGTCTAGGATTTTCCACAAATTTTTCACATTTTTTTTGGAATTTTCTGGAATTTTCTAGCATTTTTTTGGATTTTCTAGGATTTTTCTGATTTTTTCTATTTTTTAAAATCATTTTCGAATTTTTTTTATTTAAAAAATATTATTTGGACCGGGTCGACCCGACCCACTCGGGTCGGAACCCGGTCCAGACCCGAACCCGCGAAAACCTTGATCGAAAACGACGCCGTATCACGCTTTTTATTTTTGGATTTTCCGGTTTTAATCCGACGGTCCCTGATGAACCACGTGGCTTGTCCGTGTCGCTTAGATCTGTTTATTAAAACCTACGGTCCAGATTGGATGAAGACTCGATCAGAGCCGTCTGATCAGATTACTTGAACCTACGGCCATGATTAGATCCGAAGACTTGATCTAGACCGTCGATTCACACTAACCTAAACGACGCCGCACGACCACTAACCTACACGACACCGTTTTAGTTTATTTTTGATTTTCTGATTTTAAAACATTTTCGGATAAACCTAATTGCTAATCGGACGGTCACTAGAATTTACGTTCGCTTTATTTGGGCCGTCCGATCCTTTTTATTTGAATAACAGACCCAACGGCCGTGCTGACTCGACACCACGTGGACCAATGGCCGAATGCCAACTAGGACTTTGACCGGTTGACCGCGCCATGTCAGCTTCGTCTTCAACCTCGCGACTCCGGCAGAATGGACGGCTGTGGCTCTCCGACGATGATCTGACGATGAACTCTCGATGAAACCTCATGAAACTAACGGCAATCGACTCGCAATCGTCTCTATTCTAACATATCTCAAGATTACGCGAATCCATTCACGGGGCCAAGCACGATCGAACATGAACCAGTACGTACACATACACTCAAATCGCTCGATTCATGGCGTAATGAACCAACTCATTAACAGGGAAGCATCATTCAATGTTTAGGAGACTTACCTCGAGCTCCGATCGAGCTCGCTCGGCCCAGATTTGGCTGGGGAAAGATGAACAGTGACTCGACAATGGAGGTTCAATTGGAAGACTCGATTGGGCGTGTTAAGACAAAACTGATGCAAACAAGATACGTGAAGATGGTCAGTGATGTTCAGGGAATGAAACGCACACATTAATTGTATGAATGATTAAGAAATGCGCGAATCGCCATGGAAGCTTTGAAGAAAAACTCGGGACTGCAACTCACCTGTTCTTGCGATTTCACTGGGCGCGGCCGGCGGCGATCGCTTCAGGGGACTCTGGGCGATCTCTCAGCGACCTCGTGGAGCTTTGGTTTTGCCTCGGAAGGCCCAACCGGCGCTCTGCAATTTTGAGCTCCAACCTTCGACCACCGCGAGGTAAGGTGAGCTCTTTCTCTCTCTTTCTTTCTCTCTCTCGATTCAGTTTCTTCTCCTCGAACTGAATCCGTTCTCCCTTTCAATTGAAAGCGATCGCGAGCTTATATAGCTCCTGGGAATTTTGGCGCCGATTTGGGGAGTTCCAACTGACTTCCACAGCACGTGCTATCACGTGATTTTAGGTCCAAATGGCATCGGGGAAGATGGGTAAAACGTTTAACTCCGTTTTGGTTCTCCGGCGGGCTTTATTTCGCATGAATTTGGCAAGAATCTGAGCAGTGCTTGCTTCTGTTGACTTTTACGAGTCTGCGACCTTGACCATCCAATTACTTTCCCGTCCGGCGACGTTGGGTGATTCTGTTGGTGTTGATCGACGGGGGAAGACGAGAGGAACGAAATGCCCACCATTCCCCTTTCAATTAGTCGCGAATTGACCTTCAATTTGGTCTTCAAAACTCAGTCGATCACCATTGATCTGCTCGAGCTCTTTGGGGAAGACGACACTGTAGTGGACCGGTTCGACCGGTCTGACCGGCGGTCTGACCGGTCTGAATCGGTTCCGAACAGGATTTTTCAAATTAATCCCAAATTAATGGGAAAATTTTGCAATTGAACCTCAAAATCGAATCTAGAGCATGAATTCTATCTAGAAATGTGGTTTTGCCCAAAAGTTTTCATCAATTTCTACAAAACCCCCAAATTTTCATTTAATTGGAAATTGGGGATCGTGTAATTGAGGGTGCAAATGATGAAATTGAGTCAAACCACCTGTTCCAATCGATTTAAAATGGTGAAATCCATTGGGTAGCATGTTTAATTTGCAATGATAGCCCTTGAATTGAAAGTAATTTCAATTATGCTTAATTTCAAGGACTAAAATGCAATTTTAGTATGTAATTTTGTCAAATCCGTGCAATTGAGCATATTGTGCAAACAATTGGGCTAAATTGAAATAGGGGATAGTCAGATTGAATGTCAAGATCTTAAAAAATGCCAAAATTGCAAATTAAAAGACTCAATTGTTATTTTTTCTTCAAATTCAATAGTACGGGTTACAAAGGAACACCTAAAATTGAATCTGATTTTGATTTTTTTGAGAGGTCAAAAATAAAAGGGATTAAAAAGAAAAATATTGGATATTTTTCCATATTTTTGTGACCTCAAATGCTATTTTTCTTGATTTTTTAAGTATTTTTCTATTTTCCAAAAATACTAAAAAATATGAAAAATGTGAAAAATTATTTTTTTGGTCAAGAATGGTTCCTTGGGCTTGGCCAAGGCCACCAAAGTTGATTTTGTAATTTTTTGACTTTTTATAATTTTTTTGTGATTTTTCAAAAATAAAACTGAAAAAGACCTGGTCAAAAAATCAGGTGTCAACAGCTGCCCCTCTTTGAGAGGAATCTCGTGAGAGGTTTCGCTCAAAGACAGGTGACACCTGAGTCTAGACCGACTCGACTGGGGAAAAGAAAAACGAATCTTGACACTCAATCTTTCTTGTCCCACTGGTAAAGGCTTTGCTCTTCATTCTTTTGCTGACGTGAGAGAGAAAGTAGAGAGACCCACCTGTTACTTACCTGTTGATCGCCTGCCTGATGCTCGTGTGGCCTGCGCGGTGTATAGCGGGTTCTAGTGAATACCTAGGGACTCGTCTTTTGAGTATCCTAGGGCGATTAAACTCTAGCCTGTATGGTAGGCCGTACCAGAATGGGATTCCTACACTTGACAGGAACCTGTGAATGACGCACCCAGTCTCTTAGGGATTGTCGGGGTTTTGATCCGTATGGTGGATCGGACCATGAATAGGACTCCTTTCTGCTAGGAACCTATGGATGACGCACCCAGTCTCTTAGGGATTGTCAGGGTTTTGATCCGTATGGTGGATCAGACCATGAATATGACTCCTTTCTGTTAGGAACCTATGGATGACGCACCCAGTCTCTTAAGGATTGTCAAACATTTTAATCCGTCAGTGGATCAGGCCGAGAATAGGATTCCTTTCTGCTAGGAACCTATGGATGACGCACCCAGTCTCTTAAGGATTGTCAAACATTTTAATCCGTCAGTGGATCAGGCCGAGAATAGGATTCCTTTCTGCTGGGAACCTATGGATGACGCACCCAGTCTCTTAGGGATTGTCAGGGTTTTGATCCGTATGGTGGATCAGACCATGAATAGGACTCCTTTCTGTTAGGAACCTATGGATGACGCACCCAGTTTCTTAAGGATTGTCAAACATTTTAATCCGTCAGTGGATCAGGCCGAGAATAGGATTCCTTTCTGCTAGGAACCTATGGATGACGCACCCAGTCTCTTAAGGATTGTCAAACATTTTAATCCGTCAGTGGATCAGGCCGAGAATAGGATTCCTTTCTGCTGGGAACCTATGGATGACGCACCCAGTCTCTTAGGGATTGTCGAACATTTTGATCCTATATTCTAAGGAATTAACTAGGATTTATGCAAATGAGGTGTGCCTAACCTTGAGGCTTTACTAAATGGGCTATTCTGGGTTTAGGGGTTACCTAGAACCTCACAGAAAGCAGATTCTGAAAATTGTCCTTTCGACACGCGAGGCGTTATTCTGGGATTTGGGGATTCCAAGTATCCTGCAGACAACTTAAACCTGCAAAAACTTTGATAAGATTCTTCTGGGATCTAGGGGCTACCTGAGATCTCGCAGAAAGACTATCTTGAATGTTGTCCTTTTGACATTGAAGGTGACATTCTGGGACCTGGGAGCTCCAGGGGTCCTACAGAAGCAAGAATGCTGCAAGCCATTCTGGGAGCCGAAGTCATCAAGAATCTTGCAAAAGCTCCAACCTGAAAATTTTCTTACCAAAGGCACATCAATGGTCTTTAAGTGATATGTGATGTCAAACTGACAGCACTTTATGACTTATATCATAGTCATGAAAAAAATTTCAATGAATGTATTACGAGGTTGGAGGTTATCCAAAACACCTTGCAACATACGGGAGTGATCAAAAGTTCCTTGCGGGGAAAGTTTGAATCAAACAATCTGAAATTATCAAAAGAGTTTGGTTAAAATGTCCAACGGAGTATTCTCATCAAAGAGGACTTCTCACCGTTTTGAGGTAATGGTCTTTTACCAAGAATGCACTCGAACTTCCTATCAAACCTGCGCCTAGGGTTCAGGATCATTCGCAGTGAATACACCTCGATCGATCAGGAGGACTTCCAAGGGACCGTAATGTTGGGCTTGGTCAACGGTTTTCAAAGGGGGACTTGCGTGCAAGTCAAGGCTTTCGAAGAGAAGTCTTCAACGTCTGCTCCAGGTTTACAAGTCAAGAAACCTGCGAAATGAGAAAGAAATAATCTTGCACGAACTTCTTCGAGCTAAGCTTAGACATTAAACCCTATGTCAATCCAAGTGCCTTAATCAGAAAAGGCCTTTCAAGGTTGTAACGTAGGTAGGATTGGGGACCAAAAAAGGCTTGTTTTTGGCTTAGAATATGCGAAGGGTCTAACATTGGTGATCACTGCAGGTTTGCCGCCGATCTTGTCCCTTCTCGTCCAAAGAGCGTCTTTAGTCTTTGAAGTGCATATTTGTCATTAGAGAACGTCTCTCTCATGTCAAGACGGCGTCAACATCTTGTCTACACTTTCGTCATCTGAGTGTGACATGATTTGGGAGCATCTTTCGCAGTCTAGTTCCCTTGGAATTTTTACAATCAGATCTCACTAGTGACCTATACAAAGGTATCATGCCACCTTTTGGCATTTACAAGATCAAACACATGATTCACAAGTGTACAAGTATTTGGATGAGCATTGGCCTTGCTTTTACCAGGCACTTTGCTTTTTCTTGATGCCCAAGATTAAATTTTTCTCTCTTCTTTCTTTTTGAGACCCCATCTTTTCTTTTCTTTTGGGGATCAAAATTTTCAACTGAATGTGCTAGATGTATAGCTTGAATCTCAGCACTCGAACATCAATCTAGGAATTTTTCACAAATCCTGTGTTTTGAACTCTTCCGCTCTTGAAGTGACGTCGTTTCCACCTTGGAATATGCAATGATCACCAACGGGTTTGTGAAATGAACGTATAGGCTCAATTGGGCAGTGCGAAGGGTAAAAGTGTATAGGATAGAGAAACGAATGCTTTTCGTCATCCTAAAGCACCTGAATTACCATAGAAGTTAAAATGACAAGCAACACACGAAGATTGATGCAAGTCTGAGCAAGAGAACTTCTAACCATTTACCTCCTGATACCTCTGGACGTACCTCCAGTTTGCCCCACTGTGGGGTGGTTCTTGACAGGGGTATAGAATGAAATCGTCGTTCAAATGGTTATCAATGGTCACCTGTAGTGTTTATGATAGAGAAACGAATGCCTCCGTCGTCTCAATCCATGTAATCATTGCGAATAACCCTTACGTCTGTAGGTTAAGGTCTCGCTATCCTTACCATTCCACTTATCTCTTAAGTGTGTATGGGACGTGTTTGGACCAGGCTTGCCTCTTGTCTGAGGAAACATCCTTTTGAATGATTTAAACAACTTTTGTTTGGAAGAGTTCATTTTGCTTTCTCCAAAACTTACCCTCCAAGGGGATTTATGATGCACAATGCATATTTCAATCATGTTCGGATAACCTCCAAGTTTAAACATGAATGCCAATGATATGACTATGAGAATTTTGCGTCTTTCTAGACATGAGATTTGAATACATGCTAGATTCCAAGAAGCCTTCAAATTCTATCAATAAGGATTCCGACAGTCTTGTAAACCTAAAAGATTAGGGAAGGAATACTTACCTGCCCAGCGCAGCTAGGGATTCCTGAAAAACATAAAAGGAATATGTCAGTGTATGCTCTCGAATTTCAGAAAATTAGAACGATACATCTTACCCTTGATCATGCATTCCAATGGAAGTGGATAGATTCGCGAAAATCTGCATTTTTCTTAACAACACAAGATGGTTAAGTTGTTCTAAAATTTCTTAAAATTCTCAGTCTTTGGAGAAGAAGACGTGCACCTGACCACCATGACGTTAGGTCTCCTTGATCATGCGTTCCAACTTATCGCGACCCTGCTTCCTTGGATCCTGCAATATTGAACACATGCTAATGTATGCATAGATGCATGACATGCTTATGCAAAGACTATCATGAAGAGTAGGCTCAATTCGAGGCAGGGCATATGACCGGAATCTGATTTTATTTCAAGGGTAATATTTCTTCACAGCATCTGAATTCACAGGGTGCCCCAATTCTTCTCCCTCGGAGTTTACAAGAATTAATGCTCCTCCCGTGAGGATCTTCTTAACAATGTATGGGCCTTCGTAATTTGGAGTGAATTTTCCCCCTGGATGGGTAGTACTTGGCAAAACTTTCCTAATTACCAAGTCATTTACTTCGAAGTTTCTGGTCTTGACCTTTCGATTGAACGCCCTGGCTACCCTCTTCTGGTAAGTTTGTCCATGGCAAATGGCTTTAAGACGTTTCTCATCTATTAAGTTCAGCTGTTCATATCTGTGCTTGAAATACTCTGACTTAGAGAGTTTATCTTCGGATAAGATTCTCAAAGAGGGAATCTTAACTTCTACTGGTAGAACTGCTTCTGTCCCATATACCAAACTATAGGGAGTTGCCCCTGTAGAAGTCCTGATCGACGTTCGGTAAGCCATCAAGGCGAAGGGCAGCCTTTCGTGCCAATCCCTGTAGTTTTCTGCTGTTTTAGCCAAGATTCTCTTGATGTTTTTATTGGCGGCTTCCACTGCCCCATTCATCTGTGGGCGGTAAGGAGATGAATTCAGATGTCGAATGCTAAAGTGATCCAGCAGATCATCGACAATCTTGTTGTTTAGGTTGGACCCATTATCTGTGATGATCGCTTGAGGGGTACCATACCGGGATATGATATCTCTTTTGACAAATCTTGCCACATTTCTTGCAGTGACATTCTTGTAAGAGCTGGCTTCTACCCATTTGGTGAAGTAATCAATCGCTACCAAGATGAAGCGATGACCATTCGAAGCCACCGGATTAATAGGCCCTATCATGTCTATCCCCCACATAGAGAAAGGCCAAACTTCAGACATTTGGTGTAGTTCGTTCGGGGGTACGTTAATCTTATCCCCGTATATTTGGCATTGGTGGCATGACCGGACGTGCTGACAGCAGTCTGATTCGATGGTCATCCAATAATAACCTAGCCGCATGATCTTCCGGGCAAGGAGGTGGCCGTTCATGTGAGGCCCACACGCACCTTCATGAATCTCTTTCATGAGAATATTTGCTTCTTTGGCATCTACGCATCTCAGTAGAGTGGAATCGAACGATCTCTTGTATAGAATTTGCCCATTGAGGAAGAACTTGCTGGCCATCTTGGTTATGTATTTTCGGTCTCCTGACTGGCATCCTTCAGGGAATTTCCCTTTTGAGAGGTAATTCTTGATGTCATAGTACCATGGCTCTCCGTCAAATTCTTCTTCGATTAGCATACAATAAGCTGGCTTTTCAACGATACCGATCCTCAGGGGTTCTACATCCAACCCTTCAGTTGTTTGTAACATCGAGGCTAGGGTGGCTAATGCATCTGCAAATTGATTGTGAGACCTTGATAGGTATTCGAATGACACTTCTTCGAATTTGAGTATCAACTCTTCAAGGTATTCGTGATAAGGGATGAGCTTTGTATCTCTCGTCTTCCACTCCCCTTGTGTCTGTAGAATAATGAGCATGGAGTCTCCAAAGACTTGTAACCTAGGTATCTCCATAGAAAGGGCCAGTCGTAGACCCAGAATGCATGCCTCATATTCTGAAATATTGTTGGTACAAGGGAAAGTTATCTTTGCCGCGACAGGGTAATGTTGACCATCTAGGGATATCAGTACTGCCCCAGTGCCTGCCCCTGATAGGTTAACAGCACCATCGAAATACATGATCCACTTATCCTCTACTAAGTTCAGAATTCGGCCTTCTGTGTTCGTTACTTCAGGGGATTCAGTGCTCGATGGGTTTTCTGCCAGCATGTCTGCTATAGCTCTTCCTTTTACCAACTTCTGCGGAGAACATTTAATGTCAAATTCAGATAACATTACTTGCCATTTTGCCAGTTTCCCAATTAAAGCGGGTTTCTCCAGGAGGTATTCGACGGGGTCGTTCTCTGTTATGAGCTGAATGTGATGATGTAGGGTATACTGCCTTAGTCTTCGTAGTACCCATACTGCTGCTACGCAGGCCCTTTCGACTGGTATATATTTTGCTTCAGATGGCGTGAATTTCTTACTCAGGTAATAAATGGCCCTCTCTTTTCCATCTATCGGGCTTGTCTGGGCAAGTAAGGCTCCCAAGGACTCTTGTCGTATGGTCAGGTATAAGGTCAATGGGTGACCGGGAATTGGTGGCACAAGCACCGGTGGTGTGATCAAATAGTTTTTGATCATTTGGAATGCCTTGCTGCACTCGGCGTCCCACGTTATTTTCGCGCCTTTCTTAAGCAATTTGAAGATTGGCTTAGCCACATCAGACAGCTGATTGATGAACCTGGCAATATAGTTCAATCTCCCTAGAAGGCTTCTCACTTCTTTTACTGTGGATGGAGTTGATAAATCGTGGATGGCCTGGATTTTTGAGGGATCAATCTCAATGCCCCTGTTGCTGACTATGAACCCAAGGAGTTTCCCGGATCTTGCCCCAAACACGCATTTGTTAGGGTTCAGCTTTAACTTGTATTTGCGCAGGCGCTCAAATAATTTTCTTAATACCTGTATGTGATCTTGTCCTTTCTTGGATTTAACGATCATGTCATCAACATATACTTCAATCTCTTTGTGGATCATATCATGGAATAACGTGACCATAGCCTTCTGGTAGGTAGCCCCGGCGTTTTTCAATCCAAAGGGCATGACTCTGTAGCAAAAATTCCCCCATGGTGTGGTAAATGCAGTCTTGGGTTTGTCTTCTTGTTTCATGGAGATTTGGTTGTATCCCGAGAATCCATCCATGAATGAGAATAATTCATAACCCGCTGTACTATCCACCAATACATCAATGTGGGGGAGTGGAAAATCATCTTTTGGGCTTGCTCTATTCAGATCTCGGTAATCTACGCAGATCCGAACTTTTCCGTCTTTCTTCATGACAGGGACTATATTTGCAACCCAGTCTGAATATGGGATAGCTTCAATGAAGCCTACCCTAAGGAGTTTCATGACTTCTTCCTTAATCTTGTCTTCTAACTCGGCTTTCATCCGCCTACTGCCTTGTTTGACAGGTTTGATGCCAGGATCCGTGGGCAATGCATGTTCCACAATCTTAGGATCAAGGCCTGGCATATCCGCGTAAGACCATGCAAAGATGTCTTGATATTCTTTTAGTAGCTTGGTGAACTCGAGCCTTTCATCACGGGATAGGTGTCCGCCGATCTTGACCTCTTTGACGTTCACGGTGTCTCCCAAATTAATGACAATTGGTTCTTCTGAGGTAGGAGGCTTTGACTCTTCAAAGGTGTTCCAATCCCTACGGATAGACGCGTAATCCTCGTCTTCATCTTCCTCAATGTTATAGGAGTGGTTAATGGAGGGATCCGAATTTTGTAACAACCTGGTATGCATGTTTGAGATGATATGCCTGAAATGTCATGAGTATGGTTAGTTTGTGCTCAGTAAAAATGACATGCATGATTATGTAAAGTCTTTTTGAAAAAGTTTTTCGAAATAGATGTAGGTACAGATGGGACCAATCCTCATGTCATTGGATATCCCGGCCCCTTGAAAATCTTTTGAAGATTAGGAATCATATGGCAAATCATGCCTCAAGCTTCTATATGGAAGACCATTATCATCATCGGGCTGATTCGTGGTTCCATATGTCCTTAACAAAACATGCGTGGTTTTATTGAATGCGAAATGGGCCGCGTTACAAGATGTGCTATTTGGACCAACGGCCGGAGATCCAAAGGCGTTTTCTTATGCGTTCAATAAGGAAAGAAAATACAATGAAATGCAGAAAGTTCTAAACGCAGTATTTAAAGATGAAGGAAGAGTCTATTTACTCAGAAGAAGTGGCTTCACTGTCCAACCACTCCATGATGACATTCACAGAGTCATCTTGGAGAAAAGGATTTGTCAGATCTGGTTCCATCGGCGAAGTGATACCCTCTTCAGATAGCCATTTGGAGTTCTGGTCGAAGTAGGTATTTAAGAGATTCTTGAACATTCGAGACCTTCCCTTCCAGGTTGGAGAACCGATGAATGAGCTACTCGGGCTGTTTTCGCCTCCACGGCGTCCCAGGCTTTTGCCTCGGCCTCAGCCTGTTGCTTTCGGGACAGAATCATTCATGGGATACTTCTGGTACCCCAAGCCCATTTTATGTGGATTAGCCTTCAACTGTAGCGGGGCATTTATACCCTGATTATGTTTGCCTAGGCCTTTTTCAGGATTGAACCCGTATGCCAGCAGCATCTTAGCTGGTAGAAGACTGGCTTCTGAGATGTAAGGAGTTCTCAACTTCGACCCTACTGGGGTATGAACTGTTGCTACCAACTCTAGGGAGTGATAGCTCGCTTCAGTTTTCTCTTCAGGCTCAATATAGGGAATGGCACTATTCTGGTATGCCTGGAGGTCGACTTCCCCATGTACGGTAATCACCTTCCCATCTACAACGAAACGTACTTTTTGGTGTAGGCTCGAAGGGACAGCTCCTGCTGTATGGATCCAAGGTCTTCCTAGCAGGAATCCAAATGCACTGGGCATATCCATTACTTGAAAGTTTATAGAGAACTTTGTCGGGCCGATGAATACGTCAAGCTCGATCTCTCCTTTTACAGTCTTCCTCATGCCGTCGAATGCTCTTACAGCTGTCTTGGATGCCTTGACCATCTCTTCATTGATTCCCAGCCTCCTTATGGTAGCCAAAGGACAGATGTTAAAGGCTGATCCATTATCGATCAATACATGTGCCACTCTTTTGCCGTTACATTGGGCAGAGATGTATAAAGCTTTGTTGTGCCCTCTTCCTTCTATGGGGAAGTCCTCGTCAGAGAAGCTCAATTGGTCTTTTAAGAGAATTGCCCCTACAAAGTCCCCTAGTTGGACCTCATTAATTGTTTCAGGGACATGTACTTCATTGAGTACCTTCAGCAGTGCGTCCTTGTGCTTCTCTGAATTGATGAATAGGTCTAGCAGGGATATCTGAGCGGGCATCTTCCTCAGCTGCTCTATCACTTCAAACTCACTGGTTTTGATGATCGATACGAGCTTTTCGGCATCTTCCTTTGAGACATCTTTTTTTTCGGATTCACCCTCTCTGGGGGCATAAAATCTTCCAGACCTCATTATTGCATCTACTTGTGTGGTCCCATAGTCCCAATGAACAGCTTTGGGATCATACTCTTCTACTGGGGGGACTTTTATCGTTACAGTTTTCTGATGAGGTATCTCTGGTCCTGACGTGTTGCTCTCTTCCTCCTGAGGCAATTGAATTACGACAGGCCTCACTGGGCAATCTTCTACCTTGCTCAGGCTATCCAGCTCATCCAATCTGATCACCACGGCCGTGGCTACTTCGATCATCAATATGGCGTTGTCGAGTTCTTCCATGCCGTTTGAGGTTTCTGGTTGAGAGAGATCATCCATACCTCCCCATCCGTCCGGTATGATGTCTTCAATCTTCTGATAAAAGCTGGGAGGGGCCGAATATTTCACCTTGAAATTGTATCCTTCAGAATCTTGACCCAGGTTGTCTATAATTTCGCTCTTCCCAAGCGCGTCAGCCATAAACTTGAGGTCTGCTAGACTTCTCCTCCTGGCTTCTATTTCAAATTCTTCTTCTGATTGAGTGGCCGGCCCCAGATCGTTTGCCAATTTCTCACGTGAGGTACCACGGGTGCTACTCTGCTCAGCTGCGATCAAGAAGTGGTTTCCTTTCAAAGATAGAGATGCTTCAATCCCTTCGAATTCTTCATCAGTAATGTCGGACATTATCCCCAAGCTCTTCATCTTGTTGATACACAACTTCCTTTGGTCGGTTGATATCTCCCCTTCTTTTGGGTATGATGAAGCGGTTGTTAGCAAGTTGGCCAGCTTAGGCACATCTACCTTCAGTTTAAAGTAGTCCTCTTCTTCTTCAGTGAATATTGCCCCTACTGTTTGGTGATCTGGCAACGGATTTTCTTGCACATTTGGGGCTGCATTGTCAAATTTCAAAATCTGACTATCAATTAGGGCTTGCACTTTCATCTTCAGGACATAGCAGTTATCCACATTATGCCCTCTTTCGCCCATATGGTAGGCACAGGTCTGGCTCTCATCAAAGCCAGGATATCTTGCGGGGTTTGCCCTAGGTGGTTCTTTTGCCACCAAGTGTTGCTCCAGCAGCATCGGGAGTAGCTTGGATAAAGGTCTCGGGAGCTGAGAGAATTGTCTCTGAGGTTGCTTTCTTCTAGGCTCTTGTACCTTTGGCGCTGACCAGGATGATCCGCCTTTGGCCTGATTAGAATTTCCAAATGGCTTTAACTTGTGGGGATCTGGTATAAATGCTATGTCTAGTCCGGCTTCTCTTTCCTTTCTCAAAGGATACTGCTTCCTAGTAGGAGCTTCCTGAGGCCTTCTTTCTTTCAAGGCCCATTCCAGCCTCTCAGCAACCTTAATCAGGTGTGCGAATGTCTGACATCCAGAAGTGTTCAGTCTGTCAAAGTACTCGTAGGGGAGTGCTTTTAGGAATAAGTCGATCAGCTCCTCTTCTGGGATTGAAGGCTTTACTTGGGTAGCCAAGGCTCGCCACCTCTGAGCATATGTCCTGATCGATTCGCCCCTCGCTTTTGAAGTTCGTATGAGGTCTTCTCTTGTTGGGGCTGTAGCCGTGTTAAATTTGTACTGCCTGAGGAAGTCTTCTGCAAGGTCCTCCCATCCGTCATAATCCTCTAAGTCTAGCTCAATAAACCAAGCCAGAGCGGCGCCAGCCAAACTCTCTTGGAATGTGTTCATTAACAACGGAATGTAATCCGAGTAGTGCGCCATCTTGCGCAGGTAGTACTTGAGGTGGGCACGGGGACAGCCTGTCCCGTTGTATTTTCTCACGAACTCTGGCTCCCTATAGTCAGGAGGAGTCTCTATTTTAGCAAAAGGAGATATTTTGTCGAAGCGGGCCAGCTTATAGCCTTGACTGCTCAGGCATTCTTCGATCTTGGCCAATCTCTTAGCCTCTGCCTCTATCTTCACAGTTTGTTTTCCCTTCTCCTCCTTTTCAAGGTTGATGACAACAGGCGAGGCTTTTTGTTGTGCCCGACTATTTGGTTCATGAACGTTTTCCTCTGTATGTTGGGTATCCCTGGTTGCTTCTTTATCTGTTATATCAGGTACCATGGAAGGGCCTGAGTTGTTCTGATTGTGGGCGGTTGTCTGTCTAGCTTGGTTGGTCTCTAGCATGGCCTTAATGTCAGCCATCATAGTCGCCAGGGCAGTCATCTGAGATTCCAACATGCCTACGCGCGGAGTCAATTCCTGCTGTTCCATTCTCGTCTTTAGGCGGGTACGGAAACGATGCGTTGGCAATTCCGTGATGAGAGTGTACCTGTAAAAAGATTTCGAGTGAGTACTTCTTTCATTTTAGCAAAAAGAAGCAGTTAATTCTTTTAGTTGCATGCTTCTTGCCAGTAGATGAGAAAAAGGGCTACCTTGTGAGCCTTAGCCTCATGTAAGTAGTTCTTTTAATCATTTCTCGACAAGAATTCATGGAATTGAAAGAAGCGTAATTTCTGACGATAGTTTTTATGCATTTGTAAAAACATGTTCACATTCATGCTCATGTGTTTAAGATAGTATTCCACAGAAATGAGAATGTATGAGAAGGCATCACAATGCTTGCTTATTTTACACTTGACAGAATAGTCTATTCAAGTCTAGGACGTTTGAAGCCTAAGGTATCCTCATCATCCCAGTATAGATTCCCCTCTTCAGCTTGGGGCTCCTCGTCTTCTGAACACAACAGTGGCCCTATGTCTTCGGGTATGTAGGGCTCTATTCCAGGTACGTATGGCACGATGTATTCAGGTATATAGGGCTCGACAAGGCTTCGTCGGATCGCTTTGAAATGTTGAATGTATTCTGTGGTGGCTCTATGAGTGTTCTCTTCTCGAGTCATGTCTTCTGGCCAACTTATTTCTTCAGCCTGGGAATTCTTCAAGGAGAGTATGATGGATGCCACCTTGGCTTCAAGTTGTTTCTTCTCCTCCTCCGTGAGGGTCTGGCTTGGTAAGTCAAAGGAAAAGACACAAGGTCGCGGTGAAGAAGGGATCTCCTGAAGTGCTCCAAACTGTCGAATCACCCTCCTTGGATAGTATGCAGTTGCGCCCGTGAATCCTAGCAAGGGGACCGGGCCTCCGTCATCGCAGGTCAATCTGACCTTGCTCAGCGTCGGCAACCTTAGCCGCCATCGGAGTTGCTCAGGTTTTAGGACTTTGAGGAAGTTCTTCCATTCTACAAAGTTAAACTTAGGAACACGTGTATGGGTTCTAGCAAACGTTTTAAGAGGGTGTGCATTGGGGCTGATTTCAGTGAAACCCATGCGGATGTGGAATTGTCTGATATGGGATGTGAACCACAGATACAGCAGATCACTAGAAGCTCTAAAGATTCCCTTTTTGCTTTTCTTGAAACGATTTAGGGAGAGGAAGGTTTCGGCAAGGAGGATGTTTGAGTAATCCCACCCACAACAGACTTGCCTAGCTACTATAGCCATGATAGGGTCGAAGGTGACAGTTGAGATTGGGAATAGCACAAAGCTAAAGAATGCCAAGATAAAGGCTCTACCAGATTTGGTTCCTTTAGAAGCAGGAAGGCGGGAAAATCGGTCTATAAGGAAGGATAGGGAAACTCTTCCAGAATTGCTTTTCGCATCTACTTTGACTTCATTTAGGTTTGTGTCAAGGAATTCAGCTACTTGACTTAGGGGTTCAAGTCCTATAGGGGGTCGGACGAGCGTAGGGGTGAATTCAACTCCGATGACAGCGCTGTATTCCTCGATAGTGGGAGTGATCTCTAATCCTTCCATGCAAAATGTAGCGGTGGTAGGATCCCAGTAGAGCGCCATGGCTTGAATAAAGGCAGGTGGGCACTCAATCTTCAGTAGGTCCAACATGTATCCTAGTCGTGACTCCGCATACTTCTGGCTGGCTTCGCCCATGCCATCCCACCATGATTGGAGTTCAGCTCGGGGGATCTTGAACACTTGAATATCATTCTTTCCCATCAAGTCTAAAATATGCAAATGATTTTAAAAGGTCAATCGCCAGAAATTACTTTAAATGTATGAATATGCAGATGTCATGAAGCATGCATGAGCTAACTTGATTGCATAGTTCAATTTGAAGAAATGGAGATTAGGACCCTTTTTCAGGTCTTGAAAGCCTGACTCAAAGCCTAATTTGCATTTCAGGGAAGTGAATTATGCAATTTAGTCAGGTTTACTCAGTGACTAAAGGGAACATCAATGTCACGTTCCATTGGTCAACACATCAAAGGAACAAAGTGGGATGTACTCTTATTACAGTCAAGATGTCTAATAGAAGAACGGTAAAGAAAGGTTTTTCAAACAAGAAAGCCATAAAAGACAATGGAACGTGAGGGTCTAGATCACTCTTTCTTCAGAAGTCTACCCAAATGACAGTCGGTCAGGAATTCTCCTTTAATCTAGGGTAGGGGAGTTATCTTCAGTGGTTTGGTCGAGAGGTTGTAGTTCCTCCGGTCACTTTCTAGTCCAGGGTATGATGACTTCGGGAGCCTTCTCGGGTTTCACTTTTTTGAGTGTGATGCGCCTTGGCTTGGTCTTGATTGCAGGGCGTCTCTTCCTACCCCAAGAAGTAATCATGGGTATGTTCTCTTTGGCCAGCAATTCAGCCTTCCTGCGGGCGTACGCTTCCCTAGCTAGCTGGTTGCGACGTTGTCTCTTCATCTCCAGATAATCCTTCATCATTTCGTCTGATTGTCGCTTGAATCTGAGATTATCAGCGTAGTAGCGGGTTTGACAGTCCTCAGCATACCCCAGCTTACGTCCAGTCAGTTCCCGACCATACACGAATCTAGTAAAGTGTAGCCTCGTGTTTGGTCCGGGGCGAGTAACTTTTCTCAAGTACTCGAAGGTCACCAACTCCGTCGAGCTCTTAGGGAACAGCGACATCCTACCCCATAATCATTGTTGTTCTCATTAGTCACCCGAGTAATCTTCATGATGCGAATGCATATGGATGTATGCAATGTATGAGTCATATCATGAAGCAAGAAATAAAGTACGTTTAGAGATAAATGTCTTACCAACCACACTTTGGGGGACGTGGAATGCCCCCTGTATCAATGGGTGGTTTTAGGTATATCAACCATCCATGGACATTCGCATGCGACAAGTGGGTATACTCTAAAAAAGAAAACCGAAAGTCAAGTGAGGAACCTACGGCTCAGGCTCCCACGATCCACACGAGGCAGATTCCTCCCCAAGGGTACCTACCCAAGAGGGTTAGATATCACCAATGCAGATGGTAGGCGGGAACGAATACGAAAGTCTCAAGTGCCATCAAACACAAGATCCTTTTCACATCCTTTCCCTATCTAAGGTAACCTAAGGGTGGTTGCAGTCGGGGTTTGACCGCCAGTGTGTGCGATGTGTCGTGATCATCACAATGCAAAGTCATGCACAGCAGTTTGTATCAAACACCGCTTCAATAAATGCATAAAGTAAACATACATTCCCAACTCCAACCTACAGGAAAAATGTCAACAATCACTCCACCCCTTATTTCTCCAATCTGCAAAAACATTTAACACAATGGTTAGTGTACGTACCTCACCTTCGAGAGCATCTGCAGAAAACAATGTCAAATAAACCAAACAACTTTTTAATCGGTTCAAGTCCTCTGGAATTCGTAATCAGAGATTCTGGTTTTAGAATGTTCCCCAGCGGAGTCGCCAGTCTGTCGCGACCCTCTCGCGGGCTCGGAGGCGGGAGCGGGTGTTGACACCTGATTTTTGATCAGTCTTTCATAGTTTATTTTTAAAAAATTCATAAAAAATCTATAAAAAGTTAAAAAAAATTAAAAAATCATCTTTGGTAGCCTTGACCAAGCTAAAGGAACCATTTTTGATAAAAAAAAATAATTTTTCATATTTTTTAATATTTTTTAATATTTTCCAAAAATAGAAAAATACATGAAAAATGAAGAAAAATAGCGTTCGCTGTCGTAAAAATATAGAAAAATAGTCAATATTTTTATTTTAATTTCTTTTACATTTTGAACTCATAAATAGTCAAAATTCAAGTTCAATTGCATGTGTTTCTTCACGACGCATAGAGTTGAATTTAGCAAAAAAATGTCATTCGAGTATTTTAATTTGTAAATTTCTACATCTTTTTTAGTCTTGACGTCCAATTAGATCGACCACCATCTACAATAAATGCCCCTTGCTGAATATTTTCGTTTTTGTTTCACATGATTTCATGGTGTAAAACGCCGAGTGGATCCCCAAATATAATCGGGTCGGCATGAGCTCGATAGCTCGTCCAAGACCAAACCAGGGCACGGCAAACCCCATGTGAGTACTCTCGAACTCCTTCGATGCTTCCTAATGCTTTTCTTAGGTTAGATCGTGTGTAGAATGGCTAGGACAGCTAAATTATTCTTGAGCTGTGATTGATAAATAGGACCTTACTAGGAATGCCATGTGATTTATTTGCATATCTAGATTCCTTGAGTTGGGCATTTTATTACTGATTGTGATTGCTAGGATAATCACTCCTATCTACATGAATTTCTAGATTTAGGGTTCATACCTTACTCATCCGCATGAATCTCAGGCTAGAAAATTCAGTCAACTTAGGTACCGAAAGGGCGTCAACTCTGACAGTTGGTGTAACTAAGTCCCCGAAATCATTTCTCTGGTTCTCGCAGAATTGAATAGAAACTCCCAACTATTCGATTGGGTGGTCCAATCATACCCTAAAAAAATGATTGGTGGCGACTCCATGGCATGCACACTTAGCACATGTCACTAGACCACACTGAAAGTCGATCACGCATACCTCCGTTGCGATTTGGGTAATGGGCCTTGGGAGAGGCCCGCGTCCGACCAGACAGGACGGCCCATTAGCCCTCGAGAGCCCGACAACCTCAAGAGGGTCGCGACAGACTGGCGACTCCGCTGGGGACTGGTTCTTAACCATTTAGTGGACTTGAGCCGATTAAAAAGTTGATTGATTCTTCTAACCTAATTTTATGCAGATGCTCTCGAAAGTGAGGTGTATATGCTAACGAATGTGTTAGATGTTTTTGTAGACGGGAGAAATAAGGGGTGAAGTGCTTGTTAACTTTGTTTTATGCAGGCAGGAGTTTTGGATGTATGATTGTGTGGATGTTTATATTGAAGCGGTGATTGTTAAATAAAATGCATGTCTATTGCTTTAGCACGACACAATGAATACACACAATTGCGCCTAAAACCCCGGGCGCCCTCTTTAGGAACACAATAGAAGGAATTGAAAATGGAATCTCCGTGAGGAAAAACATGGGGTAATCCACTTTTCAATTCGCTCACTTCGAACTATGGATTGAGTCCCAATGCAACGATAGTTGTGCAATGGAATCGGCTCTTCCTAGAATTCGAGGTGAGAACCTTGGCTTTAGGTACCAAGCCCTATCTTTTGATTTTTAGGAGTTTTCCCTCACTTGTCTCATGCGTTTGTCTATGGAAGGTTAGTATACCTAACACTGCTAAAAATACAGAGAAGCTTGATTTTCTCTTAAGTTTGGTTGGTAAGACTTTTCTATCCCTCGAACTTGTTACAGCTCTTAATCATTATATTCATTGCATAATTCCGGTGATTGGATTAAATGCCATTTTGAGGATAGATAGGTGTGTTTTCCTCCCAATGTTCTTGATGGAAGATGAAGATGGTGTCATCCCATTACGAGCGCCAAGTGGACAAGAAGAGCCTGCTATGGACATCATTAAGGTATCATCTAATGAAGATGACGATTTGGAATAGGTGATCCTGAAGTCACGTCTCAAAGATCGAAACTGGGGCATCTCTAAGTATTAAGATCACATTCCTTTGTTTTAATTTTCATTTCTAGCCTTCTTGTATAGGATTTATTTTGCTGAGATCCTCTCTATCTGATCCCTTAGATTGATTGTATTAGGGATCTATTTGTGTTTATATACATTCAGATTGAAATTTGTTGTATTTCTATTGACTTGTCATTGGAATGTGATAGTGGCATTTCTTCTAATCATTCGAATACTCCAAAATCAATTTTATAATTCCTTTGGATGAAATTGAAATTGGAAGTCTTATACAACCTTTTGGCCGTATAGGGCAATACAATCCCAATTTCGCCAGAAGGAACTATAAACTTGAATTGGTTCATGCATGTTTTGCATCATTGGTAATCCACAATAATTGATCAAGAGTATTCGTGTTGTTCAAATTTAATGAAAAGATAGATATCCAAATTACTCTCGTTCTTAGCAAACGGCTTTAATTTGGATACCGTATCTTCAATTGAATTTAAAACACATCGTAATTGTGTACTTTTGAACATTCCATTGATTTTCTTGGAATTGATCAAAGGCGATTATCGTGAATTACATTCCTTTCAATGATATGCTTTCCTTTGAGGAATATTGATAAAAGCTTTTGCACAAGGCCAAAACCCTTGTAAATGCTCTTATCCCTATTAATCACAAGTAAGCATAAAATTGAAAGGATTTATGCTTTATTTTTCAAATTCTTTCTTTTGATTCTGCCTTTTCATTTGAAACAGGTTAAAAACAAGTAGAGAAGAGAAGTCTTTTTGTGGATAATCGCGGTGGGAGGTTCCTTTATCCGATCATAAGCAAGATTAAAAAATCAAGATGTACACGCTCGAATCATCAATGTCAAAGCGCAGCTTGCCTAGGTTGAGAGTGGTCAGGTGTTCGAGAAAGTCAGCCATACAGAAGTTGAGACACACACATTAGAGCTTTCATTCATTTCGCTCAATCGAGGGACCTTAAAAGCAGATCATACAAATCATCGGGGTGGAAACATAAAACCGCAATGAGCCCTAATTAGCATCACAAAGGAACCAAGTTGGCCCTCCATATTATTGATGCTTTGCTTATACTCACCACCTCGAGACTCGAGATCTGCAAGCTTAAGAAGAAGGCGTTTACATTCCCCTTTAAGCTCGGCAACCTTGGTCCCGTGATCTTCGGCGGCTATTTCCAGGTCCCGAACTAGTCCTCTCCCATGGGCTATATCCGCGGTAATGCTGTCAAGCCTTTCTTCCTGCCACTCACATTGAAACTTCAACACGACATTACGACGGTCGTGCTCATAGGTGGTCAGGGATAAGGCCAAGCGCTCCACCAAATTTCCCCTCTCGCGAAGCAACATCGAGACTCGCTTGTTGGCGAACTCAACAGCCTTTCTGTGACTATCGGCCACAAGGTTGGCCAACACCAAGCAGTTGGACCGATCCTCATAGCGAGCTCGCAAAACGTGAGCCACGGTAGCTTTTCGATGAGCGACACGGTAAGTCTCTAAAAAGTTTATAAAGAGGGTTGGGAAGATTCTATATTCCCTCTCTAAATTAGTGCCCTCGATGGAGGTGGTGTCTATTTCCACGAGCAAAATGCGGATTTCATCTTCAGTTTCTGGGTGATCGGCTATATGAGCATAGCCTCGACCGAGGAGGTTATAGAGTTTTTCCCACTGGGCCAAAATTTCGGCCGAGAAAGCGCGAATAGGAGAGGAGGTCATTTTCGTTGGAGTGAGGGAGAAGAAGATGAGTGTGGTAGAGTGATTAAAATAAGAAAAGGCAATTATGTAAGAGTGTTAATCTTCTCTGCATTAACTCCTCATTTTATAGCAACTCGAGAATGAAGAAAGGCACAGCAATAATGCTCGTGGAGCCAAGTTAATTGGGTAAAGCAGTGGTGGCTCTTTCGGTGAACCATCAGATCTGTCCCAGTCCGCGATTTCAGGCTTGATAAACCTAAAAAAGTTGTAAAAAGATATGTCGGTGTCACCATATTAAAATTGAGCGGGAGTTAAGCGCAACTATCGAAAAAAGTTGCGAAAGGATTTGGCGGTCCCATCATATTAAAAAACTGAGTAGGAGGCGAGCGTAGTTCCACCTTTTTGAAAATAAGTGGGAGACAGACATGGATATCGAGAAAAGGAAATCGATTTGGTGTCCCTCCACGTTGAAAAGAAGAAAGAAGACGACAAAGCGGGAAATACGAAATCTTGGGAGCAACGCTTGCCTGATGATCTTCATCCATGTTTAAAGAACGTTTCATGGGCATACAGAACCACTCAAAAGAAAATTTAGAGAGAGTGAGCATACATGAGAGAGTAGAGAACCCTGAGTGAGCAAAAATTGATCGAACATTTTTCGATCCAACATGTTTGAGGGTTACCATCAGTTGCTAGAGGCGACTGATCCAAAAATCTCAGAAAATGAACTACTGAGAGATCTCGAAGATTCCAGGATGGCGTCTGGTACCAGAACCACAGAACCCAACCCTTTCGGCAACGAAGTTCAGGATCTCAGCAGCGACGACAACAGCAGCAGCGATGGTCAATCCTGGAAAAGGAAACGTCGCCAGTGCCACACTCAGAATGAAATCCAAGAGCTTGAAGCTTTCTTTAGTGAATGCCCTCTCCCGAACATGAAACAAAGAAATGAATTGGGCCAGAAGCTAGGGATGAAACCTTTGAGGGTCAAGTTTTGGTTTCAAAATAAGCGAGCCAAATTGAGGGCTCAACACAGACGTCAAGAACTTGCGATTCTAAAGGAGGAAAACGAAAAGCTTCGAGCGGAGAACATGAGGTATAAGAAAGCTCCCAGCACTATCGCTTGCCTTAATTGCGGTGGCCCTATCACTCTCGGCGAAATGTTCCTTGATAAGCCTTATATGAGGATTGAAAATGCTCATTCACCACCCCACTCCCTCGAACCATCTTCGATACAATCGGATTTTGTTGGAGATATGCATGAACAAATCAATTCTACGAAGTCAATATCGATGCCTTCTAAAGGATGTGATATGCGTCACCATGATTGGAGTTTCCTTAACGATGAGCTTACTATCACGACCGACCAATCCAAAGCTGATGAATTCCCTCCACAACAATTTCCGGCTCGATCAAATTCTACTGGAAATAGGCCAGAGAGCAATAGCCAAGTTGTCAACACTGTTCCGGGTCGCAAGAAGACGAGGGTCAATTGGTCCCCCGAGCTTCATCTCAAGTTCCTTAGTGCGGTTCAGCAACTAGGGATCAACTCAGCATATCCAACGCGCATACTTGAGATCATGAACATACCAGGACTCACTAAAGATGGAGTCGCGAGTCACCTCAAGAGCTACAGAAGGGCGCTAAGACAGCGCCACACAGCACTGAACCTGAAAAACTCAACTTGTGCCTAAACACTAGGCATGGCTATAACTACAATGCCCCTGAAGTAAGAAATACCCTGCCGAATCTAGGCACCGACCAAGCTGGTAGCAGCACCATCGACTACTTGGGCGCTAATCAAAATATTCCCTCGAATCATCTCAGCACCCCTCAAGAGTATATGCCACAAGTGCAGCAGGTACGAACTCCTTGGTTTGAGCAGCAACTTTTCGCTAGTGCTCTTCCTATCCCCGATCAACATATTGCGCCTAGTGTTCAAAGATCTGCCCGGCTTGGGCATATGATTTCGGAAGATCAAGCGGGCGGATGCTTTGAGGATTTTTGTTTCTCCCATTCCCAAATGGAAGGTGCTTTTGATAGTGAACCGATCAATCATCCTCTTATAATCTCGAGCAACGACGAAGGTTCTAGCTCGAAGAATCAGATCGCTCACAACAGAAACAGGAATCCTTCAACGCCAAGCGATGATGGTCAACCCGAATATCAGTTGCTCGAAGAATCAAAAGATTTCCTTGATGAGGAGCTCCATATCTGGATCGATCAGTTTAAAACTGATGGACTTATGAAGTTATGATCCAAAATGACGATTATATGTCTGATTCATGGTGTAGCTGGCTGATCACCGAGAATCCTCAAGGGAACTAGGCACATGTGAATGGATGTATCATTAATCTTTCTGTCATAAAGTCTTCCATGCAAGATAATCTTCCTTAATGCCTAGAGTTAATCTGGGGCAGCGATCAGTACTACCTGCGAGCATCATCATGCTTGAGTACGACAATCCCTTGTTAGATTAGAGTCGAGGCGAATCAATTGAACGCCACGAAGAAAAACATTTAAAGGCTTCACATAGGAAAATGCGAGCAAAAGCCCGAGCGAGCTCAAAGACGGTTAGCTCTGTATCGTTCTAAGGGACCTTTAGTCGTTATGAACTCTAAATTGAGCTTGTTTCATTCTCGATGGGGGTCGCTAACTGCTTCAAGAATTTTATAACAAAAAACGAACCAGTTAGGGACGCCAATAGTGCTGTGTCCTGGTAGTCAGTGAACTGGAAGTGGTACGAAACGTCAGGAGTTCGATCTCAAGATTGAAAAATCATTTTATCAGTTTGTCTATCACCCGATGAAGTTCAAAGAGATTCGACGCAGATGACTATAGAACTTGGGGCAATTCGAAAATCATCGATTCATTTTCATCAAGCGGCGAAGTTGGTATTGTAAAATGTGAAGCAAGCAATTGACAAATCCGAAGCAGAAGGAGATGAATCATGATTCGCTTATCCAAGGTCGGGATTTCAACCTTCGACTAAAGCCAAATCTAGGATGAGTTTTTGATCTTGCCCACTCGACAAAACCCATCTCCACTGAAAATGGGGGCAAACCATTCCTACATCTGGAAAGCATGTCGAAGCCGAAGACATCAAATTCATCGTTTGATCCGTGGGGCAAGTCCCCGAAGCGATATTTATCATCCGCAGATGTCGCGACCCGTCCGAAAGCGGACGCGGCTAATGGATTACCGATCACGGGTCTTGAGTCGGCGCGAGCCCTCCCAGGCCCATACCAAATCGCGGCGGGAATATTTTTCAGGAGGATTCGACGATAAGAGTCGATCGCTTTCGACCTTAGTGTGGTCGTGGTGGCATGTGCAACTTGTGCATGCATTTGGAGTCGCCACCGGTCTTTCTTGGAGGGTAGACCGGAAACCTTACTGATCGATTGGGAGAGATCGATCAGTTCTACGGAACCAGAGATTTTGGGTTCGGGGACTTGGTTACGCTGGTGTCGTTACCAACGCCCTTTCGGTACCTAACGTGAGTGATTTTCCTAACTAGGATTTCATGCATGCGCAATTTTGGGTGAGGTAAGTCTGACTTTGCACATTAACCAGTTTAACATGCTCACGTAATCATAATAAATAAATAGACGTCAATCACATAAACATCTATCCTACGTGGTGATCATGGAATTATGATTTAATGGGTCTCGAGCCAATGAGACCACATTTAATCATTTTAATATTTTAATAACGGAGAGCCGCTCTTCGCTTCTTCTTGGTTTCTTGAACTCTTCAAGAATTGGGCCCCAAAGAGCTCGCCGACTTAAAAGGCTCCTCCACGTAATCCTCGTAGCATTTACATCAACAATTGACTATGCTAAAAATAAAGATTACATGAAAAATAAAAGGAGTACGCAGCCTCCATTTAATAATTACAACCCCAAATATATAAATAATCATCATACATTCATATATACATCAATCACATTGATTAGGGATTTTTCCATGATCACCACCCTTTCACGTAAGTAATAAATTCACAATTTAAAACTTATGAAGGCACAATAAAAATTCTACGTTGAATCATATTCAGAATTTTTACGTAAAATAAGATAGCCATAAATTTTCGATTCAAAATTGATTTAGTCTCAATTTTTGCTACGTTGATTAATTTATCATATAAAATAATCAATCTCCATTAGCCATGTAAGACGAACAATTCGTTAATACATATTGGCCATAGTATTGCAAAAATTGCAAAAAATCAATTAAATGCACGAAAACACCTAAGGATTGGCTCTGATACCAATGTTGGGATCCACGTAACACGTAGCGGAAATAAATAACAACCCATACATGTATCTCCAGAGGCGTACTTCGTGCATTTCAATCGAAAAAAATCACAAAGTCTCAAAGGGAGTAAATAGATTACCTCTCGTAGCGTGCTTGAACGGAGGTGTCGGTTCGATGTTCTTCGATCTCAGCCTCCACAAGTGTTAGGCATCTAGTTCGGACGCACCACCAATTGACGAACGGGGAGACGACTAATAACTCCACAACAATTGTGCTAGCAATATGCGGAATCAATATTCCGAACTTAGTATATTTTGCTCACTCAAGATTATGAGAATATAGAGAGTGTTTGTGTTCTTCTCTCTAAGCTCTCAAAAATTTGCACACTCTACAAAATGTCTCTCCCCTCAACCTCAAAACTCTTGCCATCCTTTTATAGCCAAAAATTCCTTCCAATAAATTGTATTATAAAATAGCACTCACAAATAATAAATACTTTCTAAAAATAGCACTCACAAATAAATGACATTTAAAAATAGCACTAACAATAGCACTCACAATTTATAATACAAAAATGCTATTTAAAAATAGCACTAACAATAGCACTCACAATTTATAATACAAAAATGCTATTTAAAAATAGCACTAACAATTATAAATTCTATCTAATAATAGCACTCACAATTTATGATAAATAAATTCCATTTAAAAATAGCACTAACAATAGCACTCACAATTTATGATAAATAAATGTCATTTTAAAAAATAGCACTAACAATTGCACTCACAATTTATAATACAAAAATGCTATTTAAAAATAGCACTAACAATAGCACTCACAATACAAAAATGCTATTTAAAAAAGCACTAACAAAGGTGTTAAAAATAATAACCATTATTATTATTACAAGAGTTAAAGAAGTTACCAAACAGTATAAATACGTATAACGTATAAATACATATGACGTATAAATACATAGAGCATACGTATACATCCAAACGACCAAATTAGCCTGAATTGAGGCCGCCAATGGATTGGGCATGATGAAAATTATGGGTAGAGGTGTTGAATTTTAATGGGTATGCCCGTGTGAAATTCAAGATCCGTGAAACCGAGGACTAAATTGAAAGATTTTTATGCAATTAAGCCCTTTTGGTTAAAATTGATCAAATTGGAGGGCCAATTGACCTAATTACACTTCAATACTTTAAAATCCAATGTCATAGCTTATAAAAAGTGGAAATCGAAAATTAAAAGACTTGAAAAGGAATTTTTGGGCTCGGTTCGGGTTTATGTTTGTTAAGGAACATAGTGACCCGAGCCGAATTTTTAAGATTTAAAGTGACACAATTGAAGAGGAAATTAAAACAAAATTATTGAATATTTGTTTGTATTTTTCTGACCACGAATGGTATTTTTCTGATTTTTTTGGGTATTTTTAATAATTAAATAAATTCAAAAAATATTAAAAAAAACCAAAAAATATTTTTTGTTCAAAATTGGTTCCTAAGGCTAAGCCAAGGCTTCCAAAGTTGATTTTGTGATTTTATGACCTTTTTTGATATTTTTAATTAATTTTAAAAATAAAAATCGCAATAACAGATGGTCAAAAATCAGGTGTCAACAGCTGCCCCTCTTTGAGAGTGAGCTCGCCGAGGTTGCTTTCAAAGACAAGACGGAACCTGATTCCTAACCGACTCAACGGGGAAAATGAAAAAGAAATGCTATGACATCAGATCCTTAAGGCTCTTGATAAAAGCTCAAATTAATCCCCGGTTTACTCTAACAATTTGAACATGGGCCGGAGTGAGAGAGGCTTACCTGAAGCTCACCTGTCGGATGCTGCCGGTTGCGATAACTTTCAAGAAGATACCTAGGACTCGTCATTGAGAATATTCTAGGGAAATTAAGCTCTGACCCGTATGGTAGGTCATACCATTATGGGATTCCTAACTGGTAGGAACCTAAGGAAGGCGCATCCCACGCTTGAGGATTTGCTAGTGATTTTAATCCGTATGGTGGATCGGACCTTTGTGTTGATCCTTAAGGCGGTATCTACCTCGTGTTGACCCTTATGGCGGTATCTACCAATAAGTTGACCCTTGAGGCGGTTTCTACCTTGGTTTGACCCTTCAGGCGGTTTCTACCTTGGTTTGACCCTTCAGGCGGTTTCTACCATGAGTTGACCCTTCAGGCGGTATCTACCTTTGTTTTGACTTTGAAAAGGGGCCTCATGACGAGGGTTCTCCACGTCCGATGAGACTGCCTAAATTTTGAAGAGGGGTCTCATGACGAGGGTTCTCCACGTCCGATGAGACTTCCTGAATTTTGAAAAAGGGTCTCATGACGAGGGTTCTCCACGTCCGATGAGACTGCCTAAATTTTGAAAATGGGTCTCATGACGAGGGTTTTCCACGTCCGATGAGACTGCTTGAATTTTGAAAAAGGGGTCTCATGACGAGGGTTCTCCACGTCCGATGAGATTTCCTGAATTTTGAAAAGGGGTCTCATGACGAGGGTTCTCCACGTCCGATGAGACTGCTTGAATTTTGAAAAAGGGGTCTCATGACGAGGGTTCTCCACGTCCGATGAGACTGCCTAAGTTTTGAAAAAGGGATCTCATGACGAGGGTTCTCCACGTCCGATGAGACTGTTTGATATTTGAAAAGGGCCCTATCCTCGCCCCTTCTTTTGAAAGATCCCGAAATTTGTCGGGAATTCAGTTTTTTTTTTTGAAGCTGTGAAAGATTTCATTTTGACAAAGCTTCACTTGAGTCTGTTGAGGCGACATTCTGGGAGCTGGGTTCTCCAGGTATCCTGCATAAGTTTGAGCCTGAAAGATTTTTCTTCACCAAGAAAACGTTAGTAATCTTTGGGAACACCACGACTGTCCACTTTGACAAAACCGTGATTTAAGTTTTAATCATGAAATGTGCATTTTGATGCTGGAGGTTATCCAAAGCATTCTTGCAACATGCAAATGTGATCACAAATCCCTTGCACGGAAAATATGGATCAACAGTTTGAAAATTCCAAACATCAATTGGAATATTTCTCGACAAGGAGGCCATCTCACCTGTTTGGAGGTAATGATTTTTATAAGGGACGCACTCAATTCCCTACTAACATGTGCCTAGGTTTTAGGCTCATTCGCAGCGCATACATTTTGATCGGTCGGGAGGTCTTCCACGGGACCGTAATGTTAGGCTTGGATATTGGTTTTCAAGGGGGACTCGCTTTGGAGTCGAGGCCATTGAATGAAGGTCTTCACCATCTGCTCCGGATTTACAAGTCAAGAACCCTGCAAAATGAGAAAGAAATAGTCTTGCTCGTACTTCTTCGAGCTAAGCTATATGTTAACCCAAGTGTCTTAGTCAGAGAAGACTGCTTCGGGGTTGTAACATTGGTAGGATTGGGGACCGAAAAAGGCTTATTTTTGGCCCAGAATTCGTGACGGGTTTGACATTGGTGATCATTGCAAATCTGCCACCTGTTCTTTCTTTTCTGCATCTTTAGCCTTTGAGGCGCGCAACCTATCTTGCGGTGTGCACCAGCTCTTTAAGGAGCGTCTCTTGTCGCATTAAGAGACTGATGACTCTGTCTGCGTCTCTGCTCCACGCTTGACATCATTTGGAGAGCAGTCTTTTTTTTTTATCTGATTCCTTTAGGAATTTTCTTTTTTTCCATTCAAGTTTCACTGGGATCAAGCAAACAGCTTGCACGAGCATCGGCCTTGCTTTTACCAGGCACTTTGCTTTTTCTCGATGCCGTGGATTTTTCTCATTCATTTTTTGAAATCCCATTTTTTTTCATCTTCATGGGATCGTGTTAGACCTACGATCAAAGGTCTAACAAGGTTAAGCAAAAAAAAAATTTGCAAACCCTAAGTCTTGAACTCCTTCGTTTCTGAAGTGATGCTGCATCCGTCTTGGAATGTGCAATGATCACCAACGGGTTTATGAAATGATTTTGCAGGCTCAACTTGGCTATGCAAAAGGATTCAGTGTGTGGGATAGAGAAATGAATGCTTCTCATCATCCTATGGCACTTGGATTACCATATAAACAACACACAAAGATTAATGTTAGTCCGAGCAAGAAAATTTCTAACCATTTTCTCCTGATGCTGCTGGACTCACCTCCATTTTGCCCCGATGTGGGGTGGTTCTTGACAGGGTTAAGAATGAAAACCGCCGTTCAAAGGGGTTGTCAATGGTCACCTGTAGTGTTCGGGGATATGAAACGAATGCCTCCGTCGTCCCAATCCATGTAATTGTTGCGAACAATCCCTACTTCCGTAGGTCCAGATTTCACTATCTGATCTGCTCCACTTTTCCCTCGAGTGTGTATAGGACGTGTTTGGATTAGGCTTTGCCTCTCGTCTTTTGAGAAAACGTCCTTTTGAAAGTTTTGAACAATTTTTTATTGGAAAAATCTCTTTCATTTTCTCCAAAAATTTTACCCGTCAAAGGGGATTTTTATTATGCCGCACGCATGTTCTTATTCATGTTCAAACAACCTCCTGTTTCAAAACATGAATGCCAATGAAATTTGAATTCTATGTCTTTTCTAGACATTAGATTCTGAAAGCTTTTCTTTTTATTTAACACCTTCAACGGATTGGGGAAAGGGATACTTACCTGTCCCCCGCGGCTGGAGATCCCCTTGGTCGTGTACTCCAACTGGTAATTCATGGGGTATGAAAACCTGTTTTGCCTTGATGGCGATCCCCTGTCAAAGACGGGAATTAGGCGTCAGTTTGCGTTCCAAAATTCAAGGCAAATTGGAACGATACAGCCTTATTCTTGTTTTGTGTTTCCATTTGAGCACAAACGCGTGGCTTGCAGAAATTGGCCATCTATATTGTGGCCCTGATTCCTCCGTTTGGTTGGCAATAAATCCTTCTCGAGGATTTGCCATAGAGGAGATCCATTTGTGATTTTGGACGCATTCCAGCGCCGCTCTTCATAGTTCCTTTTATTCAAGAAAAATGAAATTTTTATCAGAATGCATGTCAAAGCATGAAGTGTGGAAGCGATACTTTTTTACCATCCACTAGGTCTTATGATCAAAGACCATCTTCTGGAATCTTGACTTCTAAGGCCAATGATTCAATTCGCCTCCCTGTTAGCACGCTCTTTTCATTTGAGGCTTTCGGCGCCAACGACTTCCTGCAAAATGAGTAAAAACTCATGTTAGGCATGTGGTCTTCGAAGATCAAATTGGAATGATACAAGGTTACCGTTCACCCAAATTCGTATCTTGGGGTTTGATTCTGATGCGGACGACTCTGTTATTGCGTCCATTGACTTTGCCAGAGAAGAAACGTCCGGCGTACAAATGATTCACTCGCCCCAGTTAGGCATGGTTTTGCTGTTTGTCATCTCTGGATTCGATGACCTTGGTTTGATGCGCTTTCATGGGGGATCATGAGAGTTTGCCCCCGGTTTGGCTCCTCAAAGTAAATGGGGGGGGAACCTGCTCCCATTGATTTTTGCAGATTCTGATCATCCGTCTCGATTGTCAGAGTCCTTGATCAATTTTATCTGTCTCAAGACAGCCTGATATTCTTGGGATTCGTCATGTAGCGGTTTGGTGATTCTCTCGATCACAGTCACCATTTGAGGTATTTGATGTTCCCTGTTTGTTATTTGAAAGCATCACATCCTGCGTCCTCTGCTCTTAATCATCATATGAGGAAAAAGAAATGAAGCATTATTCCCATATCAAGAAAATAATCATTTTGGAATGATACGTCCTTTTACACTTGATTTGCATTCCGTTTTGATGCTGCATATTGATATGAACAATATATATCAAATTCCTCCATCCGTGCTTGAAGGTATTTGCAACGCCTACGGTTCATTTGCCCCAGCTGGGCGACGTCTGTTTTGTCATTTGAATGCATGAGCTTTTGGGTGCATTGTCTCTTTTATCACCTGACATAAAAAAAATGGAGAAAAACTTATCCTCAGATCTGATTAAAAATCAATTAGGAACGATACGTCCTTTCACCAAACGAGTGGCTCTGCGGCCAAATGCATTTTGCACTGAAGGGACGAATTCCACTATGCTCCACGGGTTTGGGAAATTTGCTCCCATGAGCTTTATCAAGATGTATACCATACAAATAGATCCCTAATACAATCAATCTAAGGGACGAGATAGAGAGGATCTCAGCAAAATTAATCTTATACAAGAGAACTAAGAATGTCAAATCAATCAAAGGGATGTGGTCCAAACACTTGGAGATGCCCCAGTTCCTGTCTTCGAGATATGACTCCAGGATCACCGATTTTTTTTTTTTTTTTTTTAGGTGGTTTTAGATATACTAACCATCTAAAGACATACACATGAGACAAGTGAGGATAAAACTTCTAAAAATCAAAGGATTTGGCACCTAAGGTCAAGGTTCTCACCTCGAGTTCTAGAAAGAGCAGATTCCATTGCACAACTATCGTTGCATTGGGGCTCGATCCATAGTTCGAAATGAGCGGAATTGAAAAGTGGATTACCCCGTGTTTTTCCTCACGGAGATTCCATTTTCAATCCCTTCTATTGTTTTCCTATAGGCGGCGCCCGGGGTTTTAGGCACGGTTGTGTGTATTTTCGGTGTCGTGCTAAAGCGATAAACATGCATCTTATTTAACAATCACCGCTTCAATATAAAACATACACACAATCATTCATTCCTACGCCAACCTGCATAAGACAATGTTAATCACAGACTACCCCCCTTATCACTCCAATCTGTAAAAACATATAACACCTATCATAAGCGGACTTACCTCACCTTCAAGAGCGCCTGCAGGGTTAGAAAAATCACTCAGCGTTTTAATTACGGCCTAAGTCCACTTGAGGTCTAGAATCATAGGTTCTAGAACAAAGTCCCCAGCGGAGTCGCCAGCTGTCGCGACCCGTCCGAAAGCGGACGCGGCTAATGGATTACCGATCACGGGTCTTGAGTCGGCGCGAGCCCTCCCAGGCCCATACCAAATCGCGGCGGGAATATTTTTCAGGAGGATTCGACGATAAGAGTCGATCGCTTTCGACCTTAGTGTGGTCGTGGTGGCATGTGCAACTTGTGCATGCATTTGGAGTCGCCACCGGTCTTTCTTGGAGGGTAGACCGGAAACCTTACTGATCGATTGGGAGAGATCGATCAGTTCTACGGAACCAGAGATTTTGGGTTCGGGGACTTGGTTACGCTGGTGTCGTTACCAACGCCCTTTCGGTACCTAACGTGAGTGATTTTCCTAACTAGGATTTCATGCATGCGCAATTTTGGGTGAGGTAAGTCTGACTTTGCACATTAACCAGTTTAACATGCTCACGTAATCATAATAAATAAATAGACGTCAATCACATAAACATCTATCCTACGTGGTGATCATGGAATTATGATTTAATGGGTCTCGAGCCAATGAGACCACATTTAATCATTTTAATATTTTAATAACGGAGAGCCGCTCTTCGCTTCTTCTTGGTTTCTTGAACTCTTCAAGAATTGGGCCCCAAAGAGCTCGCCGACTTAAAAGGCTCCTCCACGTAATCCTCGTAGCATTTACATCAACAATTGACTATGCTAAAAATAAAGATTACATGAAAAATAAAAGGAGTACGCAGCCTCCATTTAATAATTACAACCCCAAATATATAAATAATCATCATACATTCATATATACATCAATCACATTGATTAGGGATTTTTCCATGATCACCACCCTTTCACGTAAGTAATAAATTCACAATTTAAAACTTATGAAGGCACAATAAAAATTCTACGTTGAATCATATTCAGAATTTTTACGTAAAATAAGATAGCCATAAATTTTCGATTCAAAATTGATTTAGTCTCAATTTTTGCTACGTTGATTAATTTATCATATAAAATAATCAATCTCCATTAGCCATGTAAGACGAACAATTCGTTAATACATATTGGCCATAGTATTGCAAAAATTGCAAAAAATCAATTAAATGCACGAAAACACCTAAGGATTGGCTCTGATACCAATGTTGGGATCCACGTAACACGTAGCGGAAATAAATAACAACCCATACATGTATCTCCAGAGGCGTACTTCGTGCATTTCAATCGAAAAAAATCACAAAGTCTCAAAGGGAGTAAATAGATTACCTCTCGTAGCGTGCTTGAACGGAGGTGTCGGTTCGATGTTCTTCGATCTCAGCCTCCACAAGTGTTAGGCATCTAGTTCGGACGCACCACCAATTGACGAACGGGGAGACGACTAATAACTCCACAACAATTGTGCTAGCAATATGCGGAATCAATATTCCGAACTTAGTATATTTTGCTCACTCAAGATTATGAGAATATAGAGAGTGTTTGTGTTCTTCTCTCTAAGCTCTCAAAAATTTGCACACTCTACAAAATGTCTCTCCCCTCAACCTCAAAACTCTTGCCATCCTTTTATAGCCAAAAATTCCTTCCAATAAATTGTATTATAAAATAGCACTCACAAATAATAAATACTTTCTAAAAATAGCACTCACAAATAAATGACATTTAAAAATAGCACTAACAATAGCACTCACAATTTATAATACAAAAATGCTATTTAAAAATAGCACTAACAATAGCACTCACAATTTATAATACAAAAATGCTATTTAAAAATAGCACTAACAATTATAAATTCTATCTAATAATAGCACTCACAATTTATGATAAATAAATTCCATTTAAAAATAGCACTAACAATAGCACTCACAATTTATGATAAATAAATGTCATTTTAAAAAATAGCACTAACAATTGCACTCACAATTTATAATACAAAAATGCTATTTAAAAATAGCACTAACAATAGCACTCACAATACAAAAATGCTATTTAAAAAAGCACTAACAAAGGTGTTAAAAATAATAACCATTATTATTATTACAAGAGTTAAAGAAGTTACCAAACAGTATAAATACGTATAACGTATAAATACATATGACGTATAAATACATAGAGCATACGTATACATCCAAACGACCAAATTAGCCTGAATTGAGGCCGCCAATGGATTGGGCATGATGAAAATTATGGGTAGAGGTGTTGAATTTTAATGGGTATGCCCGTGTGAAATTCAAGATCCGTGAAACCGAGGACTAAATTGAAAGATTTTTATGCAATTAAGCCCTTTTGGTTAAAATTGATCAAATTGGAGGGCCAATTGACCTAATTACACTTCAATACTTTAAAATCCAATGTCATAGCTTATAAAAAGTGGAAATCGAAAATTAAAAGACTTGAAAAGGAATTTTTGGGCTCGGTTCGGGTTTATGTTTGTTAAGGAACATAGTGACCCGAGCCGAATTTTTAAGATTTAAAGTGACACAATTGAAGAGGAAATTAAAACAAAATTATTGAATATTTGTTTGTATTTTTCTGACCACGAATGGTATTTTTCTGATTTTTTTGGGTATTTTTAATAATTAAATAAATTCAAAAAATATTAAAAAAAACCAAAAAATATTTTTTGTTCAAAATTGGTTCCTAAGGCTAAGCCAAGGCTTCCAAAGTTGATTTTGTGATTTTATGACCTTTTTTGATATTTTTAATTAATTTTAAAAATAAAAATCGCAATAACAGATGGTCAAAAATCAGGTGTCAACAGCAGAGCGTAATGGAATCCATCCTTTCAATGTAAAACACATTTGGCCGCGGAGCCACCCATTTGGTAAAAAGAACGTATCGTTCCTAAATGATTTTCAATCAGATGCGGGGATAATGTTCTCTCATTTTCCTCTCAGGTGATGAACAGAGATGAGGCACCCAAGAAGCCATGCATTCAAATAACAAAACAGTGCATGAAACACGCCCAAAAAGATGAATGAATCTCCTCCGACGTAAATCCTCGAGGTGGATTCGTTGCCCAACCAGACGAAGAAATCATGGCCACAAGCTTAAGGGCCGGCTTCTACAATCCGCACATTGGCATGCAGAATGGAATTCAAATCAAGAGTAAAGTAGTATCGTCCCAATTTGTTTTGAATTTGGAAACCCAAAATAATGCTTAATATTTATCCTTGGCAGGAGCTCGCCATCAGGGCAGACATGTAAGTTTCATTTTTCTCCAAAAACCAAGAAGTCGAAAGAACTTTAGAACACCCAACAATCTTGTGTTACTATGTGAAGTGCAGATTTTCACAACCCTTGTACACTCGTTGGAGCATATGACCAAGGGTAAGATGTATCGTTCCAATTTTTGTAAAGTTTTAGAATATACAATGACATATCCCTTTTATATCTCCAGGATCTCCAGCCTCGATGGGCAGGTAAGTATCCCTTTTCCCAATTCATTGGAGATTAAAAACTTTCAGAATTAATTCGATTCTCACATCTAAAAAGACATAGAATTCTTACTTTATTGACATTCATGTTTTAAAACATGAGATTGTCTGAACATGAATTACACATGTATGGTGCATCATAAAATCCCTTTGAAGGATAAATCTTGATGAAATGAAATGAATTTTTCCAACAAGAGTCGTTTGAACTGTTCAAAAGGGTATTTTCTCATAAGAGAAGCGAGCCTAATCCAAACACGTCCCATACACACTTGAGAGATGAGGAGATTGGAAATGATAGCGAAACCTTAACCTATGGATATAAAGGTCATTCGCAACGATTACATGGATCGAGATGACAGAGGCATTTATTTCTTCATTCCAAACACTACAGATGCCCATTGAGAACCCCATTGAACGGCGATTTTCATTCTCAACCCTGTCAAGAACCACCCCACATTGGGGCAAATGAAGGTTAGTCCATCAGTATCAGAAAGTAAACGGTTAGAAATTTTCTTGCTCGGACTAACATAAATCTTTGTGTGTTGTTTATATGATAATCCAAGTGTCATAGGATGACGAGAATAATTCATTTCTCTATCCTACACACTGTTATCCTTTGCACAACCAAGTTGAGCCAGCAAATTCATTTCATCAACCTATTGGTGATCATTGCATATTCCAAAGCAAAGGCAACATCACTCTAGGAATGGAAGCGTGCCAAAGTTTAAGTTGCATATCTAGCATGATTGCCGAAAAGCTCCAAAAGAAAAGAAAAACACGGGATTAAAAAAAGGGGGAAAAGAAAAATCCCTAGACATCAAGAAAAAGCAAAGTGCCTGGTAAAAAGCAAGGCTGATGTCTATTCAAAATATCCCCAGTAAAGTCTAGAGAGACGATGAAAAGACCCTGCAAAGGAGTTAGATCAAGATGACTACTCTCCAAATGATGTCGTGCTCAAATTGCAAACACACAAACAGACGGTCTCTTAATGTAACAAGAGACGCTTTTAAACATCCTTGTGCGCTCTAAAAGAGGAGTGTACACTTCAAGAAATGGAGATGTTCTTCGAATGACATGTGGCAAATTTGCAATGATCACCAATGTCAAACCCTTCACAATTTCTGGGCAAAAAATAAGCCTTTTTCGGTCCCCAATCCTTCCAATGTTACAACCCTGAAGTAGTCTTATCTGACTAAGACACTTGGGTTAATGTATAACTTAGCTCAAAGAAGTACGAGCAAGACTATTTCTTTCTCATTTTGCAGGATTCTTGACTTGTAAACCCGGAGCAGATAGTGAAAAATTTCGTTCAACGGCCTTGACTCAAAAGTGAGTCCCCCTTGGAAACCGATATCCAAGCCTAACACTACGGTCCCGTGAAAGACCTCCTGATCGGTCGAAATGTATGCGTTGCGAATGATCTTGAAACCCAGGCACAGGTCGGTAGGAAATTGAGCACTTTCCCTATTAAAGATCATTATCACAGAGCAGTGAGGAGCCTTCTTGGGTGAGAAATACTCCAATGGATGTTTTGAGCAAACTCTTTTTGAAATTTTCAAATTGTTTGATCTAGAGTTTCCGTGCAAGGAATTTATGATCACATCTGTATATGGCAGGAATGTTTTGGATAACCTCCAACAATCAAAATGCACATTTCATGACTAAAACTTTAGTCGTAGAATTTTGTCAGTTAGATAATTATTGTCTTCCCAAAGATTACTAATATCTTCTTGGCGAGGAAAATTTTTTCAGGTCTAAGCTTTTTGCAGGACTTTTGGCCACCCCAAAGACTGGGTGCGTCATCCTTAGGTGAAGCCTTTTAGTAGGCAAATCTTTTCTAAGACCGATCCACAGAATGATCGAGTCTCCGACTAGCCCCGAAGAGCGGGTACGTCATCCTTTGATTCATATCAATTTGGAATCTCATAAATGGTAGAAACCGCCTGAAGGGTCAACTCAATGGTAGAAACCGCCTGAAGGGTCAATTAACGGTAGAAACCGCCTGAAGGGTCAACACAATGGTAGAAACTGCCTGAAGGGTCAATGTATGGTAGAAACCGCCTGAAGGGTCAACCAATGGTAGAAACCGCCTGAAGGGTCAAAACAATGGTAGAAACCGCCTGAAGGGTCAATGTATGGTAGAAACCGCCTGAAGGGTCAACCAATGGTAGAAACCGCCTGAAGGGTCAACTCAATGGTAGAAACCGCATGAAGGGTCAATGAATGGTAGAAACCGCATGAAGGGTCAAAGGACTGGTAGAGACCGCCTGAAGGATCAACCCAATGGTCCGATCCACCATACGGATCAAAACCTTGATGAATCCCGAACGCGGGAGGAGTCGTTTTCCCTAATAAGCCTTACATTAGGCAAGCCATTTCTAGTTTAGTCCACCACACGGATCAAAACCCTTGGCAAATTCCCAAATGTGGGATGCGTCTTCCTTAGGTTCCTATCAGTTAGGAATCCCATTATGGTTTGACCTACCATACAGGTCAGAGCTTAACATCCCCAGGACACTCCGATGACAAGTCCTTAGGAATCTACTTGAACCCATCAGACACAGCAAATGCCGCAAGCATTCGGCAGGTAAGGGGCAGGGAAGTCTATCTACTCCTTAACTTTCTTACATCATATCAGGGAATTGAATGAGCACATCTCTTTTTAAGGAAAAGCACACATTGATGGGCATGAAAATTGGATGTCATGATTTCTTTTCTTTTCCCAGTCGAGTTGATCGGAACACAGGTGTCACCTTGTCTTTGAGAGAAACCTCTGACGAAATTCCTCTCAAAGAGGGGCAGCTGTTGACACCTGATTTTTGATCAATCTTTCATAGTTTATTTTTAAAAAATTCATAAAAAATCTATAAAAAGTTAAAAAAATTAAAAAATCATCTTTGGTAGCCTTGACCAAGCTAAAGGAACCATTTTTGATAAAAAAAAAATAATTTTTCATATTTTTTAATATTTTTTAATATTTTCCAAAAATAGAAAAATACATGAAAAATGAAGAAAAATAGCGTTCGCTGTCGTAAAAATATAGAAAAATAGTCAATATTTTTATTTTAATTTCTTTTACATTTTGAACTCATAAATAGTCAAAATTCAAGTTCAATTGCATGTGTTTCTTCACGACGCATAGAGTTGAATTTAGCAAAAAAATGTCATTCGAGTATTTTAATTTGTAAATTTCTACATCTTTTTTAGTCTTGACGTCCAATTAGATCGACCACCATCTACAATAAATGCCCCTTGCTGAATATTTTCGTTTTTGTTTCACATGATTTCATGGTGTAAAACGCCGAGTGGATCCCCAAATATAATCGGGTCGGCATGAGCTCGATAGCTCGTCCAAGACCAAACCAGGGCACGGCAAACCCCATGTGAGTACTCTCGAACTCCTTCGATGCTTCCTAATGCTTTTCTTAGGTTAGATCGTGTGTAGAATGGCTAGGACAGCTAAATTATTCTTGAGCTGTGATTGATAAATAGGACCTTACTAGGAATGCCATGTGATTTATTTGCATATCTAGATTCCTTGAGTTGGGCATTTTATTACTGATTGTGATTGCTAGGATAATCACTCCTATCTACATGAATTTCTAGATTTAGGGTTCATACCTTACTCATCCGCATGAATCTCAGGCTAGAAAATTCAGTCAACTTAGGTACCGAAAGGGCGTCAACTCTGACAGTTGGTGTAACTAAGTCCCCGAAATCATTTCTCTGGTTCTCGCAGAATTGAATAGAAACTCCCAACTATTCGATTGGGTGGTCCAATCATACCCTAAAAAAATGATTGGTGGCGACTCCATGGCATGCACACTTAGCACATGTCACTAGACCACACTGAAAGTCGATCACGCATACCTCCGTTGCGATTTGGGTAATGGGCCTTGGGAGAGGCCCGCGTCCGACCAGACAGGACGGCCCATTAGCCCTCGAGAGCCCGACAACCTCAAGAGGGTCGCGACAGCGGGCTAATGGGCCGCCCGATCGCTGGCTTGATCGGACGCGGGCCTCTCCCAAGGTCCATTACCCAAATCGCAACTGCTGGATATACGTGGTCGACCTTCAGTGTGGTCTAGTGACATGTGATGAGTGTACACGCCAAGGAGTCGCCACCAATCGTTTCGTGGAGGGTACCGATCGGAAACCCTATCGAATAGTTGGGAGTGATCTATTCGATTCTGCGGAAACCAGAGAAGTGGGTTCGGGGACTTAGTTACGCCAACTGTCAAAGTTGACGCCCTTTCGGTACCTAAGCTGAATGGTTTATCTGATCCTAGGATTTCATACAGACGAGTGGGGTACAGATTCTAAATCTAGGAGTTCATGCAGATGGGAATTGCTACCCTATCAATCACAATCAATAGAAATAAGTGCGCAAATCAAGGATCCAGTACATGCGGATAAAACACATGAAATCAGCGGGGTGTCCCTAATGAGGCCCTATTAGCCTAGAGAAGTATCAATCAAGGCTTAGGAATGATTCTGGCATGATTTGCCCATGAGGGGCAGAATCGTAATTTTGAATGATTTGGGGAAATTTACCCTTAAAAGGGTAAATCTGTCATTTTATACGAATTGGGAAGTCAAAAGGCAATGGAAATAGGATTGGCCATCAATCCAATCCATTTCCTATTTTTCGGGAATTTCCAGGATTTTTCTGGTATTTAAAAATGATTTTACCCTTGGAGGGGTAAAGTCGTCATTTTGGACAAAGATGAGAACTGAAAATCTCAAATATTAGGGTTGGTCGTCCACCTGACCCAAACCCTAACTTCAACCAATTTTCAGAACTCGATTGAGACAAGAAAGACGATTTTCCCACTAAAAGGGCAAAATCGACATTTTGAGAAAAGAGGCGGGACTCGAAAACCCAAACCTAAGAATTGGTCGTCTAATTGACCCTAATTCTCACCTTGGCATTATCGGCCTTATCTTGCTTACACAGCAAATGCGACTTACCCCTAAAGGGTAATGTCGTCAAGTTTCGGAAAATTGGATAAGAAACCCCAAAAATAGGGTTGACCAGTTGTCTGTGGTCAACCCTCGATTTTTGGGGATTTCTGGAATGTCTAGGATTTTTTCACAAATTTTTCACATTTTTTTGGAATTTTCTGGAATTTTCTAGCATTTTTTTGGATTTTCTAGGATTTTTCTGATTTTTTTCTATTTTTTAAAATCGTTTTCGAATTTTTTTTATTTAAAAAATATTATTTGGACCGGGTCGACCCGACCCACTCGGGTCGACCCGACCCACTCGGGTCGGAACCCGGTCCAGACCCGAACCCGCGAAAACATTGATCGAAAACGACGCCGTATCACGCTTTTTATTTTTGGATTTTCCAGTTTTAATCCGACGGTCCCTGATGGACCACGTGGCTTGTCCGTGTCGCTTAGATCTGTTTACTAAAACCTACGGTCCAGATTGGATGAAGACTCGATCAGAGCCGTCTGATCAGATTACTTGAACATACGGCCATGATTAGATCCGGAGACTTGATCTAGACCGTCGATTCACACTAACCTAAACGACGCCGCACGACCACTAACCTACACGACACCGTTTTAGTTTATTTTTGATTTTCTGATTTTAAAACATTTTCGGATAAACCTAATTGCTAATCGGACGGTCACTAGAATTTACGTTCGCTTTATTTGGGCCGTCCGATCCTTTTTATTTGAATAACAGACCCAACGGCCGTGCTGACTCGACACCACGTGGACCAATGGCCGAATGCCAACTAGGACTTTGACCGGTTGACCGCGCCATGTCAGCTTCGTCTTCAACCTCGCGACTCCGGCAGAATGGACGGCTGTGGCTCTCCGACGATGATCTGACGATGAACTCTCGATGAAACCTCATGAAACTAACGGCAATCGACTCGCAATCGCCTCTATTCTAACATATCTCAAGATTACGCGAATCCATTCACGGGGCCAAGCACGATCGAACATGAACCAGTACGTACACATACACTCAAATCGCTCGATTCATGGCGTAATGAACCAACTCATTAACAGGGAAGCATCATTCAATGTTTAGGAGACTTACCTCGAGCTCCGATCGAGCTCGCTCGGCCCAGATTTGGCTGGTGAAAGATGAACAGTGACTCGACAATGGAGGTTCAATTGGAAGACTCGATTGGGCGTGTTAAGACAAAACTGATGCAAACAAGATACGTGAAGATGGTCAGTGATGTTCAGGGAATGAAACGCACACATTAATTGTATGAATGATTAAGAAATGCGCGAATCGCCATTGAAGCTTTGAAGAAAAACTCGGGACTGCAACTCACCTGTTCTTGCGATTTCACTGGGCGCGGCCGGCGGCGATCGCTTCAGGGGACTCTGGGCGATCTCTCAGCGACCTCGTGGAGCTTTGGTTTTGCCTCGGAAGGCCCAACCGGCGCTCTGCAATTTTGAGCTCCAACCTTCGACCACCGCGAGGGAAGGTGAGCTCTTTCTCTCTCTCGATTCAGTTTCTTCTCCTTGAACTGAATCCGTTCTCCCTTTCAACTGAAAGCGATCGCGAGCTTATATAGCTCCTGGGAATTTTGGCGCCGATTTGGGGAGTTCCAACTGACTTCCACAGCACGTGCTATCTGTTGACACCTAAATTTTGATCAACCTTTTTCCTTTATTTATTTATTTATTATTATTATTATTATTATTATTATTTTTTAAAACAAATTCATAGAAAATCTATAAAAAGTTGAAAATTTGAAAAATCAATTTTGGTGACCTTGGCCAAGCTAAAGGAACCATTTTTGACCAAAAATATAAAATAGATAAATAATATTTTTTTTCGATATATATATGAAATATCATAAACATAGCATAGAGATGGTGGAGATTGGGGGGTCAAAGATTCTTCCCTGCTTTCGGTCTATACGTTACGAAACCTTCGTGATTATTAAAATTCCACTCTCATCGATGGACTTGTTTCTTTTGGTGGGTAGGTACTCTGAGGAAATTCCTAAAAGCCAAAGGGAAGCAGAATATATCACAAAAAGAAGGGAGTGGCGCCGTTGCCGAAAAAGGAGAGGGCATTAAGAGGGGACAAGGGAGAGTGGAATTAATAAAAAAAAAAAGCAAAAGAAAAGGAGTGGCTCCTTCCTCAACAACCCCAACATGCATCTTTTTAGGGGGGTTCTTCTTCTCCATCGGGACGATCTTCTGGGGGATCATCGACGAGAGAACATTTTCTTTCGCGAAACCCATGCTGAAAAACAGACCTATCGAGGGCGCTTCTGCTTCCGTAGGAGGTTCAAGCTTCGCGTGGCGGAAGCGCCGGGCGAGATCAAGAACCTGTTTGTGCAATATTCGGAGAATGGGATCATGACCGTCGATCATCTCCACAGGTTCTTGATCGAAGTTCAGAAAGAAGAGACTCCCGAGAGTTAAAAAAAACGCATGGAGACAGCCATTGGCGGCCAGCCTCTGCGCCAAACAGACCGGGAGTCAATGCGATTCGCGCCGGCGTGCTCCGTTCTTCCCCCTTGATCATTTTTGGTCGCACCACACTCGAGCTCAACGAACCTGCGACCCATTCTCTCTTTGCTCGTTACCTCACCAAACCCCCATGATCAGACCCGAGACTCCTCTATCGATGGACTCGGCACCATCCGATGGTTTCTAGCTCTTGTTCAGCCCCGACCCGAGCCTCCCTTCAGTCCATCTACAGCCCTGACGAATCCGGAGGATTTTTGCCCGCAAAGCCGAAGCTTCTGCTCAGCCTTTCCAGCCGCCGCTCGGCCATTGTTCTGGGGTCTCCCTGACGTCCACCTGGTCAGCCATAGTCCCCCCAACGTCCCTGTTTCGCTGCCCGACGTTAGCTCATATCAGCCCCATTTTCCGAAGTCGCACCGCCATTAAACAGCCCGGAACTCGTCATCATGTTCTCCATTGCCTACCCACGGTTCCGCTCGAGGTTGACGCTGTTGCTGTTCGAACCTCCTATGTCCGGCTCCGCCCCTCCACAGCCGTATCTCGATCCTATCCCGGCCACCCCTTTGCGACTCACTTTCTGCCGCTCAACCCAACACTCTAACTTCATCACTCCGACCTTGAACCATCAACGAATACGGCGAAACAACCATTTATGGCCGTGAAAGATGGGACACGAACGAGAGATGAGAGACAAGCTATTCTAGCCGCGACGATGAGCGAGTCACAGCCGTGATGAGCGATTCCGGACAAGTGGAGCATGATGGTCGTCGACGGACGATGACGAACGGCTGCAAGCCGCATGTGTAAGTCTCTTAAACTTTGATCTTTGCTAGAGTTTGTTGAAGTCAGGATTGAAGCCGTGAATAGTACAAGAACAGAAGCTGGTCGTGAGCATGGGGGTGACGTTGAAACTCTATGAAATAGCAACCTGAAGAAGATGATGCATTAACATAAGCAATAGAAGTAATAGTAAAAAAAAACGTGAATGCTTTGGTGAGTTGGAATGTGGGCTTGCTTCCGCGGGTTGAGTCCGTTTTTGTATGTAGGTTAGTGTATGGGCTGGATTAGTAATTTGGGCCTTAGATTAAAAAATAATAATAATAAAAAATAATAATAAAAAATCAAAAAATCCAATAAAAAATGGAAAATCATAAAAAACTAAAAAAATCGGGAAAAATTCGGAAAAATTCTAAAAAATTCCAGAAAATAGGAAATGGCCATATTCAACTGGCCACAACCCGTTTCGGGTCTTTCGGGCCTCGGTCTTTTCAAAAATGACGGTTTTGCCCTTCCGGCAAACCGTCTTCCAAAAAAATTTTAAAAATTCTAGAAAAATCCCAAAAAATAGGAAATGGCCACAATCAACTGGCCAAGGCTCATCCCGGGTGTTTTGAACCCGATCCTTCTTAAAAATGATGATTTCGCCCTTTGGGCGAATCGTCTCCCAAAAATTGAAGAAAAATCAAGAAACTCCAAAAACAAATTCTCAAAAATGGGAAATGGCCACAATCAACTGGTCATGGAATATTTTGGGTAATTCGGTATCCAAGTCTTCCAAAAATTGACGATTTTACCCTTCGGGCTAAATCGCCTCCAAATTCCCCATTTTATCCCCGGTCCGAAATCGCATCTTCCATAAGCCCTTATGGCTATACTAGAAGGCCATGTAATGTGAATTGACGTGCATTGATGTGATTTACTTATGCACTTGATTGCGCTTTCATTTAAATTGATTGTGATTGATAGGAATAGTCTTCCAATCTGCATGAAACCCTGAATTAAACCTACCTCACCCGAACTTGCGCATGCATGAACTCTTAGCTAGGAACATCACTCGCGTTAGGTACCGAAAGGGCGTTGGTAATGACACCAGCGTAACCAAGTCCCCGAACCCAAAATCTCTGGTTTCGCAGAACTGATCGATCTCTCCCAATCGGTCAGTAAGGTTTCCGATCTACCCTCCAAGAAAGACCGGTGGCGACTCCAAATGCATGCACAATTTGCACATGCCACCACGACCACACTGAAGGTCGAAAACGATCGACTCTCATCGTCGAAGAGTACTCCCGCCGCGATTTGGTATGGGCCTGGGAGGGCCCGCGCCGATCCAAGACCCGCGATCGGTAATCCATTAGCCGCGTCCGCTTTCGGACGGGTCGCGACAGCTGGCGACTCCGCTGGGGACCTTTGCTCTAGAACATGTGATTCTAGACCTCAAGTGGACTTAGGCCGTAATTAAAACGTTGAGTGATTTTTCTAACCTTGCAGGCGCTCTTGAAGGTGAGGTAAGTCCGCTCATGATAGGGGTTATATGTTTTTGCAGATTGGAGAAATAAGGGGTGTAGTCCGTGATTAACATTGTCTTATGCAGGTTGGGCGTAGGAATGTATGTTGTGTGGATGATTTGAAGTACTGATTGATAAACTGTTGTGCATGAATTGCATTGTGATGATCACAACACGTGGACACACACAACCGCGCCTAAAACCCCGGGCGCCGCCTTTAGGAACACAATAGAAGGAATTGAAAATGGAATCTCCGTGAGGAAAAACACGGGGTAATCCACTTTTCAATTCCGCTCGCTTCGAACTATGGATCGATTCCCAATGCAACGATAGCTGTGCAATGGAATCGGCTCTTTCTAGAACTCGAGGTGAGAACCTTAACCTTAGGTGCCAAACCCTCTGATTTTTAGAAATTTACCATCACTTATCTCATGCGCATGTCTTTGGGCGGTTGGTACACCTAAAACCGCACATAAGTCGACGAGTTGGGTTGGTAAGACTCTCTATCCCCCCAAATCTATCACTGTTCATATAAATATAGGCATTTCATTCATTGCATTCTGGTGATTAGATTAAATGCCATTTCGAGGATAGATATGTGCGTTTATCCCCAACGTTCTTGATAGAAGACGAGGAGGGTGATACCCCACGACGGACACAGAGTGTGCGATAAAGGAGCATACTATGGACATTATCGAGGTATCATCCAATGAAGATGACGAGTTGGGGCAAGTGATCCTGAAGACACAGATCGAAACTGGGGCATTCTTAAACGTTAGGATCACATTCCTTTGTTTCATTTTTCATTACTAGTCCTCTTGTATAGGGTTTATTTTTACCGAGGTTTTCTCTATCTCACCCCTTAGAGTAATTGTATTAGGGATCTATTGGTGTATACATTCAGATGGAACTTGGGTGTATTTCTTTTGACAGGTCATGGGAATGTGATAGTGGCATTTTCTCTAATCATCCGAATACTCCCAAGTCAAGTTTATAATTCCTTTAGAGGAAATTAAAATTGGAAATCTTGCGCGACCTTTTTGGTCGTATAGGGTAATCCAACCCCCATTTCGCTAGAAGGAATTATACACTTGAATTGGTCCATGCATGTTTTACGTCGCTGGTAATCCACGATAATTGATCGAGAATATCGGCATTGTTTTGAATTTAATGACGAGATAGATGTCCAAATTACTCTCGTTCTTAACAAAACGGCCTTGATTTGGATGCCGTATCTTCAATTAAATTTAAAACACGTTATTATGCCTCGCACTTTTGAGTAATTCGTTCCTCTCGAAATTGATCAAAAGCGATTATTGTGAATTACATTCCTTTCAATAGTATGCTTTCTTTCGAGGAATATTGATAAAAACTTTTCGCGCAAGATTAAAACCCTTGTAAAATTTCTTGTCCTTATTAATCATGGGCAAGCATAGGATTGAAAGGGGTTTTTGATTTCTTTTTCAAATTATTCCTTCTGATTCTGTCTTTTTATTTGCAGGTAAAAAAATAGGTAATAGAGAGAAATCTTTTCCCGGACAAGCCTAAGGCTATTATCTCATCTGATCATGAGCGAGTTATAAAATCAGGACATATTTGCTCGGCTTATTGATATTATGGTTCGGCTCACCCAAGTCGAAGATGTTCGGATGCTCGAAGAAATGAACCATACAGAAGTTAAAACACACACACAAGAGTTCTCATTTATTTTGCTCAGTGGAGGGTTTTCAAAAGCAGGTCATACAATTCGGGGTAGAAAAGTAAAGCCGAAGTGAGCCCTAATTAACGACACGAAGGAGCCCAACTGACCCTCCATGTTATTAATGCTCTGGTCATACTCCCAACTCCGCATGTCGTGGTCGGCAAGCCTGAGGAGAAGACTTTTGCATTCTCCCTTAACTTCGGCGACCTTGGCCTCATGTTCTTCGGCGATTGTTTCCAGGTCTCGAACCAGTCCATTCCCGCGAGCTATGTCCGCGGTTATTTAGTCGAGCCGTTCTTCCTGCCAGTCACTCTGAAGCCTCAACAGGACATTGCGGCGGTCATGCTCGCCGGTGGTCAGGGATAGGGCCAATTGCTCCACCAGATTTCTCCTCTCGCGAAGCAACGTCGCGACCCGCTCATTAGCAAACTCGACGGCCTTTTTGTAACTATCGGCCAGATAGTTGGTCAGCACCAAATGATCAGATCGATCCTCATAACGAGCTCGCAAGACGCGAGCCACGAGAACCTCCCGATTAGCAGCACGGTAGGCCTCTAAGGAGTGTGCAAAGAGAGTCGGGAAAATTCTATATTCCCTCCCCAGTGTAGTACCTTCGAGAGAAGTGGTATCAAGGTCCTCGAGCAGGACACGGATTTCATCCTCGGTCGCAGAATGATCGGTTATGTGTGCGTAACCGCGACCCAGTAGGTTATAAAGCTTTTCCCACTGGGCCAAGACATCAGTTGAAAAAGTGCGTACGGGGGAGGAGGCCATTTGCGTTGGGTTGGCTTGAGAATAAGACGAGGCTAACAGAGAGTTTAGAAGGAAGAAGCTGATTATGCGAGAACGTTAACCTTCCATACATTAATTCCTCATTTTATAGCAACTCGAGGATGATGAAGGGTCTCAGTAATAATGCTGGTAGAGCCCAGTTAGGGGGTAAAGCAGGAGGTCCCCTCACGTGAACCATTGGATTCGTCTCGGTCCGCGATTTTCGGCTTATCAATTAAAAGATGTAAAAGATTTGTCGGGATCACCATTATTAGAGTTAGGTGGGAGGTAAGCGCAATTATCGAAAAAAGCCCTAACAGGATTCAGCACTCACATCACGTTGAAAAGCTAAGCGAGAAATTCAAGGTCTTGACGGGGAGCGTTTGCCTAATGATTTTCTTTCATGCTTGAAGAGCGTCTCCTAAACATACAAAGTCACTCGAAGAAAAATTTATAGGGAGTGAGCATACAGGAGAGAGTAGAGAATTCTGAGTGGGCAAGAACCAATCAAACATTTCTCAATCCAACATATTTAAGAGGTTACTGTCAGCTGCTAGAGGCGACTGACTCAAAAATCTCAGAAATTGAACTACTGAGTGATCTCGAAGATTCAAAGACCAAGTCTAACACCAAAACCATGGAGCCCAACACTTCTGGCAACGGAAATCAAAATCACGGCGACGACGACAACGACATCCACGATGCTCAACTCGGGAAAAGAAGACGTCCTCACCAATACTCTCAAGAGGAAACCCAAATGCTGGAAACCCTCTTCAGTAAAAGCCCTCACATGAAAAAGAAGTGGAGAATTGAATTGAGCCGAGAGTTGGGGATTAATCAGTCGAGGATCCAGTTTTGGTTTCAAAATAGGAGATCCAAATCGAAGGCTCAACGCAAACGTCAGGTGGTCGAGATTTTAAAGGAAGAAAACCAAAAGCTGCGAACAGAAAACATGAGGTATGAAGAAGCTCTCAATATTACCGTTTGCCCTCATTGCGATAACCCCATCGCCCTCGGTAAGATATTCCCCGATAAGCCTCACGCAATGATTGAAGACGTTCATTTACCACCCTACTCCCTCGGGGCATCTCCTGCTCAACCAGATTTTGCCGGAGTCACGCATGAGCAGGATGATCCTACGAAGACGATACAAATGCCTCCTGGGGGATGGGATTTGCATCGCTTTGATTGGAGCTACAGTTTCAAAGAGCTGGATGTTACTGCCGACCAGCTCAAAGCATATCAGCCTCATGCACAACAATTTTCGATAGGGTCGGATCCTGCTAGAGATGAGTTAATCAGTCGTCAAGCCATCGATGCAATTTTGGGCCACGATAGGAAGAGGTTCGCTTGGCCCCCTGAACTGCATTTCAGATTCCTAGACGTGGTTCACCAAATGGGGATCGATTCAGCAACTCCGACACGCATATTTAAGGCCATGAGTGTACCGGGGCTTAGTAAGGAACTGGTCAGGAATCACCTTGCTGCCTACAGAAAGCTATTAAAACAGCGTCGAGCAGAGCTAAGCCGAGAGGAATCCGTCTCGAGCTCAAAAGCTAGGGGGGACCGCCATTATAATGCTCAGGCATCAGGAGGTACCCGGCCAAATTTAAGCATCAATCAAGCTAGCAACCCGACCACCGGCAAACTGAAAGCTGATCAGAATGTCCTTCCGGGCCATTTCAACACTTTTCATGAGCACGTGTCACAAGTACAGCGAGTGCGCACTCCTCCATTCGAGCAGCAGTCGGCTGGTGCTCTGCCTGCCGCTGGTCAACCCACGACAGACAATTTCTTTGATGATGGGCTCGATGCCTTGTTCAATCAATGGGAAGCTGGCATGCTTGGACAACCATGATCCAGCACCTGACTCGGGGCACGATGGGTTGGTCGCTACGATCACCCATAGAAAGAAGAACATGTTCACGAGTGGATCACTCTTTTTATCCATTGTAAAGTTCCTATGGGAACATTTTTCTTTAATGGCTATAGTTAATTATGTATGAAAACCAACGCTATCGACGAACATCGTCATACTCGGTTGCGATGATCCCTTGTTAGATTAAGTCTGAAACCAGAGACGATCTTTAAAATTTTGAGTGGCCACGAACTCATTCCTCACCAAGCGCCCGGGATGCTGAAATGAAGAGTAACAGCATGCACAGGGAAAATGTCACTTTCGTTTGAACGATGAAAAAGGGGTTGAGAGAAGATCATAGCGTTAATTCCCTTGGAGCTAAATGAATTAAAAGGAGTCATTAATTGCGGGTCCATCGTTGTTCCCCACGTTCTCGGGCCTAGCAAATCATAAAAGGGCGCCGAAAGATTGTAGACCCACCACTTTGAAGACTGAACTAGGGGACAAGCGCAATACTCGATGAAACCGAATCAATGCAAGAGAATTTGTGATCCTATCACGAGGAAAAAGAAAGGGGGAATACAGACGAGGAGTAATTGCAGGGTCTCGGGAGGAGTGCTTGCTTGCTGGCCTTCATATGCAGCCTGAAGGATGGTTCTAGGACACACACAATCACTTGAGAAAATTTCTAGAGTGAACAAACTCGTAAGAGCGAATAGAGAAAGCTGAGTGAACTAGATCAGCCCGAGATACTCCGATCCATCATGTTTAAAAGCTATTCCCATCTGCTAGAAACGCCCGACCTGGACATTTCCGAGCACGAACTGCTGGGAGACTTTGAAGATCCTGGAGCTGAATCCTGCCCGAAGGCCATAGAGACTGACTCCTCCAGCGATGAAATTCTAGGTTTCAGCTATGAAGAAGGAGTATACAATGATGACCGGAGTCGGAAAAGGAAGCAACTACAACGCCACACTCCAGGCCAAATCCGAGAGCTCGAAGCTTTCTTCAATGAATGCCCCACTCCAAGCAGACAACAGAAAATGGAGTTGAGCCGAAAGATAGGATTGGAGCTTTCGAAGGTCAAGTTTTGGTTCGCCAACAAACGAACCCGGGTGAAACAGCAATACGCAGACCATGAGTTACTGGTCCTGAAGGAGGAGAATGAGAAGCTTCAAGCTGAAAGCACGAGATATAAGGAAGCTCTGACCAAGGCCACCTGCCTTAATTGTGGTAATCCTGTTGTCCTCGGCGAGGTGTTCCTTGATGAACCATCCCTGTTGACGAATAACGCTCAGCTGTTACCGTATTCTCCACAACATTTTCCGACACAGCCAGATACCATTGGAGATCTGCATGAGCAAGTCAACACCATAGGGTCAACACCAACACCCTCTGAGAAATGGGACCTGAATCATCACAGGTGGAGTTCTCCCAATGACGAACTCGCTGTCGCAGCCAGCCAATCCAAAGTCGGTGAGTCCCTCCCTGGACAACTTTTGAAACGACTAGATCCTGTAGAGAATAGCTACCGAAGTATTGACGATATTTTGGGTGATAAGAGAACAAGGTTTTACTGGACCTATGAACTTCACACCAAATTTGTTGATGCGATTCGAGAGCTGGGAGTTGATTCGGCTAGCCCATTACGCATACTCGAGATTATGAATGTGCCGGGGCTCTCTAGAATTAACGTTGAGTCTCACCTCAAGTACTATAGGAGATTGCTAAGGGATGGAAGGATAGCGTTAAACCATCATAAAGCCGGTTGGAGCTCAAGTGCTGGGCAGAATTACAACCACGATGATTGGAAAGCCGAGAGCACCCAACCGTGTTTCAGCAATGACGGGACTGGCAGTCGTGTCAGCGACTCTTCTAACCCAAATCAGAATGCTCCGCCGAGCTATCTCAATACTCCTCAAGAGTATATGCCACAGTTCTAGCACGTAGGGATTCCTTAGTTTGAGCGCGAATCAGTCATTAATGCTATCCCTGAAGCGGATCTGGCATGGGTAAAGAGTGCACATATGAACCTGCCGGTCATCGGAGGAGGTTCCAGTTCGAGGGGTCAAATTGCTCACGGCGAGAGCAAAGAGAGGAATCCCTCGCCTGCAGTCGACGACACCCAATCTGGGCACCAAGGGCTAAAAAGAACAGTTGATGTCCTTGATGAGGAGCTGGACACTTGGATCAATACTCTTCGGGAATGTATGTCTCAACCCCAACAGGGCAATGATGAAGGTTCCAGCTCAAAGACTCCAATCCCTCACAACGAAGGCAATGAAAGAAATCTGCCCCCAACAATCGTTGATACCCAACTTGAGCATCAATGGCTCGAAGACCCGAGCAATTTCCTTGGCGATGAGTTCAATCTTTGGCTCGATCAATTTGGAGCCGAAGGACCACCGCAGTGGTGACGCAAGGCCGGTGATCAAACGTCTGATGCAAGGCATGGCTACTCGATGAAAAATGCTTAGAGGAAAGGGGTTGAATACTCCTATTGAATATGTTGTTGATCGTACTGTAAGGTTCCCACGGGAACATCTTTCATTAATATCTAGAACTAATTGCGCGTGAGTGTCAACATCACCCTTTGAGCATCTTCAAGCCGAGGGCCGTGGATTAATCACTTAATCCGTGGAGCAAGTTCCATGAACAATGACTATCACCCGCGGAGCATAATGGGATCTACCCCTTCAATACGAAATACGTTTGGCCGCGAAGCCACCTATTTGGTAAAACGATGTATCATTCCTAAACGATCTTCAATCGAATACCGAAGTAATGTCTCATTTCTTTCCCTTCTCAGATGATAAACGTGGATAAATCACTCAAGGAGCCATTTGTTCGAATAACAGAACAGACGTTGCCCAACTGGGGGCAGATGAACCATTGATGTTGCAAACACTCCAAGAATGGATAGGCGGATTTGATAGATGTTGTTCATATCAATATGCAACATCAGAACGGGATGAGAACCAAGAGTAAAGTTGTATCGTTCCAATTTGTCTTGAATTTGAGAATGTGAATTGATACTCGTTATTTATCCCTGACAGGGGAATCGCCTTACAGACGAACAGGTTTTTACATCCCATGTACTACTCGTTAGAGTACATGACCAAGGGTAGGATGTGTCGTTTCGATTTTTGAAAAATTCGTGAACCTACAGTGATATGCTTCTTTTACATTTGCAGGGATCCGCAGCTGCGACGGACAGGTAAGTATCCCTTTTCCCAGTTAGCGGGAGATAAAAAATGTTAGAATCCTTTCAACCGGCATAAAGATTTCCCAATGCATCGATATTCACGATTTAAATCGGGAGGTTACCTGAAGCATGAATAAGAACATACATGGTGCATCATAAAATCCCCTTGATGGGTAAAATCTTTGGAGAAAACAAAAAGACTTTTTCCAATAAAAGTTGTTCAAACCGTTTAAAAGAGTGTTTTCTCAGACGAGAGGCGAAGCCTAATCCAAACATGTCCCACACACACTTGAGAGATGAATGGAGTGGGCAGATAACAAAATCTGGACCTACGGAAGTATGGACCATTCGCAGCGATTACATGGGTCGGGACGACGGAGGCATTCGTTTCATATCCCCCAAACACTACAGGTGACCGTTGATAACCCCTTTGAACGGCAGTTTTCATTCTTAACCCTGTCAAGAACCACCCCACATCGGGGCAAAATGGAGGTGAGTCCAGCAGCGTCAGGAGAAAATGGTTAGAAATTTTCTTGCTCGGACTAACATTAATCTTTGTGTGTTGTTTATATGGTAATCCAAATGCCATAGGATGATGAGAAGCATTCATTTCTCTATCCCCCACACCATATCCTTTGCATAGCCAAGTTGAGCCTACAAATTCATTTCATGAGCCCATTGATGATCATTGCACGTTTCAAGATGAAGGCATCAGGGATTACGAAGAGGATTCCCGGGCTGATATTTAAAGCATGTTTAGACTTTCAGACATATGTCTAACATGATCCCATCGAATATGAGAAAAACGGGATTTCAAAAAAATGATGATTAGAAAATCCCTAGCATCAAGAAAAAGCAAAGTGCCTAGTAAAAGCAAGGCCGATGCTCGTGCAAGCTGTTTGCTTGATCCCCAATGAAGCCTAGTTGGGAAGAGAGAAAAAACCCATAAAGGAGTCAGATCAAAAGGTCACTCCTCCAAATGATGTCAAGCGTGGAGGAAAGACGCAGACGGAGTTGTCAATCTCTTAATGCAGCCAGAGATTCTCCCTAAAGAATTTGTACACACCACAAAAGCGGTTGCACACCACCAAAAAAATTGAATTGAAGATGCAAAATAAAAAAAACAGGTGACAAGTTTGCAATGATCACCAACGTCAAACCCTTCGTAATTTCTGGGCAAAAAACAAGCCTTTTTCGGTCCCCAATCCTACCAACATCATAACCCTGAAACAGTCTTCTCTAACTAGGACACTTGGGTTAACATATAGCTTAGCTCGAAGAAGTACGAGCAAGACTATTTCTTTCTCATTTTGCAGGGTTCTGGACTTGTAAACCCGGAGCAGATGGTGAAGGATTTCATTCAGTGGCCTCGACTCCAAAGCGGGTCCCCCTTGAAAACCAATATCCAAGCCCAACATTACGGTCCCGTGGAAGACCTCCCGACCGATCAAAATGTATGCGCTGCGAATGAGCCTAAAACCTAGGCACAGGTTAGTAGGGAATTGAGTGCGTCCCTTGTAAAAATCATTACCTCCAAACAGGTGAGATGGCCTCCTTGTCGAGAAATATTCCAATTGATGTTTTGAACAAACTCTTTTTGGAATTTTCAAACTGTTGATCCAGATTTTCCGTGCAAGGGATTTGTGATCGCATTTGCATGTTGCAAGAATGTTTTGGATAACCTCCAGCATCAAAATGCACATTTCATGATTAAAACTTAAATCATACGGTTTTGTCAAAATGGACAGCCGTGGTCTTCCCAAAGATTACTAACGTTTTCTTGGTGAAGAAAAATCTTTCAGGCTCAAAATTCTGCAGGATACCTGGAGAACCCAGCTCCCAGAATGTCGCCTCAACAGACTCAAGTGAAGTTTTGTCAAAATAAAATCTTTCACTGCTTCAAAACTGAATTCCCGACAAATTTCGGGATCTTTCAAAAGAAGGGGTGAGGATGTGACCCCTTTTCAAAAATCAAGCAGTCCTAGCTTGACGTGGAGAACCCTCGTCCTAGGATCCCTTTTCAAAAATATCAAACAGTCTCATCGGACGTGGAGAACCCTCGTCATGAGACCCATTTTCAAAATTTAGGCAGTCTCATCGGACGTGGAGAACCCTCGTCATGAGACCCTTTTTCAAAGCAAAACAAAGGTAGAAACCGCCTGAAGGGTCAACTCAATGGTAGATACCGCTTGAAGGGTCAACCCAATAGTAAAAATCACTTAAATGGGCAACTCAATGGTTCGATCCACCATACGGATCAAAATCCTTGACAAATCCCAAATGGGACGCGTCTTCCTTATATTCTTATCAGTTAGGAATCACATTATGGTTTGACCTACCATACGGGTCAGAGCTTAACCTCTCTAGAAACGAGTCCCTAGAAATTCTCTTGAATCCATCAGACACCGCGAAAATCGTACAAACATCGAACAGGTAAGTGGCAGGTATGTCTCTCTATTATCTCACTCTCTCATGACAAATGAACGTTTCCCCTTCAGGAAAGAGCATACATGGACAAGCATGAAGATTGGATGTCATGACTCCTTTTCCTTTAGTTTCCCGAGTCAAGTCGATCAGGACTCAGGTGTCACCTTATCTTTGGGAGAAACCTCTAACGAGATTCCTCTCAAAGAGGGGCAGCTGTTGACACCTAAATTTTGATCAACCTTTTTCCTTTATTTATTTATTTATTTATTATTATTATTATTATTATTTTTAAAAAAAATTCATAGAAAATCTATAAAAAGTTGAAAATTTGAAAAATCAATTTTGGTGACCTTGGCCAAGCTAAAGGAACCATTTTTGACCAAAAATATAAAATAGATAAATAATATTTTTTTTCGATATATATATGAAATATCATAAACATAGCATAGAGATGGTGGAGATTGGGGGGTCAAAGATTCTTCCCTGCTTTCGGTCTATACGTTACGAAACCTTCGTGATTATTAAAATCCCACTCTCATCGATGGACTTGTTTCTTTTGGTGGGTAGGTACTCTGAGGAAATTCCTAAAAGCCAAAGGGAAGCAGAATATATCACAAAAAGAAGGGAGTGGCGCCGTTGCCGAAAAAGGAGAGGGCATTAAGAGGGGACAAGGGAGAGTGGAATTAATAAAAAAAAAAGCAAAAGAAAAGGAGTGGCTCCTTCCTCAACAACCCCAACATGCATCTTTTTAGGGGGGTTATTCTTCTCCATCGGGACGATCTTCTGGGGGATCATCGACGAGAGAACATTTTCTTTCGCGAAACCCATGCTGAAAAACAGACCTATCGAGGGCGCTTCTGCTTCCGTATGAGGTTCAAGCTTCGCGTGGCGGAAGCGCCGGGCGAGATCAAGAACCTGTTTGTGCAATATTCGGAGAATGGGATCATGACCGTCGATCATCTCCACAGGTTCTTGATCGAAGTTCAGAAAGAAGAGACTCCCGAGAGTTAAAAAAAAACGCATGGAGACAGCCATTGGCGGCCAGCCTCTGCGCCAAACAGACCGGGAGTCAATGCGATTCGCGCCGGCGTGCTCCGTTCTTCCCCCTTGATCATTTTTGGTCGCACCACACTCGAGCTCAACGAACCTGCGACCCATTCTCTCTTTGCTCGTTACCTCACCAAACCCCCATGATCAGACCCGAGACTCCTCTATCGATGGACCCGGCACCATCCGATGGTTTCTAGCTCTTGTTCAGCCCCGACCCGAGCCTCCCTTCAGTCCATCTACAGCCCTGACGAATCCGGAGGATTGTTGCCCGCAAAGCCGAAGCTTCTGCTCAGCCTTTCCAGCCGCCGCTCGGCCATTGTTCTGGGGTCTCCCTGACGTCCACCTGGTCAGCCATAGTCCCCCCAACGTCCCTGTTTCGCTGCCCGACGTTAGCTCATATCAGCCCCATTTTCCGAAGTCGCACCGCCATTAAACAGCCCGGAACTCGTCATCCTGTTCTCCATTGCCTACCCACGGTTCCGCTCGAGGTTGACGCTACTGCTGTTCGAACCTCCTATGTCCGGCTCCGCCCCTCCACAGCCGTATCTCGATCCTATCCCGGCCACCCCTTTGCGACTCACTTTATGCCGCTCAACCCAACACTCTAACTTCATCACTCCGACCTTGAACCATCAACGAATACGGCGAAACAACCATTTATGGCCGTGAAAGATGGGACACGAACGAGAGATGAGAGACAAGCTGTCCCAGCCGCGACGATGAGCGAGTCACAGCCGTGATGAGCGATTCCGGACAAGTGGAGCATGATGGTCGTCGACGGACGATGACGAACGGCTGCAAGCCGCATGTGTAAGTCTCTTAAACTTTGATCTTTGTTAGAGTTTGTTGAAGTCAGGATTGAAGCCGTGAATAGTACAAGAACAGAAGCTGGTCGTGAGCATGGGGGTGACGTTGAAACTCTATGAAATAGCAACCTGAAGAAGATGATGCATTAACATAAGCAATAGAAATAATAGTAAAAAAAAACGTGAATGCTTTGGTGAGTTGGAATGTGGGCTTGCTTCCGCGGGTTGAGTCCGTTTTTGTATGTAGGTTAGTGTATGGGCTGTATTAGTAATTTGGGCCTTAGATTAAAAAATAAAAATAATAAAAAATAATAATAATAAATCAAAAAATCCAATAAAAAATGGAAAATCATAAAAAACTAAAAAAATCGGGAAAAATTCGAAAAAATTCTAAAAAATTCCAGAAAATAGGAAATGGCCATATTCAACTGGCCACAACCCGTTTCGGGTCTTTCGGACCTCGGTCTTTTCAAAAATGATGGTTTTGCCCTTCCGGCAAACCGTCTTCCAAAAAAATTCTAAAAATTCTAGAAAAATCCCAAAAAATAGGAAATGGCCACAATCAACTGGCCAAGGCTCATCCCGGGTGTTTTGAACCCGATCCTTCTTAAAAATGATGATTTCGCCCTTTGGGCGAATCGTCTCCCAAAAATTGAAGAAAAATCAAGAAACTCCAAAAAAAAATTCTCAAAAATGGGAAATGGCCACAATCAACTGGTCATGGAATATTTTAGGTAATTCGGTATCCAAGTCTTCCAAAAATTGACGATTTTGCCCTTCGGGCTAAATCGCCTCCAAATTCCCCATTTTATCCCCGGTCCGAAATCGCATCTTCCATAAGCCCTTATGGCTATACTAGAATGCCATGTAATGTGAATTGACGTGCATTGATGTGATTTACTTATGCACTTGATTGCGCTTTCATTTAAATTGATTGTGATTAATAGGAATAGTCTTCCAATCTGCATGAAACCCTGAATTAAACCTACCTCACCCGAACTTGCGCATGCATGAACTCTTAGCTAGGAACATCACTCGCGTTAGGTACCGAAAGGGCGTTGGTAATGACACCAGCGTAACCAAGTCCCCGAACCCAAAATCTCTGGTTCCGCAGAACTGATCGATCTCTCCCAATCGGTCAGTAAGGTTTCTGGTCTACCCTCCAAGAAAGACCGGTGGCGACTCCAAATGCATGCACAATTTGCACATGCCACCACGACCACACTGAAGGTCGAAAACGATCGACTCTCATTGTCGAAGAGTACTCCCGCCGCGATTTGGTATGGGCCTGGGAGGGCCCGCGCCGATCCAAGACCCGCGATCGGTAATCCATTAGCCGCGTCCGCTTTCGGACGGGTCGCGACACTATCACGTGATTTTAGGTCCAAATGGCATCGGGGAAGATGGGTAAAACGTTTAACTCCGTTTTGGTTCTTCGGCGGGCTTTATTTCGCATGAATTTGGCAAGAATCTGAGCAGTGCTTGCTTCTGTTGACTTTTACGAGTCTGCGACCTTGACCATCCAATTACTTTCCCGTCCAGCGAAGTTGGGTGATTCTGTTGATGTTGATCGACGGGGGAAGACGAGAGGAACGAAATGCCCACCATTCCCCTTTCAATTAGTTGCGAATTGACCTTCAATTTGGTCTTGAAAACTCAGTCGATCACCATTGATCTGCTCGAGCTCTTTGGGGAAGACGACACTGTAGTGGACCTGTTCGACCGGTCTGACCGGTCTGAATCGGTTCCGAACAGGATTTTTCAAATTAATCCCAAATTAATGGGAAAATTTTGCAATTGAACCTCAAAATCGAATCTAGAGCATGAATTCTATCTAGAAATGTGGTTTTGCCCAAAAGTTTTCATCAATTTCTACAAAACCCCCAAATTTTCATTTAATTGGAAATTGGGGATCGTGTAATTGAGGGTGCAAATGATGAAATTGAGTCAAACCACCTGTTCCAATCGATTTAAAATGGTGAAATCCATTGGGTAGCATGTTTAATTTGCAATGATAGCCCTTGAATTGAAAGTAATTTCAATTATGCTTAATTTCAAGGACTAAAATGCAATTTTAGTATGTAATTTTGTCAAATCCATGCAATTGAGCATATTGTGCAAACAATTGGGCTAAATTGAAATAGGGGATAGTCAGATTGAATGTCAAGATCTTAAAAAATGCCAAAATTGCAAATTAAAAGACTCAATTGTTATTTTTTCTTCAAATTCAATAGTACGGGTTACAAAGGAACACCTAAAATTGAATCTGATTTTTATTTTTTTGAGAGGTCAAAAATAAAAGGGATTAAAAAGAAAAATATTGGATATTTTTCCATATTTTTGTGACCTCAAATGCTATTTTTCTTGATTTTTTAAGTATTTTTCTATTTTCCAAAAATACTAAAAAATATGAAAAATGTGAAAAATTATTTTTTTGGTCAATAATGGTTCCTTGGGCTTGGCCAAGGCCACCAAAGTTGATTTTGTAATTTTTTGACTTTTTATAAATTTTTTGTGATTTTTCAAAAATAAAACTGAAAAAGACCTTGTCAAAAAATCAGGTGTCAACAAGGTAATAGAGAGAAATCTTTTCCTGGATAAGTCTGAGGCTATTCCTTCATCTGATCATGAGCGAGTTATAAAATCAGGACATATTTGCTCTACTTATTAATATTATGGTTCGGCTCACCCAAGTTGAAGATGTTCGAACGCTCGAAGAAAGGAACCATGCAGAAGTTAAAACACACACGAGAACTTTCATTTATTTTGCTCAGCGGAGGGTTTTCAGAAGCAGGTCATACAATTCGGGGTGGAAAAGTAAAGCCAAAGTGAGCCCTAATTAACGACACAAAGGAGCCCAACTGACCCTCCATGTTGTTAATGCTCTGCCCGTACTCACGACTTCGCATGTCCTGGTCCGCAAGCTTGAGGAGAAGGTTTCTGCATTCTCCCTTAACCTCAGTGACCTTGACCTCGTGTTCCTCGGTGATTATTTCCAAGTCCCGAACTAATCCATTCCCGTGAGCTATGTCTGCGGTTATTTTGTCGAGCCGTTCTTCCTGCCAGTCGCTTTGCAGCCTCAATAAGACATTGTGGCGGTCGTGCTCGCCAGCGGTCAGGGATAGGGCCAATTGATCCACCAGGTTTCTCCTCTCGCGAAGCAACGTCGCGACCCTCTCATTGGCAAACTCGACGGCCTTTTTGTGACTATCGGCCAGATAGTTGGTCAGCACCAAATGATCAGACCGATCCTTGTAACGAGCCCGCGAGACGCGAGCCACGAGAACCTCTCGATCAGCAACACGGTAGGCCTCTAAGGAGTGTGCAAAGAGGGTCGGGAAAATTCTATATTCCCTCCCCAGCGTAGTACCTTCGAGGGAAGTGGTATCTAAGTCCTCGAGCAGGACACGGATTTCATCCGCGGTTGCAGAATGATCGGTTATGTGCGCGTAACCGCGACCCAATAGGTTATAAAGCTTTTCCCACTGGGCCAAGACATCAATCGAAAAAGTGCGTACGGGATGATGAAGGGTCTCAGTAATAATGCTGGTGGAGCCCAGTTAGGAGGTAAAGCGGGAGGTCCCCTCACGTGAACCATTGGATTCGTCTCGGTCCGCGATTTCCGGCTTGTCAATTAAAAGATGTAAAAGATTTGTCGGGATCACCATTATTAGAGTTAGGTGGGAGGTAAGCGCAACTATCGAAGAAAGTCCTAACAGGATTTAGCAATCCCATCACGTTGAAAAGCTAAGCACGAAATTCAAGGTCTCGAGGGGGAACGTTTGCCTAATGATGCTTGAAGAGCGTCTCCTGAACGTACAAAGTCACTCGAAGAAAAATTTATAGGGAGTGAGCATACATGAGAGAGTAGAGAACTCTGAGTGGGCAAGAACCAATCAAACATTTCTCAATCCAACATATTTAAGAGGTTACTGTCAGCTGCTAGAGGCGACTGACTCAAAAATCTCAGAAATTGAACTACTGAGGGATCTCGAAGATTCCAAGACCAAGTCTAACACCAAAACCATGGAGCCCAACACTTCTGGCAGCGGAAATCAAAATCACGGCGACGACGACAACGACATCCACGATGCTCAACTCGGGAAAAGAAGACGTCATCACCAATACTCTCAGGAGGAAACCCAAATGCTGGAAACCCTCTTCAGTAAAAGCCCTCACATGAAAAAGAAGTGGAGAATTGAATTGAGCCGAGAGTTGGGGATTAATCAGTCGATGATCCAGTTTTGGTTTCAAAATAGGAGATCCAAATCGAAGGCTCAACGCAAACGTCAAGTGGTCGAGATTTTAAAGGAAGAAAACCAAAAGCTGCGAACAGAAAACATGAGGTATGAAGAAGCTCTCAATATTACCGTTTGCCCTCATTGCGATAACCCCATCGCCCTCGATTTTGTCGGAGTCACGCATGAGCAGGATGATCCTACGAAGACGATACAAATGCCTCCTGGGGGATGGGATTTGCATCTCTTTGATTGGAGCTACAGTTTTAAGGAGCTGGATGTTACTGCCGACCAGCTCAAAGCATATCAGCCTCATGCACAACAATTTTCGATAGGGTCGGGTCCTGCTGGAGATGAGTTAATCAGTCGTCAAGCCATCGATGCAATTTTGGGCCACGATAAGAGGAGGTTCGCTTGGCCCCCTGAACTGCATTTCAGATTCCTAGACGTGGTTCACCAAATGGGGATCGATTCTGCAACTCCGACGCGCATATTTAAGGCCATGAATGTACCGGGGCTTAGTAAGGAACTGGTCAGGAATCACCTTGCTGCCTACAGAAAGCAATTAAAACAGCGTCGAGCGGAGCTAAACCGGGAGGAATCCGTCTCGAGCTCAAAAGCTAGGGGCGACCGCCATTGTAATGCTCAGGCATCAAGAGATACCCGGCCAAATCTAAGCGTCAATCAAGCTAGCAACCCGACCACCGGCAAATTGAAAGCTGATCAGAATGTCCTTCCGGGCCATTTCAACACTTTTCAAGAGCGCGTGTCACAAGTACAGCGAGTGCGCACTCCTCCATTCGAGCAGCAGTCGGCTGGTGCTCTGCCTGCCGCTGGTCAACCCACGACAGACGATTTCTTTGATGAGGGGCTCGATGCCTTGTTCAATCAGTGGGAAGCTGGCATGCTTGGACAGCCATGATCTAGCACCTGACTCGGGGCACGATGGGTCGGTCACTACGAACACCCATAGAAAGAAGAACGTGTTCACGAGTAGATCACTCATTTTATCCGTTGTAAAGTTCCTATGGGAACATTTTTCTTTAATGACTATAGTTAATTATGTGTGAAAACCAGCGCTATCGACGAACATCGTCACGCTCAGTCGCGATGATCCCTGGTTGGATTAAATCTGAAACCAGGGACGGTCGTTAAATTTTGAGTGGCCACGAATTCATTCCTCACCAAAGGCCCAAGATGTTGAAATGAAGAGTAACAGCATGCACAGGGAAAATGCCATTTTCGTTTAAATGATGAAAAGGGTTTGAGAGAAGGTCATGGCGTTAATTCCCATGGAGCTAAATGCATTAAACGGAGTCATTAATTGCGGATCCGCCGCTGTTCCCCACGTTCTCGGGCCTAGCAAATCATAAAAGGCGCCGAAAGATTGTAGACCCACCACTTTGAAGACTGAACTAGGGGACGAGCGCAATACTCGATGAAACCGAATCAATGCAAGAGAGTTTGTGATCCTATCACGAGGAAAAAGAAAGGGGAAGACAGACGAGGAGTAATTGCAGGGTCTCGGGAGGAGCGCTTGCTTGCTGGCCTTCATATGCAGCCTGAAGGATGGTTCTAGGACACGCACAATCACTTGAGAAAATTTCTAGAGTGAACAAACACGTAAGAGCGAATAGAGAAAGCTGAGTGAACTAGATCAGCCCGAGATACTCCGATCCATCATGTTTAAAAGCTATTCCCATCTGCTAGAAACGCCCGACCTGGACATTTCCGAGCACGAGCTGCTGGGAGACTTTGAAGATCCTGGAGCTGAATCCTGCCCGAAGGCCATAGAGACTGACTCCTACAGCGATGAAATTCTAGGTTTCAGCTACGAAGAAGGAGTATACAATGATGACCGGAGTCGGAAAAGGAAGCAACTACAACGCCACACTCCAGGCCAAATCCGAGAGCTCGAAGCTTTCTTCAATGAATGCCCCACTCCAAGCAGACAACAGAAAATGGAGTTGAGCCGAAAGATAGGATTGGAGCTTTCGAAGGTCAAGTTTTGGTTCGCCAACAAACGAACCCGGGTGAAATAGCAATACGCAGACCATGAGTTACTGGTCCTGAAGGAGGAGAATGAGAAGCTTCAAGCTGAAAGCACCAGATATAAGGAAGCTCTGACCAAGGCCACCTGCCTTAATTATGGTAATCCTGTTGTCCTCGGCGAGGTGTTCCTCGATGAACCATCCCTGTTGACGAATAACGCTCAGCTGTTACCGTATTCTCCACAACATTTTCCGACACAGCCAGATACCGTTGGAGATCTGCATGAGCAAGTCAACACCATAGGGTCAACACCAACACCCTTTGAGAAATGGGACCTGAATCATCACAGGTGGAGTTCTCCCAATGACGAACTCGCTGTCGCAGCCAGCTAATCCAAAGTCGGTGAGTCCCTCCCTGGACAACTTTTGAAACGACTAGATCCTGTAGAGAATAGCTACCGAAGTATTGACGATATTTTAGGTGATAAGAGAACAAGGTTTTACTGGACCTATGAACTTCACACCAAATTTGTTGATGCGATTCGAGAGCTGGGAGTTGATTCGGCTAGCCCATTACGCATACTCGAGATTATGAATGTGCCGGGGCTCTCTAGAATTAACGTTGAGTCTCACCTCAAGTACTATAGGAGATTGCTAAGGGATGGAAGGATAGCGTTAAACCATCATAAAGCCGGTTGGAGCTCAAGTGCTGGGCAGAATTACAACCACGATAATTGGAAAGCCGAGAGCACCCAACCGTGTTTCAGCAATGACGGGACTGGCAGTCGTGTCAGCGACTCTTCTAACCCAAATCAGAATGCTCCGCCGAGCTATCTCAATACTCCTCAAGAGTATATGCCACAGTTCCAGCACATAGGGATTCCTCAGTTTGAGCGCGAATCAGTCATTAATGCTATCCCTGAAGCGGATCTGGCATTGGTAGAGAGTGCACATATGAACCTGCCGGTCATTGGAGGAAGTTCCAGTTCGAGGGGTCAAATTGCTCACGGCGAGAGCAAAGAGAGGAATCCCTCGCCTGCAGTCGACGACACCCAATCTGGGCACCAAGGGCTAAAAAGAACAGGTGATTTCCTTTGTGAGGAGCTGGACACTTGGATCAATACTCTTCGAGAATGTATGTCTCAACCCCAACAGGGCAATGATGAAGGTTCCAGCTCAAAGACTCCAATCCCTCACAACGAAGGCAATGAAAGAAATCTGCCCCCAACAATCGTTGATACCCAACTTGAGCATCAATGGCTCGAAGACCCGAGCAATTTCCTTGGCGATGAGTTCAATCTTTGGCTCGATCAATTTGGAGCCGAAGGACCATCGCAGTGGTGACGCAAGGCCGGTGATCAAACATCTGATGCAAGGCATGGCTACTCGATGAAAAATGCTTAGAGGAAAGGGGTTGAATACTCCTATTGAATATGTTGTTGATCGTACTGTAAGGTTCCCACGGGAACATCTTTCATTAATATCTAGAACTAATTGCGCGTGAGTGTCAACATCACCCTTTGAGCATCTTCAAGACGAGGGCCGTGGATTAATCCCTTAATCCGTGGAGCAAGTTCCATGAACAATGACTATCACCCGCGGAGCATAATGGGATCTACCCCTTCAATACGAAATACGTTTGGCCGCGAAGCCACCTATTTGGTAAAACGATGTATCGTTCCTAAACGATCTTCAATCGAATACCGAAGTAATGTCTCATTTCTTTCCCTTCTCAGATGATAAATGTGGATAAATCACTCAAGGAGCCATTTGTTCGAATAACAGAACAGACGTTGCCCAACTGGGGGCAGATGAACCATTGATGTTGCAAACACTCCAAGAATGGATAGGCGGATTTGATAGATGTTGTTCATATGAATACGCAACATCAGAACGGGATGAGAACCAAGAGTAAAGTTGTATCGTTCCAATTTGTCTTGAATTTGAGAATGTGAATTGATACTCGTTATTTATCCTTGACAGGGGAATCGCCTTACAGACGAACAGGTTTTTACATCCCATGTACTACTCGTTAGAGTACATGACCAAGGGTAGGATGTATCGTTTCGATTTTTGAAAAATTCGTGAACCTACAATGATATGCTTCTTTTACAATTGCAGGGATCCGCAACTGCGACGGACAGGTAAGTATCCCTTTTCCCAGTTAGCGGGAGATAAAAAATGTCAGAATCCTTTCAACCGGCATAAAGATTTCCCAATGCATCGATATTCACGATTTAAATCGGGAGGTTACCTGAAGCATGAATAAGAACATACATGGTGCATCATAAAATCCCCTTGATGGGTAAAATCTTTGGAGAAAACAAAAAGATTTTTTCCAATAAAAGTTGTTCAAACCGTTTAAAAGAGTGTTTTCTCAGACGAGAGGCGAAGCCTAATCCAAACATGTCCCACACACACTTGAGAGATGAATGGAGTGGGTAGATAACAAAATCTGGACCTACGGAAGTAGGGACCATTCGCAGCGATTACATGGGTCGGGACGACGGAGGCATTCGTTTCATATCCCCCAAACACTACAGGTGACCATTGATAACCCCTTTGAACGACGATTTTCATTCTTAACCCTGTCAAGAACCACCCCACATCGGGGCAAAATGGAGGTGAGTCCAACAGCATCAGGAGAAAATCGTTAGAAATTTTCTTGCTCGGACTAACATTAATCTTTGTGTGTTGTTTATATGGTAATCCAAGTGCCATAGGATGACGAGAAGCATTCATTTCTCTATCCCACACACTGAATCCTTTGCACAGCCAACTTGAGCCTGCAAATTCATTTCATGAACCCATTGGTGATCATTCCAAGACGGATGCAGCACCACTTCAAAAATGGAAGAGTTCAAGACTCAGGGATTGCGAAGAAGATTCCCGGGCTGATATTTAAAGATGTTTAGACTTTCAAACATATGTCTAACACGATCCCATGAAGATGAGAAAAGTGGGATTTCAAAAATAAATGAAAAAGAATCCACGGCATCGAGAAAAAGCAAAGTGCCTGGTAAAAGCAAGGCCGATGCTCGTGTAAGTTGTTTGATTGATCCGCGATGAAGCCGGATGGGGAAAGAGGAAATCCCTAATGGAGTCAGATAAAAAAGACTACTCCTCCAAATGATGTCAGGCGTGGAAGACGCAGACAGAGTTGTCAAAAGCGGTTGCATGCCTCAAAAATTGAAGATGCAAAATGGAAAAGACATGTGACAAGTTTGCAATGACCACCAATGTCAATCCCCTCATAAATTCTGGGCCAAAAACAAGCCTTTTTCGGTCCCCAATCCTACCAACATCATAACCCTGAAACAGTCTTCTCTGACTAAGACACTTGGGTTAACATATTGCTTAGCTCGAAGAAGTACGAGCAAGACTATTTCTTTCTCATTTTGCAGGGTTCTTGACTTGTAAACCCGGAGCAGATGGTGAAGGATTTCATTCAGTGGCCTCGACTCCAAAGCGGGTCCCCCTTGAAAACCAATATCCAAGCCCAACATTACGGTCCCGTGGAAGACCTCCCGACCGATCAAAATGTATGCGCTGCGAATGAGCCTAAAACCTAGGCACAGGTTAGTAGGGAATTGAGTGCATCCCCTATAAAAACAATTATCTCAAAACAAGTGAGAAGACCTCATTGTCGAGAAATATTCCAATTGATGTTTTGAGCAAACTCTTTTTGGAATCTTCAAATTGTTGGATCCAGATTTTCCGTGCAAGGGATTTGTGATCACATTTGCATGTTGCAAGAATGTTTTGGATAACCTCCAGCATCAAAATGCACATCTCATGACTAAAACTTAAGTCATAAAATTTTGTCAATTGGACAATTGCTGTCTTCTCAAAGATTACCAATATTTTCTTGGGGAAGCAAAACCCTTTTAAAAAAAAAAAGTCCCTGCAGACGTGGAGAACCCTCGTCCTAGGACGCATTTTCAAAATATCAAACAGTCTCGTCGGACGTGGAGAACCCTCGTCATGAGACCCGTTTTCAAAAATCAAGCAGTCTCATCGGACGTGGAGAACCCTCGTCATGAGATCCCTTTTCAAAATTCAGGAAATCTCATCGGACGTGGAGAACCCTCGTCATGAGACCCCTTTTCAGAATTTAGGCAGTCTCATCGGACGTGGAGAACCCTCGTCATGAGACCCATTTTCAAAAATCAAGCAGTCTCATCGGACGTGGAGAACCCTCGTCATGAGATCCCTTTTCAAAATTCAGGAAATCTCATCGGAAGTGGAGAACCCTCGTCATGAGACCCCTTTTCAAAGCAAATCAATGGTAGATACCGCCTGAAGGGTCAACACAAGGTAGAAACCGCCTGAAGGGTCAAAACAAAGGTAGATACCGCTTGAAGGGTCAAATCAAAGGTAGATACCGCCTGAAGGGTCAATCAAAGGTAGATACCGCCTGAAGGGTCAAATCAAAGGTAGATACCGCCTGAAGGGTCAATCAAAGGTAGATACCGCCTGAAGGGTCAAATCAAAGGTAGATACCGCCTGAAGGGTCAAATCAAAGGTAGATACCGCCTAAAGGGTCAAACCAAGGTAGAAACCGCCTGAAGGGTCAACACAAGGTAGAAACCGCCTGAAGGATCAACTCATGGTAGAAACCGCCTGAAGGGTCAATTCAAGGTAGATACCGCCTGAAGGGTCAACTCAAAGATAGATACCGCCATAAGGATCAACCCAATGGTCTAATCCACCATACGGATCTAAACCCTTGGCAAATCCCAAAGCGTGGGGATGCGCCTTCCTTAAGTTCTTACCAGTTAGGAATCCCATGATGGTATGACCTACCATACAGGTCAGAGCATAATCTCCCTAGGATATTCTGAACGAGTCCTAGGTATCTTCTTGAAAGTCGTCGCAACCGGCAGCATCTGACAGGTGAGCTTCAGGTAAGCCTCTCTCACTCCGGCCCATGTTCGAATTGCAAGAGTAAACCGGTGATTAATTTGAGCATTCATCAAAAGACTTAAGGGTTCGATGTCATTGCGTTTCTTCTCTCATTTTCCCAGTTGAGTCGGTTAGGAATCAGGTGCCATCTTATCTTTGAGAGAAACCTCTAACGAGATTCCTCTCAAAGAGGGGCAGCTGTTGACACCTGATTTTTGACCATATATCATTGTGATTTTTATTCTTTAAATTTAATTAAAAATATAAAAAAGTCATAAAATCACAAAATCAACTTTGGAAGCCTTGTCTTGGCCTTAGGAACCAATTTTGAACAAAAAATATTTTTTGGTATTTTTTAATATTTTTCGAATTTATTTAATTATTAAAAATACCCAAAAATCAGAAAAATACCATTCGTGGTCAGAAAAATACACAAAAATATTCAATAATTTTGTTTTAATTTCCTCTTCAAGTGTGTCACTTAAAATATTGAAAATTCGGCTCGGGTCACTATGTTCCTTAACAAACTTAAACCCGAACCGAGCCCAAAAATTCCTTTTCAAGTCTTTTAATTTTCAATTTCCACTTTTTATAAGTTATGACATTGGATTCTAAAGTATTGAAGTGCAATTAGGTCAATTTGCCCTCCAATTTGATCAATTTTAACCAAAAGGGCTTAACTGCATAAAAATCTTTCAATTTAGTCCCCGGTTTCACAATATTTGAAATTAAATTTCATACGGGCATACCCACCAAAATTAAACACCTCTACCCAATATTTTTCATCATGAGGAATCCATTGGTGGCGTCAATTTTGACAATGTTTGGACCTTCAATTAAGCAAAAATCAATTTCGGATCCTAAGGGCAATTTGGGGTTTTAACTAAATTTCAATCAATTGATTCACGAAAATACCCCTATTTGAAAGAAAACATGTCAAGGAGTCCGATTTTGCCATCAATTTCATAAAAATAGGTCAATTTGGGGCTCAATTTGATCGAATTGGTCGAACCGGGCTGGTCGGGTCAGGCCCGACCCGACCCGGTCCGACCGGGTCTGCAACTTAGTTGCAGACCCACCGGCCGAAAGCAAATGGCGGGGGGGGACCTCTTCGGCGATTAAAAAAGGACCGTTGGGGGGTCGGTTGGTTCGAAAAAGGCGGCGACAGGAGTGGCAGGCAAAGGCGAGTGGTCTAAAAAGAAAGAGGGTGGTCGGCCGTGGAATGGGGGAAGAGGCCGAGAGTGAGAGAATTGGCGGGGGAGAGAAGAAAATTTTTGGGTACGATCTCGAGCTGAAACCGGGGCAAAAACGGCCATACAAGAGCTTCAGTATACATCACTGATCATCACCAGGGACTCGCCGCGGACGACCAGCCACGAACAGGTCGGTTTTTCCTCCCCCGACCTCCATTTCTCGTACGCATGCAACCCGTTTGACGAAATGCCTAAACGAGCTTTGTACTTTCGGGGTCTCGGCCAAGCCGTCCCGAGCCTTCTTTGTTGCGAATCTTACTCCAAAGCTTCATTATACATGTATGTGATCCCGACCTACCGTTTATTTTGCATCGAGGACCGCCGAGGACGCGAACCCGAAGCTTCGCCGGCCGAAACTCGGATCGGGAGCTCGACGAGGATACTCCCGCATTGCCGAGGATCGAAGGACTTCAGGTAAGCCTCTTGATCCTCCTTAGATGCCATGTGGACGTCCAGAACCATTTTTAAACTCCAAAAAATTTTCTGCAAATCGGTCGCCGGAGCCGGTTCGGTCGGTGAGTTTTTGAGGTAGTTCCCGACCCTTTCTTCGCCATGAAATGATGATATGTGATTGTAGTTTTGCTTATGGTCGATTTGGTGTCAAAATCGGGCTCTAGAACGGTCGTTTTTACGTTGGTTTGGGCTCTCCGGCGACTTTGGCCGGAAAAAGTACTATTCATCGTCTTCTCCGGCGAAGTCGCCGGCGGTCAACGGTCAGCGGTCAACGGTCACGGTCAGCAGTCAAAATAATCCGATGGCTCAGGACGTGCCACGTGTCTCAATCGGAGACGTCCGTCTAGAACGCATGAAACGGCGTCGTTTTTCGCATGGAGGAGGCGGGCCGGGTTTGGGCTGCGGGTCTGGGTTGTGCGCCGGGTCATCCGACCCGGTCCGGATTATTTTTATTATTATTTAATAATAATAATAATAATAATAGAATAATAAAAAATTCAAAAATCAATAAAAAATAGAAAATCATAAAAAAAACTCAAAAAAAATTCGAAAAATTCTAAAAAATTCTAAAAAATTCCAGAAAATAGGAAATGGCCATATTCAATTGGCCGCGACCTGTTTCGGGTCATTTGACCCCCGATCTTTCCAAAAATGACGGTTTTGCCCTTCCGGCAAACCGTCTTCCAAAAAAATTCTAAAAAAATCTAGGAAAATCCCAAAAAATAGGAAATGGCCACAGTCAATTGGCCAAGGCTCATCCCGGGTGTTTTGAACCCGATCATTCTTAAAAATGATGATTTCGCCCTTTGGGCGAATCGTCTTCCAAAAATTGACGATTTTGCCCTCCGGGCTAAATCGCCTCTAAATCTTCCCATTTTACCTCGGTCCTAAATCACGCCTTCCCTAAGTCCTTATGGCTATACTAGGAGGCCATGTGATGTGAATTGACGTGCATTGATGTGATTTATTTATGCACTTGATGGCGCTTTCATTTAAATTGATTGTGATTGATAGGAATAGTCTTCCAATCTGCATGAAACCCTGAATTAAACCTACCTCACCCGAACTTGCGCCTGCATGAATTCTTAGCTAGGAAAATCACTCGCGTTAGGTACCGAAAGGGCGTTGGTAATGACATCAGCGTAACCAATTCCCCGAACCCAAAATCTCTGGTTCCGCAGAATTGATCGATCTCTCCCAATCGGTCAATAAGGTTTCCGGTCTACCATCCAAGAAAGACCGGTGGCGACTCCAAATGCATGCACAATTTGCACATGCCACCACGACCACACTGAAGGTCGAAAGCGATCGACTCTTATCGTCGAATCCTTTGAAAAATACTCCCGCCGCGATTTGGTATGGGCTTGGGAGGGCTCGCGCCGATCCAAGACCCGCGATCGGTAATCCATTAGCCGCGTCCGCTTCCGGACGGGTCGCGACAAAATGGTACTCATTTTCTACCAGAAAAACATGATACACATTTCTATCGTAACGTTCATGATATGAATATATGTTAATGACTCCTTGAATATATGTGTGACGCCTTAGGAATCCGACCTCGGTGAAGCCCCTGAATTTGATAAAATGGATTAAGATTGAAATCCAGTCGTTAAAAATTTAGTGGATCAAAAGGACTGAAGAGGCGAAGTTCGGACGAATTCTAAAGTTCAGTCGGTTTAGATTAGGTTCGAAATTCTTAGTCGCCGTGAATTAGGATTTCAATCCTCGCGACTCGAGCCTAACCTTGATCGAGCCTAACCTGCGAAGTTACGAAAATTACCCTTCGTCTAGTTTACCAAATTTCGTTCTGTCCTAAAATGCCAAAAGACCAAAATGCCTCAATTATTTGCCCATGAGACATATTGGCCCAAAAATTCTTCAAGGTGGACCCCATCTCTTTTTTTTTATTCAGCTGCCCGTGTGCTCTCTCTCTCTCTCTCTCTCTCTCTCTCTCTCTCTCTCTCTCTCTCTCTCTCTCGGACGACGCTCCCCTCTTCTTCTTCTTCTTCTTCTTCTTCTTCTTCTTCTTCTTCTTCTTCTTTTCTTTCTTCTTCTTCTTCGGCTGGTTTGCGCCGAACGTCCCCGGACCACCACCTCACCACCACCGACCACGACCTTCAGCAGCTCCCCGCCATCACCCTCGACCCCTCCACCGCCGTTATCAGCCGCCGGAAGACTGCGAAGCCACCGCGGAAAGCTGTCCCAGTTTTCGGCCCTGGAAACCGTGAGCTGCCGCCTCTTCCTTTGGCCGTTTCCGGCAACGCCACCGTCAACCACCACTCCTACAACCATCCCCCACCTCTCCTCAACATCCTCGACCAAGCCCACCACCGATTACCCGTCGGAGTCGCCGCAATCGAGCCGAGAACCGTCGGTGCCCTGTTTTCATGCCGGCTCGATTTTTCTTCAGATCAAGCCAAACCAACCGTCGCCACTCCTCACCGCCAGCCCCGATTGTCCACCCTGTTCTCGGCCATTTCCCCCTGTTCGCGAGCCGGTTCTGTTCGGCATTGAACCGGCCGTCTTTCGCCGCGGTCACCGGTCCCCACCGAACCCCCGACGTCTCCTCGAACTCCTCCGACCACCCCGAGGTCAGCCGCCGTCCGTCGGTCGCCGAACCGGCCGTTGAAGCCGAGCCGCCCATCCCCTGCCCTGTTCGGCCTGAGTGGCCGACCTCGTGGGCCGGTCTGCCTTGGCCATGGCCGGGTGAGCCTGGGCCGTGGCCGGTCCCGTGGGCCATTTGGCCCGTCTTGTGGGCCATTTTGGCCGAGTGTTTGGGCCGTGGGCCATGAGTTTTGGGCCGCCGTTCAAGGAAATTGGACCGTGATCCATGAGACACCGAGAGGAATTCCGAGCCTCACCGAAGTTCATGAGTTCGTAGCCACCGCGTCGCCACCGTAGAGACTGCTCGAGCTTAAATTGGATGTGAGTTGACCCTAATCCTTGCTTAGGGCGCTAATTGCGCCTACGATTAGTTATTTTGTGAATTGTTGAATTTAGGTACACGATCGGGGCCGGTTTAAATAGAAATTGGGATTAGGTTAAATGGCCGATCATTTAAATTAGCCGAGTTGATTGAATTGTCTGTGGCTAATTGTTGCTAGTTGATTGATTGATTGGGCAATGGATTGCCGTTGTGTGATCGCGAGTGAGCGATAGGCCAGAGACGAGCGAGCGATCAATGTGCCAAATTGAATCGATTAATAAATAACATGGCATGAATTGAGCTGGATATTATTTGATTGAGTTTAATTACTCAGGACTGAGTTATGGTTTCGTTGATTGAATCGCCTCTCTGAAATGCCTGATTGAGTGTAGTGAATGTTCTTTCACTGTCAATTGATGATTGAGGGTTAATCACCCTGGGTGTGATTGCTATGACTAGTGGATAGTCGGCATGTGCATATGACTGAGTGTAAAGTCAAATGACATATTTGAGCATGAAAATGGCCTTTGGCCGAGAATTTTACATGCCTGTGTGAGCATCCGGCCTTAACCAAGATAATGAAAAGGGTTTATTGCTGGATGTATTATGTATGGTCATATGAGGGAAAAACAATGAAGTTCCTGGCAAGTTCGTGTCCTATGATTTGTACGGGACTATACGACTTGCCAGAAGCACGATAATTCATGCCCCGTGCCAGACGTACGGTTTTAAGGAATTATCGGATGCCGGTCGCAATGGATGTTGGACCGACGCCCCGTTTAGGGATGCCTACTTGCTGGTGCCGTGATGGGTACACTGGATACACCGCTTGTAGTAGCCGTTGCCGAGAGTAAAGGAACGTAGACCGGTGCTGCCGGTGAGATGTTGGATCCACTGAGGTGTTGGATCGCGTTATTGGGAGAGTCGTATCACGCCCTCTTTTGCGTAGATCCTCTCTGGTGCCGTAGGCACGTTAACCGTTAATAAAATGGATTGAATACAGTGTAACTTTGTGCATGGGTTAGTGTGAAAGCATCCCGACTACGAAATTTGGAATGGGACAAATGGAGTAGGAAGACGGACGTTCATACTCGCTTGTGTTCGAGTTATTATTGTTTTGTGTGCATTGTCCTGGGGAATGTCTTGTGCATACTTGTGGATGTGATGCTGTGATTGAGTGATTGGTTGACATTGACTGCTGAGTCATGTCGAGCATTGCATTATGTATGGCTGAAGCTGGTAAGTGTGCATGTGGATGATGATTATATTGTTAACTGTGGATAGTTGCTATATGTGCATGTGTGATTTGTGAGCTTCGGTTAGGATCCCCTGGGCGAATCAGTTTCCTAACCGAGCTTAGGCTTGATTCACTGAGATTTATTCTCACCCCGTCGTGGGATAACATTTTCAGGTCCCAAGTGGCGAAGTCTCGTGAACGCCAAGGTTTGGCTGTCGGAGTAGTCAGTTGAAGAAAGTGAGTAGTTGACCTCACCTGACCATGTGACCTTTTTAGGTCTTGTCTAGTCGCCCCGAAGTATGGGGTTATGCTCAAACATCTGCCGTTATGTATAATTGTTTATTCTTATTTAAGTGAATAAGTTGTGGTGTTTGATTCCTGCTATTCTATTCCTTGATTGTTTGATGTCAGGAGGTTTAAACGTTTCCGCATGCGTAGTTAAGTGATAGGTCGATAGCGTGCCTGGGAAGCTATCTCTATGACCTCGTGGCGATTTGGCAAGGGATGTCGCGGGCTCGAGAGTTGGGGCGTGACATCCCCGCCCAAGGTGGTATCCGAGCAAGGTTAGCCTGATCTATCTGGTCATTGGCCTAGAGTAATAAGGAGCGTTGGGATTTGGGATAGTTAGTAGGAATTTAGCCGTTGTACATGTGATTGTTATCTGTACCTTTAAGTGTTTGAGTGTGCGCACGTGTTCTTTGTGCAAGATTTGAGGCTGTATGCCTGAGCTCGCAGTGGTGTTGCGTTGGGGTGGACAGGACCCCGTATGGTACTTGTCGGGAGTGTAGATTGCTAAAGTGTTCGAGCTGAGTTTGGGATCGTTGAGAGTAGTAGTTAGGACTTCGATGCTACTAAAGGATAAGGTAGTGCTTATTGTAAGAAGTTTTAAGAGTAGACTGATTATTAAGCTTGCAAAAGACGAGGATAGGGTGATCTTTCTGAAGGCGTGTAACCTTGAGGTTGTTATGGACATGGATTGTCTGGGATCGGTGATGGATGTTATTACAAACCGTTGGGTTTTATCCCGTCAGGTTGGTTAGTTCTGAGTTTTATGTTAATCGGGGAGAAGCCTCGACTTGTTTGGTTCCGTCGCCTAAGGCGATTGGTCTGCTGGCGAGTGATTATTAAGTTATTGGACGTTCGTATTTGAATTGGTGGCTGAGGAACCCAGGGTGAGAGACATCGCAGTCACATATGAACTTTCTGATGTCTTTCTTCGGGAGTTGCAAGGACAGCAGCCAAAAGGGAAAAGTGGAGTTTGTAGCGGAGTTAACCCTAAAATGGATTTGATCTTCAAGACGCCATAGAGGACAGTTCCGTTGAAGCTCAAGAACTTCAAGGTGCCAAGGTGTGATATGCTGGACAACGGGTTTGTCTGCCCTATTTTGTCACAATGGTAGGTACATACGTGTTCATGAGGAAAAGAGAAAGGTTGTTGAAGTTAAGGATCGATTGTGAACAACTCAATCAGATGTGGATCAAGAATATGTATTCACCCTCAAGGACGAGCGAAAGATTCGACCAACCATTATGAGCTACGGTATTCTTTAAGGTTGATCTACGGACGAGATGTCATCAGTTGAGGAGTAGGAATGAGAGTATGTTAGGAACGATATTCAAGATGCGTTAAGGACTCTACGAGTTTACATTAATATCGTTCGTCGGACGATTACCCATGTCACTTTTCTGGGTTCGATGAGTAGGGTAATCAAGAAAAGTATTCGGAGCGATTGGTGATGCGTCCCTAAGAGACATTCTGCGTACTTGAGGAAATTGGATGACAGTGAGTAGCTTTTGATCGAAGACCCTTGGAGAGTGTAAGTGACTATCAAGTATTATAAGTACGAGTTTTGGTTAACTCGTGTTGTTCGTAGGGCTTGTAATTTCGGGTAATAGAATATCCATGAGTTCGACTAAGATTAAGTTGTTCATGGATTGACTAAGACCGCTGATATCGACAAGTGTTTGAAACTTCTTAAGTTCAGCGAGTTATAGAGATTTCGTGAAAGGAAGTTATTGGTGGGCTAGACTCGTCAGTACGGTTTGGCAATGAGGTGACTTGTATTGGTGGGTTGTGAAAGCTAGAATTATGTGATATGATCGATACTCGTAAGAAAGCGAGTGAGGATTAAGAGAATCATCTTTAAGATGTAATGGTCCCTCGGGAAGTCGAAAGTTTCGAACTGATAAGAATTGATGTGAGGATAGGTATTAGGTGATGAGTAACGAGGAAAGCCTTCCACTACACATGTTTAAACTGGGATTTCAAAGTGAAGAACATGTGGTGAATACGTTGTGTTGTGTTTCGTGTTAAGAACAGAAGATTGTGGATGAATTGAGATGTCATGGGTTTGTAAGACTTATGTGCTTCGTAAAATTTGAGAAGATCTTATAGTATGTCAAAGGCAGTCTTGGGATGACTTGAGGCCTGTATGGATTCCCTCGACTAGTAACTAAATGAAATCATGGTGAAATGTGCACCGCCTAAGGACTGTGATTAGACATGTGTATAGAATAAGGACGGTAAAGACGAACAAGGAAAGTTCGTAAGGACAATCGGGGGTTAGACGACATGGTAGGATCACCAGTTAGATGCATGGATTATTGAGATATGAGATACCCCTGAAAAAGATTAAGATTGCGAGATGTGACAATTAAGGAAGGCTAGTTATCAGAGTGGCGCATCGGAAGCATAGTAGGGCCACTTGATTTCTTGGAGTAATGATCATAAGGGTCTTGCTTTTGGTAAAACAGAAAATCGATCAGGAACTCACCATAGTAGTTTCAGTGGGTCCGAATAGCTGGATGAGGCACCGAGATTTAAAGATAAGGTCACTAAGGGATTGGCAGAAAGATTGATACGGCCAAGCTTATGGCGAAGAGCTAGCATATCGATAAGTCAAAACGCAGCATTACAAGCCTAGTGAACTACTGCTGTCGTTGGGATTTCTAGAGTAAAGGTGGGAAAATATCACAATGGAGTGGTAATGAAACTTCCAAGAGGTCAAGGGATAAGTGACTCAGTTTGGAATGCAGTAAGCAGATTGACGATACATGTGCAGGTTTTAACACTGTGAAGAGATTCAGCTTGGTATGAAAGTGATGCCCAAGATCTAGAACCGACCCAAGCTTAAGACTCGAACTATTCGCGAACAACGACCAAGGGTTGAGGAAGCCACCGAGAGTTTTGAAGTCGCCCTCAACGTGGATGATGGCCTGATTTACCAGTTGGCTGTGCTGATTGAGGTTCGACTGTGTGGCGATCTGAAATCAAGCATGAATCGATTTGGGTTGATCTAACTCAGCTGTAAGTCAACCATAGGATCACCCTGAAGTTAACCAGGGATTGATTCGTGGCATGATTTGCGAGCTGGCATTGATCGATATTCAGGATGGCCATGAACCCCGTGAGGAACGATTTGTACTAGAACCCCGTACCAGCCACACACTAGTCAAGGATTAGCTACCCTAGATTATGTGTTGTGTTGCTGGAGAACTACGGATCAAGTTGAACCAATCCTGCATCGACTTGAGTTGGTCATGAAAGGTGATCTTGACAGTGTTCAATGGTACTATCGGTTTGGGAACGGGTGATTCCAACCTTAAACCGGAGTATTTGAGGTGGTCCTCGACTCGTCAGTCGCTTGTGAGCTGATCCTGTTCGACATAATGGATGGCCTAATTCTCAGTTGGGTTTGGAGTCCAAGTTCAGTAATTCGTCAGATGTTTCTGGAAATGACAAGTGATAACTTCATACCATAAGGAGTTGTCGGTTAAAAGGCGAATCATTAGTCGACCTTCTTCATGTAAACAGAATGCCCAAATTGCCATTAGTGGTAGTCATGGTTGGTATCTATGGAACAAGAGAAAATCGCGTTAAATTCATCTTATTGGAAATTAAGAAATGGTTAATGGATTTGTGAGAGTGGGTAATTGTTGTGGTTACTAGGACAACCGACAGTGGTTGGGGACAGCAAGGTTAGATGGACACAGTGGAGTTGTATCCTTAGAGTTGGATGGTCCAACATGTTTAAACGAATTGTGGATATGGAATTACGGTATATTGGTAAACGGGGATCATAAGTTTGAATCTGACTTGGGTTTGGTGGTCGTTCCGTGATTTCGGTGTACAGAGTGGAGGTAATGAGTGATTTGAAATATGCGTGGTATAAATTTTGAGAAAAACGAGACTGCAGTGCAGTATGATCTATCATTCGAAGACGGATGGTCAGTTTGGAAGGACAATTTAGACTTTGGAGTACAGGTTTGAGGCATGAGTTTTGGATTTCAAGGTAATTGGGATGAACAGTTACACATGGTGGAGTTTGCCTAAATAGCAGTTACCAACAGAGCATTAAGATGGTATTTTTCGAGACACTGTATAGTAGAGCGTGTAGAACACTAGCTTAATTGGACTGAAGTGGCGAAAGGAAAATTTCAAGTCCTGAGTTAGTAGAACAGCCGTTGGAAGCTATCAAGGATATCAGAGACAGACAGAGAACAGTGCAGGGTCGTTAGCAAAGTTACGCCATTAGAAGGCGAAGACCGTTGGAATTTCAGACGGGAAATTTTATCTTTTAGAAGGTGTCGCCTAGGAGAGGGACATCTCGTTTTGACAGTAAAGGAAAGTTAAGCTCAAGGTATGTCAGACCTTTCGAAATTTTGAAAAGAATTGAGAATTTGGGGCTCACTTGTGTTGTCGCCGAGACTGGTCCAAGGTTAATGTTTTTCAAGTGTCGATATGGAGGAAGTACGAATCAGACTTACTCATGTGCTAGGTTATGAGGAAACTGAATTGGATGAGTAGACATCGTTTGTGAGAAGTCCAGTTGGAATAGTGGTTAGAAAAGAGCGAGTGCTCCGGAACATGAAGAATCCGCTAGCCAAGGTGGTTTGGTAACACCATAGACCTGAAGGAACTATTTGGGGAATTGAGGAAAGTATGTGGCATAGATATTCTTATTCGTTTGAAGGGTGGTGGTAGTACTTCAATTTCGAGGACGAAATTTCCTAAGTGGGGGAGAGTTGTGACGACCTAGGAATCCGACCTCGGTGAAGCCCCTGAATTTGATAAAATGGATTAAGATTGAAATCCAGTCGTTAAAAATTTAGTGGATCAAAAGGACTGAAGAGGCGAAGTTCGGACGAATTCTAAAGTTCAGTCGGTTTAGATTAGGTTCGAAATTCTTAGTCGCCGTGAATTAGAATTTCAATCCTCGCGACTCGAGCCTAATCTTGATCGAGCCTAACCTGCGAAGTTACGAAAATTAACCTTCGTCTAGTTTACCAAATTTCGTTCTGTCCTAAAATGCCAAAAGACCAAAATGCCTCAATTATTTGCCCATGAGACATATTGACCCAAAAATTCTTCAAGGTGGACCCCATCTCTTTTTTTTATTCAGCTACCCACGTGCTCTCTCTTTTTCTCTCTCTCTCTCTCTCTCGCGGACGGCGCTCCCCTCTTCTTCTTCTTCTTCTTCTTTTCTTTCTTCTTCTTCTTCGGCTGGTTTGCGCCGAACGTCCCCGGACCACCACCTCACCACCACCGACCACGACCTTCAGCAGCTCCCCGCCATCACGCTCGACCCCTCCACCGCCGTTATCACCCGCCGGAAGACCGCGAAGCCGCCGCGGAAAGCTGTCAGTGTTTTCGGCCTTGGAAACCATGAGCTGCCGCCTCTTCCTTTGGCCGTTTCCGGCAACGCCACCGTCAACCACCACTCCTACAACCATCCCCCACCTCTCCTCAACATCCTCGACCAAGCCCGCCACCGATTACCCGTCGGAGCCGCCGCAATCGAGCCGAGAACCGTCGGTGCCCTGTTTTCATGCCGGCTAGATTTTTCTTCAGATCAAGCCAAACCAGCCGTCGCCACTCCTCACCGCCAACCCCAACGGTTTCCTAGGACTCCTTTATACCTTCCCTCAGCTCGGCCGAGCAAGCCGCCGCGCGTGGCGGCCGGAATCAGCCCCGATTGTCCACCCTGTTCTCGGCCATTTCCCCGTGTTCGCGAGCCGGTTCTGTTCGGCCGTGAACCGGCCGCCTCCGGCCGTCTTTCGCAGCGGTGACCGGTCCCCACCGAACCCCCGACGTCCCCTCGAACTCCTCCGACCACCGCGAGGTCAGCCGCCGTCCGTCGGTCGCCGAGCCGGCCGTTGAAGCCGAGCCGCCCATCCCCTGCCCTGTTCGGCCTGAGTGACCGGCCTCGTGGGCCGGTCTGCCCTGGCCATGGCCGGGTGAGCCTGGGCCGTGGCCGGTCCCGTGGGCCTTTTGGCCCGTCTTGTGGGCCATTTTGGCCGAGTGTTTGGGCCGTGGGCCATGAGTTTTGGGCCGCCGTTCAAGAAAATTGGGCCGTGATCCGTGAGACACCGAGAGGAATTCCTAGCCTCATCGAAGTTCGTGAGTTCGTAGCCGCCGCGTCGCCGCCGTAGAGACTGCCCGAGCTTAAATTGGATGTGAGTTGACCCTAATCCTTTCTTAGGGCGCTAATTGCGCCTATGATTAGTTATTTTGTGAATTGTGGAATTTAGGTACACGATCGGGGCCGGTTTAAATAGAAACTGGGATTAGGTTAAATGGTCGATCATTTAAATTAGCCGAGTTGATTGAATTGTCTGTGGCTAATTGTTGCTAGTTGATTGATTGATTGGGCAATGGATTGCCGTTGTGTGATCGCGAGTGAGCGATAGGCCAGAGACGAGCGAGCGATCAATGTGCCAAATTGAATCGATTAATAAATAACATGGCATGAATTGAGCTGGATATTATTTGATTGAGTTTAATTACTCATGACTGAGTTATGGTTTCGTTGATTGAATCGCCTCTCTGAAATGCCTGATTGAGTGTAGTGAATGTTCTTTCACTGTCAATTGATGATTGAGGGTTAATCACCCTGGGTGTGATTGCTATGACTAGTGGATAGTCGGCATGTGCATATGACTGAGTGTAAAGTCAAATGACATATTTTAGCATGAAAATGGCCTTTGGCCGAGACTTTTACATGCCTGTGTGAGCATCCGGCCTTAACCAAGATAATGAAAAGGGTTTATTGCTGGATGTATTATGTATGGTCATATGAGGGAAAAACAATGAGGTTCCTGGCAAGTTCGTGTCCTATGATTTGTACGGCACTATACGACTTGCCAAAAGCACGATAATTCATGCCCCGTGCCAGACGTACGGTTTTAATGAATTATCGGATGCCGGTCGCAATGGATGTTGGACCGACGCCCTGTTTAGGGATGCCTACTTGCTGGTGCCGTGATGGGTACACTGGATACACCGCTTGTAGTAGCCGTTGCCGAGAGTAAAGGAACGTAGACCGGTGCTGCCGGTGAGACGCTGGATCGCACTGAGGTGTTGGATCGCGTTATTGGGAAAGTCGTATCACGCCCTCTTTCGCGTAGATCCTCTCTGGTGTCGTGGGCACGTTAACCGTTAATAAAAAGGATTGAATACAGTGTAACTTTGTGCATGGGTTAGTGTGAACGCATCCCGACTACGAAATTTGGAATGGGACAAATGGAGTAGGAAGACGGGCGTTCATACTCGCTTGTGTTCGAGTTATTATTGTATTGTGTGCATTGTCCTGTGGAATGTCTTGTGCATACTTGTGGATGTGATGCTGTGATTGAGTGGTTGGTTGACATTGACTGCTAAGTCATGTCGAGCATTGCATTATGTATGGCTGAAGCTGGTAAGTGTGCATGTGGATGATGATTATATTGTTAACTATGGATAGTTGCTATATGTGCATGTGTGATTTGTGAGCTTCGGTTAAGATCCCCTGGGCGAATCAGTTTCCTAACCGAGCTTAGGTTTGATTCACTGAGATTTATTCTCACCCCGTCGTGGGATAACATTTTCAGGTCCCAAGTGGCGAAGTCTCGTGAACGCCAAGGTTTGGCTGTCGGAGTAGTCAGTTGAAGAAAGTGAGTAGTTGACCTCACCTAACCATGTGGCCTTTTTAGGTCTTATCTAGTCGCCCTGAAGTATGGGGTTATGCTCGAACATCTGCCGTTATATATAATTGTTTATTCTTATTTAAGTGAATAAGTTGTGGTGTTTGATTCCTGCTATTCTATTCCTTGATTGTTTGATGTCAGGAGGTTTAAACGTTTCCGCATGCGTAGTTAAGTGATAGGTCGATAGCGTGCTGGGAAGCTATCTCTATGACCTCGTGGCGATTTGGCAAGGGATATCGCTCGAGAGTCGGGGCGTGACAATATGCGTATGTAACGCCTTGAATATTTGGATACTGACGCCTTGAATATTGCATATTCAATAGACTTATCAAACATGCGGGTTGGTTCGGGTCGGGTATTATCGAAAATGTCATGGCCCATATTAACCTATTTAACCTATTTGGCTTAAGTACATCACAAGTGCCATAAGTTGTGTACGGCGCTCACTTTAGTGCCAAAACTTTCAAATCGATCATTTTAGTGCTAAGTTTTTGTAACTTCGATCACTTAACTACCAACTTCTTTTAAAAACGATCACTTTAGTGCCAACTTCGATTTAAGCTAGCGTGGCTGGCCGAAAATCTGACACGTGTATTTTTTTTATTATTATTTGAGTTGACGTGGTCACCGAAGATCCATTTTCATGCAATACAAATGTAACGACTAATATCCGATCCAACGCAATACTTTTATATTTAACAAAATCATGGGATACTTGTTTCTAATAATTTGTTAAAGTAACGATATGGCTAAAATGCTTTCATACAATACCAATCCAGTGTAAAAAAAAATTGCATTTTCTTTTTTTAAAAATTATCTCTTTTGTAGTTTATTTTTTATTTTTATTTTTTTTTCAATTTTTTTTCCTTTTTTTATACTAAATCCGACCGCCGTTTCACCTCTTGAACAATTTTTGTATTTTTTGATTTAATTTTTCTTTCTTTCTTTTACTTATAAAAAATTAAAAATATATATAATATAAACCAATATATTTGAGGCCCCCGAGCCAAGTCCAACCAAACTAATCACCTAATGGATCGAAAATGGATTCAATTGTGTGCTCATTTTCCATCTAATTCAATTTCAAGTTTTTGAACCTATTTTCGGGGTAAGTACACTGCAAGTGCCACAACTTTTGTACGGCGTTCACTTGAGTGCCATGACCTTTTTTTCGATCACTTGAGAGCCATAACTTTTAAAAATTGATCACTTAAGTACCATCACTTACATAGACGTCGTAAAACAGACGTGCCACCTGTGAAATGATTTTTTTTAATATTTTAATCTACACACGGAATTTTTTATAATTTTTTATTTTTTTTGCATTTTTTTTTGTTTCTTTGATTTTTTTTACTATTTTTGAGCCTTTGGCCGGCAAGGGTCACCGGCGACCCTCCCCGACCACCGCCGAGTGGCCTAGGGGCCGGGGTTGGCGAGGCCACGATGTTCGAGCGACCTAGGGGTCGAAGCCGGCGAGGCCGCGATGGCTGCGAGCGAGGGCATGGCGGCTCCACCGACCACGGGCGACGAAGCCCTCGCCTGAACTCGCGACAGCCATCGTAAGCCCTCGCGCAGATCTAGCGAGGGCTTCGCGCCCTAGCTAGCGCCTACCAAGGCCACAATGGTCGTTGGTCATGGCCATCGCGGCCTCGCTGGCACAGGGTGAGCCGATGCCGTCCCTTAGGCCACCTGGTACGAAACCCTCGCCGGCCTAGGGGAAAATGGCCTAAAAAATGAAAATATGATAATAAATAAATAAAAAATAATAAATTCTAAAACATATTTAAAATAAAAAAATCACTTGTCATTAAAAAATAAATAAAATATTAATAAAAAGTCTACATAGGACGATTTGCGAAAAGTGGCCCTCAAGTGAACGATTTTCGTCAAAAGTGGCACTCAAGTTGTCACGCCCCGACTCTCGAGCCCGCGACATCCCTTGCCAAATCGCCACGAGGTCATGGAGATAGCGTCCTAGGCACACTATCGACCTATACCTATTTACACAAGCGGAAACGTTTATACTCCCTTACATCAACAATCATGGAATAGATTATCAAGAATCAAACGACAGATGTTAGAGCATAACCCCATACTTCGAGGCGACCAGACAAGACCTTAATCAGTCACTCTGTCGGGTAAGGTCAACTTCTCATCTACTTCAAAAGAACTAATCCAAATGCCAATCCTTAGCGTCCACGAGGTTTCGTCACTTGGGGCCTGAAAATGTTTCCCACAACGGGGTGAGATTTACATCTCAGTGAATCAAGCCTAAGCTCGGTTAGGAGACTGATTCGCCCGGGGGGTTGATCCTAACCGAAGGTTCACATAGACATGAATAACAACCAATCATAGTTACAGCATCATAACCATCCACATGCACACCTACCCGCCTTCAGCCACACATAATGCAATGCTTGACTCGACTCAACAGTCAATCACTCAATCACAGCATCGCATCCATAAGTATACACAGGACATTCACCAGGACAATGCACACGATACAATAATAACTCGAACACAAGTGAGTGTGAACTTCCGTCTTCCTACTCCATTCGTCCCATTCCAAATTTCAAAGTCGGGATGCGCTCACACAAACCTATGCACGAACTACATTGCATTCAGCCTTTTTATTAACGATGATCGTGCCCATGGCACACGAGAGGATCTACGCGCACGAGAGCGTGATACGACTCCCACAAACAATGCGATCTAGTACCTCAGTGTGATCCGGCGTTCTACTGGCAGGACCGGTCTACGCTCCTTTACTCTCGGTAGCGGCTACTACAAGTGGTGTCTCCAGTACCTCCAGTACGGTACCAGCGAGTAGGCATCCATATACAGGGCATCGGTCCAACACAAGCTGCGACCGACATCCAACAATCCCTTAAAACCACGCGCTACCACGGGTGCATGAATTGTTGTGCTTCTGGCAAGTCGTGTGGTCCCACATGACTGGTACATGGTGTACTATTAGTACACCACGAACTTGCCAGGAAAACTCATCATCGTTCCGTCATATAATCACACAATGCATCCGCCATAACATTAAATTTTATTCTCTTTGATTTAGGCCGGATGCTCACACAACATGCTCAAAGACTCGGCCCACGGCCGTTTTCATGCTACAATATGTCTTTGATTTCGCACACGGTCATATGCATATGCAGATTATCAATTAAATACCACAATCACACACGAGGTAAGCAACCCCCAAACGAATGCCACTTCATTCACCAAACACTCCAGGCATCCAATAAAATATGCCAACGAGGCGATCAACCCAATCATAGCCATCAATTCAATTAAGCAATATAACGGCCGATTCGTGCAATAATTCTTTATTAGCCGATTTGCTTTATACATGCCGATCGCTCGTCTTTAACCTATCGCTCGCTCGCAATCAAATCACATTTCACAATCAATCCATTCAGTCTAACATCAACTAGCCACAGATAGTATGATCAATCCGGCTAACTTAACCGACCGCAGCCGTTTAACCTAATCCCAGTTTCTATCTAAAACGGCCCCGAATCGCGTACTTAAATACTCTAGTCGGCTAAACAACTAACCCTAGGCGCAATTAGCGCCCTAACCAAGGATTATGGTCAACTCACAATCTGATTAAGCTCGGGCCGACTCAAACTCAACGACGCAACATCAATGACTCCCGGCGACGATGGCGGCGGCGGCGACGATTCACGGCAAAACTAGGGTTCAACGAGCGGCCACTTGGCCAAACACCTCAAGGACACCTCGGGGAGGTCCGGCGAGGCGACGGCGGAATTCCGGCGACAGGCGAGCGACCTAAAACAGCAAGGGTCAGCAGCGAAATAGGGGATACCGAGATTGTTTCATGAGGTTTCTCGGCCTCGTGGGCTGAGGCGAAGCCGGCAAGGGCTAAGGGGCTCACCTAAGGGTCGAAGGTGGTCGGTTGGAACCAGTCGAAGGCGGCGGAAGGCGGTTGACGACGGCGAAACAGCCACGAACAGAACCGAGCATGAATAGGGGTTTCACGCGACTGAGAACAGGGGAGCGGTTCGGGTGGCTTACAGGCCACCACGCGCGGCGGCGAGCTCGGTCGAGCTGAGGAAAGGTGGAAGGGGGTCTCAAGAGGTCGACGAAGGTGACGGTGAGCAGCGGCGGTGCAAGAAATGGCCAGATCGAAGAAAATCTGAGCCGATAATCGAAACAGGGGTCCGAAGCTTTCGGGCCTGATTCTGGCGGCTCCGGTGGGCGACGGTCGGCGTCGGCGTGTCGAGGGGAGGTTGAGGAAGGTCGGAGGGGTGGGGAGTGGCGGCGGCGACACCATACAAGGTCGGAGGAATGCCAGGTCTACTCGGGTTAGGGAAAATAGAAACATGGGCTGGCTTCAGGGGCGATTTCCACGCTCGTTCGGCGGCTGACGGCGATGCTGGTGAGGTCGACGATGGTGGCAACGGGCTGCTGAAGTTGCGGCCATGGGTGGTGGGGTGGCGGCGCGCCCAAAAAACGGAGAGATGAGGAGAAATGGAGGAGGGGGTGTTCGGTTGTGGACGAGAGGCAGAGAAAGAGAGAGCGTGAGGGTGGTCGTGAGAGGGAGAAAAGAGGAGAAAGAGTGAAAAGCATTAATGAGACGAGACAAGGGTTGGTGGGAGATTTGACTTGAGAGACCCATTGTCATGTCAAGTTTGAATTATTGAGGGGCAAAACGGCCTTGTGGAAATTCGAGACTGACATGAAATTTGGTGCACTAGACGAAGGGAATTTTTAGTGAATTCACAGGTTAGGCTCGGTCAGGATTCGGATTGGGCGCGAGGATTAGAATCCTAATTCGCGAAGACTAAGAATTTCGAAATCTAATCTAAAACGAACAAAGTTTCGAAATTCGTCAAATTATCGTTTCTTAAATCCTTTACAATCCAATATATTCTACCGACTGAATTTCAATTTAATTTCCTTCTTATTGAATTCAGGCACTACTAGGATCAAATTTCCAGGGCGTCACAACTCTCATCCACTTAGGCTATTTTGTCCTCGAAATTGAAGTACTGCTACAACCCTTCAACAGATAAGAATATTTATTCTACTTAACTTCCTTACTCTCTCGGGTAGTCCCTTCCGTCTCATGAAGTTACTAAACTACCCTCACTGGTAGGATCGTCTCTTTCCGGAGCACATGCTCTTCCCTAACCACGATCCTGATTGGACTTTCCATACACGATGCTGGCTCAACCACTTCATTTTCCTCTTAACACAACACTTGATCGGGGTTTGGCTCGCCCTTTCTTAATATCAACACATGGAAGACATTGCACTCAAGCAAGTCTCGGCGGCAACACAAGACAATACGTGAAATTCCCAATTCTTTCTAGAATCTCTAAAGGTCCGACATACCTTGGGCATAACATTCCTTGTCGCCAAAACGAGATGTCCCCCTCTTAGGCGACACGTTCTAGAAGATATGATTGCTCACCTGAATTTCCAAAGATCTTCGCCTCTTATCGATGTAACTCTTCTGACGATTCTGAACTGCCCTCAATCTGTCTCTAATAACCTTGATAGCGACTATCGACTATTCCACTTACTTAGGACTTGTGACCTTCCTTTCACAAACTTCAATCCAACAGACTAGCGTCTTGTACGTTTTACCATATAATCCATCGAAAAGTACCATTCTAATGTCCTGCGGGTAACTGCTATTTAGTAAACTTCACCACATACAACTATCCCTCTCAACTACCTTGGAATTCAAAACACACACTCACAACGTGTCCTCTAAAGTCTGAATTGTTCTTTCAAACTAGCCATTCGTCTGCGGATGATGGGCCATACTGAACTGCAGTCTCGTTTTCTCCAAAATTCATACCACGCTTGCTTCAAATTAATCCTTATCTTCACTCAATACACCAGAATCATGAAGCGACTCACACATCCAAGTTAGATTCTAACTTACGATCCTTGACTACTAATCTGACACAATTTCATATCCATAATTCGTTTAAACAGGTTGAACCAGTCAACTCAATCTGTGACCCTATAATCTCGATGTCTCATTCAACTGTCGATTATCCATTTCCGCGAATCGATTGGTCTTTTCTTAACTTCCAATGAGCAGAGTTTAACACTGCTTCTCCTCTTGTTCCATAGATGTCAAGCACGATTAACACTAATGGCAATTTACGCATTTTGCTTACAAGGAGAAGGTCTACTAATAATTCGCCTCTTCTTCAACGCTTTGAGATTTAGAATCACCACTTGTCATCCCCTGAACACCTGGAGAACTACTGAACTCCAACGTCAAATCAAACTGAGGATCGAACCGTCCAATCTATCGAATAGAGTCAGCTCACAAACGACTGGCGAGTCGAGGACCACTTCAAAAATCCTGATTTAGGGTTGGAATCACCAGTTCCTAGACCGGTGGTACAATCAAACACTGACAAGATCACCTCTCATGACTAACTCAAGTTGATGCAGGATTGGTTCAACTCGACCCGTAGTCCTCCAGCAACACATCACAAAATCCAGGGTAGCTAATCCTTGACTAGTGTGTGGCTGGTACGGGGTTCTAGTACAAATCGTTCCTCACTGGGCCCCGGCCATCCTAATTGTCGATCAAAGCCAGGTTGTAGATCATGCCACGAATTACTCCCTGGTGCACTTCAGAATGACCCTATGGTTGACTTATAGCTGAGCGAGATCAACCTAAATCGATCCATGCTTGATTTCAGATCGCCACACAGTCGAACCTCAACTAGCACAACCGACTGGTAAATCAGGCCATTATCCACGTCGAGGGCAACCTCTAAACTCTCGGTGGCTTCCTCAACCCTTGGTCGTTGTTTACGAACAGTCCGAGTCTTAAGTTTGGGTCGGTCCTAGATCTTGGGGCATCACTCTCATGCCAAGTTGAATCTATTCACACTGTTAGAACCTGAACGTGTATCATTGTCGCGACCCTCTTGAGGTTGTCGGGCTCTCGAGGGCTAATGGGCCGTCCTGTCTGGTCGGACGCGGGCCTCTCCCAAGGCCCATTACCCAAATCGCAACGGAGGTATGCGTGATCGACTTTCAGTGTGGTCTAGTGACATGTGCTAAGTGTGCATGCCATGGAGTCGCCACCAATCATTTTTTTAGGGTATGATTGGACCACCCAATCGAATAGTTGGGAGTTTCTATTCAATTCTGCGAGAACCAGAGAAATGGTTTCGGGGACTTAGTTACACCAACTGTCAGAGTTGACGCCCTTTCGGTACCTAAGTTGACTGAATTTTCTAGCCTGAGATTCATGCGGATGAGTAAGGTATGAACCCTAAATCTAGAAATTCATGTAGATAAGAGTGATTATCCTAGCAATCACAATCAGTAATAAAATGCCCAACTCAAGGAATCTAGATATGCAAATAAATCACATGGCATTCCTAGTAAGGTCCTATTTATCAATCACAGCTCAAGAATGATTTAGCTGTCCTAGCCATTCTACACACGATCTAACCTAAGAAAAGCATTAGGAAGCATCGAAGGAGTTCGAGAGTACTCACATGGGGTTCGCTGTGCCCTGGTTTGGTCTTGGACGAGCTATCGAGCTCATGCCGACCCGATTATATTTGGGGATCCACTCGGCGTTTTACACCATGAAATCATGTGAAACAAAAACGAAAATATTCAGCAATGGGCATTTATTGTAGATGGTGGTCGATCTAATTGGACGTTAAGACTAAAAAAGATGTAGAAATTTACAAATTAAAATACTCGAATGACATTTTTTTGCCAAATTCAACTCTATGCGTCGTGAAGAAACACATGCAATTGAACTTGAATTTTGACTATTTATGAGTTCAAAATGTAAAAGAAATTAAAATAAAAATATTGACTATTTTTCTATATTTTTACGACATCGAACGCTATTTTTCTTCATTTTTCATGTATTTTTCTATTTTTGGAAAATATTAAAAAATATTTAAAAATATGAAAAATTATTTTTTTTTTAATCAAAAATGGTTCCTTTAGCTTGGTCAAGGCTACCAAAGATGATTTTTTAATTTTTTTAACTTTTTATAGATTTTTTATGAATTTTTTAAAAATAAACTATGAAAGACTGATCAAAAATCAGGTGTCAACAGCTGCCCCTCTTTGAGAGGAATTTCGTCAGAGGTTTCTCTCAAAGACAAGGTGACACCTGTGTTCCGATCAACTCGACTGGGAAAAGAAAAGAAATCATGACATCCAATTTTCATGCCCATCAATGTGTGCTTTTCCTTAAAAAGAGATGTGATCATTCAATTCCCTGATATGATGTAAGAAAGTTAAGGAGTAGATAGACTTCCCTGCCCCTTACCTGCCGAATGCTTGCGGCATTTGCTGTGTCTGATGGGTTCAAGTAGATTCCTAAGGACTTGTCATCGGAGTGTCCTGGGGATGTTAAGCTCTGACCTGTATGGTAGGTCAAACCATAATGGGATTCCTAACTGATAGGAACCTAAGGAAGACGCATCCCACATTTGGGAATTTGCCAAGGGTTTTGATCCGTGTGGTGGACTAAACTAGAAATGGCTTGCCTAATGTAAGGCTTATTAGGGAAAACGACTCCTCCCGCGTTCGGGATTCATCAAGGTTTTGATCCGTATGGTGGATCGGACCATTGGGTTGATCCTTCAGGCGGTCTCTACCAGTCCTTTGACCCTTCAGGCGGTTTCTACCATTCATTGACCCTTCATGCGGTTTCTACCATTGAGTTGACCCTTCAGGCGGTTTCTACCATTGGTTGACCCTTCAGGCGGTTTCTACCATACATTGACCCTTCAGGCGGTTTCTACCATTGTTTTGACCCTTCAGGCGGTTTCTACCATACATTGACCCTTCAGGCGGTTTCTACCATTGTGTTGACCCTTCAGGCGGTTTCTACCATTGATTGACCCTTCAGGCGGTTTCTACCATTGAGTTGACCCTTCAGGCGGTTTCTACCATTTATGAGATTCCAAATTGATATGAATCAAAGGATGACGTACCCGCTCTTCGGGGCTAGTCGGAGACTCGATCATTCTGTGGATCGGTCTTAGAAAAGATTTGCCTACTAAAAGGCTTCACCTAAGGATGACGCACCCAGTCTTTGGGGTGGCCAAAAGTCCTGTAGAAAGCTTAGACCTGAAAAAATTTTCCTCGCCAAGAAGATATTAGTAATCTTTGGGAAGACAATAATTGTCTAACTGACAAAATTCTACGACTGAAGTTTTAGTCATGAAATGTGCATTTTGATTGTTGGAGGTTATCCAAAACATTCCTGCCATATACAGATGTGATCATAAATTCCTTGCACGGAAACTCTAGATCAAACAATTTGAAAATTTCAAAAAGATTTTGCTCAAAACATCCATTGGAGTATTTCTCACCCAAGAAGGCTCCTCACTGCTCTGTGATAATGATCTTTAATAGGGAAAGTGCTCAATTTCCTACCGACCTGTGCCTGGGTTTCAGGATCATTCGCAACGCATACATTTCGACCGATCAGGAGGTCTTTCACGGGACCGTAGTGTTAGGCTTGGATATCGGTTTCCAAGGGGGACTCACTTTTGAGTCAAGGCCGTTGAACGAAATTTTTCACTATCTGCTCCGGGTTTACAAGTCAAGAACCCTGCAAAATGAGAAAGAAATAGTCTTGCTCGTACTTCTTTGAGCTAAGTTATACATTAACCCAAGTGTCTTAGTCAGATAAGACTACTTCAGGGTTGTAACATTGGAAGGATTGGGGACCGAAAAAGGCTTATTTTTTGCCCAGAAATTGTGAAGGGTTTGACATTAGTGATCATTGCAAATTTGCCACATGTCCTTCGAAGAACATCTCCATTTCTTGAAGTGTACACTCCTCTTTTAGAGCGCACAAGGATGTTTAAAAGCGTCTCTTGTTACATTAAGAGACCGTCTGTTTGTGTGTTTGCAATTTGAGCACGACAACATTTGGAGAGTAGTCATCTTGATCTAACTCCTTTGCAGGGTCTTTTCATCGTCTCTCTAGACTTTACTGGGGATATTTTGAATAGACATCAGCCTTGCTTTTTACCAGGCACTTTGCTTTTTCTTGATGTCTAGGGATTTTTCTTTTCCCCCTTTTTTTAATCCCGTGTTTTTCTTTTCTTTTGGAGCTAGGATTTTCGGCAATCATGCTAGATATGCAACTTAAACTTTGGCACGCTTCCATTCCTAGAGTGATGTTGCCTTTGCTTTGGAATATGCAATGATCACCAATAGGTTGATGAAATGAATTTGCTGGCTCAACTTGGTTGTGCAAAGGATAACAGTGTGTAGGATAGAGAAATGAATCATTCTCGTCATCCTATGACACTTGGATTATCATATAAACAACACACAAAGATTTATGTTAGTCCGAGCAAGAAAATTTCTAACCGTTTACTTTCTGATACTGTTGGACTAACCTTCATTTGCCCCAATGTGGGGTGGTTCTTGACAGGGTTGAGAATGAAAATCGCCGTTCAATGGGGTTCTCAATGGGCATCTGTAGTGTTTGGAATGAAGAAATAAATGCCTCTGTCATCTCGATCCATGTAATCGTTGCGAATGACCCTTATATCCATAGGTTAAGGTTTCGCTATCATTTCCAATCTCCTCATCTCTCAAGTGTGTATGGGACGTGTTTGGATTAGGCTCGCTTCTCTTATGAGAAAATACCCTTTTGAACAGTTCAAACGACTCTTATTGGAAAAATTCATTTCATTTCATCAAGATTTATCCTTCAAAGGGATTTTATGATGCACCATACATGTGTAATTCATGTTCAGACAATCTCATGTTTTAAAACATGAATGTCAATGAAGTAAGAATTCTATGTCTTTTTAGATGTGAGAATCGAATTAATTCTGAAAGTTTTTAATCTCCAATGAATTGGGAAAAGGGATACTTACCTGCCCATCGAGGCTGGAGATCCTGGAGATATAAAAGGGATATGTCATTGTATATTCTAAAACTTTACAAAAATTGGAACGATACATCTTACCCTTGGTCATATGCTCCAACGAGTGTACAAGGGTTGTGAAAATCTGCACTTCACATAGTAACACAAGATTGTTGGGTGTTCTAAAGTTCTTTCGACTTCTTGGTTTTTGGAGAAAAATGAAACTTACATGTCTGCCTTGATGGCGAGCTCCTGCCAAGGATAAATATTAAGCATTATTTTGGGTTTCCAAATTCAAAACAAATTGGGACGATACTACTTTACTCTTGATTTGAATTCCTTCTGCATGCCAATGTGCGGATTGTAGAAGCCGGCCCTCAAGCTTGTGGCCATGATTTCTTCGTCTGGTTGGGCAACGAATCCACCTCGAGGATTTACGTCGGAGGAGATTCATTCATCTTTTTGGGCGTGTTTCATGCACTGTTTTGTTATTTGAATGCATGGCTTCTTGGGTGCCTCATCTCTGTTCATCACCTGAGAGGAAAATGAGAGAACATTATCCCCGCATCTGATTGAAAATCATTTAGGAACGATACGTTCTTTTTACCAAATGGGTGGCTCCGCGGCCAAATGTGTTTTACATTGAAAGGATGGATTCCATTACGCTCTGCGGATGATAACTATCGCTTCGGGGACTTGCCCCACGGATCAAACGATGAATTTGATGTCTTCGGCTTCGACATGCTTTCCAGATGTAGGAATGGTTTGCCCCCATTTTCAGTGGAGATGGGTTTTGTCGAGTGGGCAAGATCAAAAACTCATCCTAGATTTGGCTTTAGTCGAAGGTTGAAATCCCGACCTTGGATAAGCGAATCATGATTCATCTCCTTCTGCTTCGGATTTGTCATTTGCGTGCTTCACATTTTACAATACCAACTTCGCCGCTTGATGAAAATGAATCGATGATTTTCGAATTGCCCCAAGTTCTATAGTCATCTGCGTCGAATCTCTTTGAACTTCATCGGGTGATAGACAAACTGATAAAATGATTTTTCAATCCTGAGATCGAACTCCTGACGTTTCGTACCACTTCCAGTTCACTGACTACCAGGACAAAGCACTATTGGCGTCCCTAACTGGTTCGTTTTTTGTTATAAAATTCTTGAAGCAGTTAGCGACCCCCATCGAGAATGAAACAAGCTCAATTTAGAGTTCATAACGACTAAAGGTCCCTTAGAACGATACAGAGCTAACCGTCTTTGAGCTCGCTCGGGCTTTTGCTCGCATTTTCCTATGTGAAGCCTTTAAATGTTTTTCTTCGTGGCGTTCAATTGATTCGCCTCGACTCTAATCTAACAAGGGATTGTTGTACTCAAGCATGATGATGCTCGCAGGTAGTACTGATCGCTGCCCCAGATTAACTCTAGGCATTAAGGAAGATTATCTTGCATGGAAGACTTTATGACAGAAAGATTAATGATACATCCATTCACATGTGCCTAGTTCCCTTGAGGATTCTCGGTGATCAGCCAGCTACACCATGAATCAGACATATAATCGTCATTTTGGATCATAACTTCATAAGTCCATCAGTTTTAAACTGATCGATCTAGATATGGAGCTCCTCATCAAGGAAATCTTTTGATTCTTCGAGCAACTGATATTCGGGTTGACCATCTGTTGACACCTAAATTTTGATCAACTTTTTTTTTCCTTTTTTCTTTATTTTTTTGAAAATTCATAGAAAATCCATAAAAAGTTGAAAAATTGAAAAATCAATTTTGGTGACCTTAGCCAAGCTAAATGAACCATTTTGACCAAAAAAATAATTTTCATAATTTTCATTTTTTAATATATTTTCGAAAAATACAAAAAAAGAAAAAAAAAGAAAAAGAAAAGAAGAAAATCATGAAAATTGCAAAAAAATAGGAAATGGGTCAATTGAGTTACCAAACCTATTTTTGACATTGTTTTACTCCGGATTCATTACGAAATGACGATTTTTCCCTTTTTAGGCAAATCGTCCCCTTTGTCTCAAAATTACGACTTTACCCCTGATGGGTAAAATCATGTCTAAAACGTTCCTAAACTTGATTGATACTTATTTAGGCTAATAGAGCCTTATTGGGAGTGTCATGTTGATTTGGTGTGATTATTTTACGTATTTGGATTCATTGATTTGCGCATTTTATTACTGATTGTGATTGCTAGGATAGTCATTCCTATTTGCATGAATTCCTAGATTTAGGATTCGTACTCCACTCATCTGCATGAAATCTTAGGTCAGAAAATTCAGTTAACTTAGGTACCGAAAGGGCGTCAACTCTGACAGTTGACGTAACTAAGTCCCCGAACCCATTTCTCTGGTTATCGCAGAATTGAATAGAAACTCCCGACTATTCAATAGGGTGGTCCAATCATACCCTCCAAAAAATGATTGGTGGCGACTCCATGGCATGCACACTTAGCACATGTCACCAGACCACACTGAAGGTCGACTACGCATACCTCCGTTGCGATTTGGGTAACGGGCCTTGGGAGAGGCCCGCGTCCGACTAGACTGGACGGCCCATTAGCCCTCGAGAGCCCACATGCAACCTCGAGAGGGTCGCGACAGACTGGCGACTCCGCTGGGGACTTAGAGAACTTGAGCCGATTAAAAAGTTGATTGGTTTTTCTGACATGTTTTATGCAGATGCTCTTCAAGTTGAGGTACGTACTTTAACCCTTGAGGTGTTAAATGTTTTTGCAGATTGGAGAAATAAGGGGTGAAGTGTTCGTTAACTCTGTCTTATGCAGGTAGGAGTTTAGGATGTATGATTGTGTGGATGTTTATATTGAAGCGGTGTTTGCTAAATGAAATGCATGTTTATTGCTTTAGCACGACACAATGAACACACACAGCCGCGCCTAAAACCTCGGGCGCACTCTTTAGGAAAATAATAGAAGGAATTGAAATTGGAATCTCCGTGAGGAAAAACACGGGGTAATCCATTTTTAATTCTGCTCATTTCGAACTATGGATTGGGTCCCAATGCAACGATAGTTGTGCAATGGAATCTACCCTTTCTAGAACTCGAAGTGGGAGCCTTGGCCTTAGGTTCCAAACCCTATTTTGATTCTTAAAAGTCAAACCTCACTGGTCTCATGCGCATGTATGTGAATGATTGGTACACCTCGAAACCAAAAGGTCATTCAGCGCCGCTTATGAATCAAAATCCAAAGACTTGTGTGAAGAATCAGTCATGAGTTTAAACGAACTAGGATGGCATGGAAAAGCGCTGGACCACCCTGGAGAGTCAACTGATGAGGGAAAATGCCTTTTGACCGGGGCAGCCGGGTCAAGTGTAAAGACGTGTCGTTCCTAATTGATTTTCAATCAGATACCGGCATAATATTTCCTATCTTTTCCTCTCAGGTGAAAAACAGGTACAGAAGGAAAATCCATTTGTGGATAGACACGAGGGACGTGTTTTACATGGCATACATTTGTCAAAAATGTCCTCATCCGATCACATGCAAGATGATCATGGAACGATGGTGAAACTGTAATCGTTCCAATAAGCCCTTCGAATATTATACCTGACGGGGACCTTTATGTCTTTTGTCCACAGGATAAGATGGTCAAAGACAAACGAAAGAAAATTTGTCTTCCCTATAAGACAGAAAGAAATGTGCCTTCAGCAGATGTCACCCATTGGGATTGCAATGACAAATTAAATCAAATTATGAAGAAGGAGCAACCTAATTAGGATTGGCTCTCCCTAAGTCGAAAAAGTTGTATCCGTTCCAAATCAGATTGACTGGTTCACGAGTTGAGATGGTTTTTCATTCTTGCAGGTGATGACGAGAATGAATGGGACCACTGAAGAATTTCCACCGTCTTGGATGCCAGAAGTGACCAGAGCGGGGATAGTAAATCCGTAATCGTTTCAATTAAAGCTCCTTACGCGGTGATTGACTCTTTCACTCCTTTCATCGCGCAGGTTGTTGAAGTACTCAATCACGAGTAAACCCAAGCTTACTGATGTCAAATAGCCTGAATGCGTCAATGCGGCAGGATCAAATTGCCTACGACTAAATCAGCCAGCCCCAGACAAAGCATCCAGTGGCTGGGGACAAATCGCTCCGCTACCCGGAAAAGAAAAACATCAAATACTTCAAATGGCGACGATGATCGAGAGAATCACAAAATCGCCACACGAAAAATCCCAAGACCGTCAAGCCATCTAGAGATGGATAAAAATAATTGAAGATTCTGACAATTGAGATAGAAGATCAGAATCGGCGAAACCCATGGGAGTGAGTTCTCCCATTTTCTTTGAAGAGGCCAAACCGGGGGCAAACTCTCATGATCCCCCATAAAGACGCATCGGACCAGGATTATTAAATCCAGAGATAACAAACATCAAGACAAGCCTTACCAAGGCAAAATACTTGAAGAACACCGTCCCTTCAAATGTTGGAAACCCCGAAGGGAGTATCTCTTTCCTGAAATTTCAAATGAAGTCAAAACCTACACCTGTTTCTTCATGTGCAGGTGCATGGACGTTGTCAAAATTGAATTGAAAATTGCCAACAAACACAGAAAGTGCTAAGGCATGTTGCCAGGACAAACGTCGCCCAACTAGGGCAGAACGACCGTTAATCTCACGAACAACACCCATAAATACAGACGAGAGAAGACATTCCCAAAGTGGATGATGATTGCAGCAAAATGCAAGAATGAATTTAGTTGGGGCAGGCATGAAAAACCATGCCTAACTGGGGCAAGTGAATCATTTGTACGCCGGACGTTTCTTCTCTGGCAAAATCCAGGGACGCAATGACATAGTCGTCCGCATCAGAAGTAAACCCCAAGATACAAATTTGGGTGAACGGTAACTTTGTATCGTTCCAATTTGATCTCCAAAGATCCCACATGTAACATGAGTTTTTCCTCATTTAGCAGGAAGGCGTTGGCGCCGAAAGCCACAAAAGAAAAGAACTCACTAATTGGGGAGCGAACAAAATTATCGGCCTTGGAAGTCATGCACTCCAAGAAATGGTCTTTGATTATAAGATCGAGTGGAGGGTAAAAAGTATCGCTTCCACACATCATGCTTTGACATGCATTCCGATAACAATTTCCTTTTTCCTTGAATAAAAGGAACTTTGAAGAATGGCGCTGGAATGCGCCCAAAAACACAAATGGATCTCCTCTGGGGCAAATCCTTGAGAATGATTCATCGCCAACCAAACGGAGGGATCGTGGCCACAATATAGTTGGCCAATTTCTGCAAGCCGCGCGTTTGTGTTCAAATGAAAACGCCAAGCAAGAACAAGGCGGTATCGTTCCAATTTGTCTTGAATTTTGGAACGCAAACTGACACTTATTGTTTGTTTTTTACAGGGGCTCGCCATCAAGGCAAAACGGGTTTTCACATCCTATGTATTACCCGTTGGAATACATGACCAAGGGTAAATTGTATCGTTCTAATTTTTTGAAAAATTCGTGAACATACAATAACATGTTTCTTCCGCATTTTCAGGGATCTCCAGCCGCGGGGGACAGGTAAGTATCCCTTTCCCCAATCCATTGAAGATGTTAAATAAAAAACAGAGAGAAAAAGAAAAGCTTTCAGAATCAAATGTCTAGAAAATACATAGAATTCAAACTTCATTGGCATTCATGTTTTAAAACAGGAGGTTGTCTGAACATGAATAAGAACATGCATGGTGCATCATAAAATCCCCTTGACGGGTAAAATTTTTGGAGAAAATGAAAGAGATTTTTTCCAATCAAAAGTTCAAAACTTTCAAAAGGACGTTTTCTCAAAAGACGAAAGGCAAAGCCTAATCCAAACACGTCCTATACACACTTGAGAGAGAAGTGGAGCGGATCAGATAGCAAAATCTGGACCTACGGAAGTAGGGACCATCCGCAGCGATTACATGGAATGGGACGACGGAGGCATTCGTTTCTTATCCCCAAACACTACAGGTGACCATTGACAACCCCTTCGAACGGCGTTTTTCATTCTCAACCCTGTCAAGAACCACCCCACATTGGGGCAAAATGGAGGTGAGTCCAGCAACATCAGGAGAAAATGGTTAGAAATTTTCTTGCTCGGACTAACATCAATATTTGTGTATTGTTTATATGGTAATCCAAATGTCATAGGATGATGAGAAGCATTCATTTCTCTATCCCACACACCATATCCTTTGCATAGCCAAGTTGAGCCTGCAAATTCATTTCATAAACCCATTGGTGATCATTGCAAGTTCCAAAGCAAAGACAAATCACTTCAGGAACGGAGAAGTTCAAGACTTAGGGTTTACGAAGAAAACTACTAAGTTGATACTCAAGCGTGCTAAGAGCCAAGTCATATATCTAGCACAATTGCCAAGCATCCCACTTTCGACAAGAGATTAAAGAAATCCCCAGCATCAAGAAAAAGCAAAGTGCCTGGTAAAAGCGAGGCCGATGCTCGGGTGAACAATTTGATCGATCCCTAAAGAAACCTGGTAGGGAAAAGAAGAGGGAAAGACCCCTAAAGGAGTCGGATCAAAAAGACTACTCCCCAAATGGTGTCAAGCGTGGAAGAAAGACGCAGACAGAGTTGTCAATCCCTTAATGCAGCGAGAGACGCTCTCTAAAGAATTCGTGCACACCTCAAAAGCGGTTGCACGCCTCAAAAATTGAAGATGCAGAAGGCAAGGACAGGTGGCAGATTTGCAATGATCACCAATGTCAAACCCCTCATGAATTCTGAGCCAAAAATAAGCCTTTTTCGGTCCCCAATCCTACCAACATCATAACCCTGAAACAGTCTTCTCTGACTAAGACACTTGGGTTAACATATAGCTTAGCTCGAAGAGGTACGAGCAAGACTATTTCTTTCTCATTTTGCAGGGTTCTCGACTTGTAAACCCGGAGCAGATGATGAAGACTTTCATTCAATGGCCTTGACTCCAAAGCGGGTCCCCCTTGAAAACCAATATCCAAGCCCAACATTACGGTCCCGTGGAAGACCTCCCGACCGATCAAAATGTATGCGCTGCGAATGAGCCTAAAACCTAGGCACAGGTTAGTAGGGAATTGAGTGCATCCCCTATAAAAACCACTATCTCAAAACAGGTGAAAAGACCTCCTCGTCGAGAAATATTCCAATAGATGTTTTGAAAAAACTCTTTTTGGAAATTTCAAATTATTTGATCCAGATTTGCCGCACAAGGAATTTGTGATCACATCTGTGTGTTGCAAGAATGCTTTGGATAACCTCCAGCATCAAAATGCACATTTCATGACTAAAACTTAAGTCATAAAATTTTGTCAATTGGACGATTATTGTCTTCCCAAAGATTATTAACATTTTCTTGGTGAAGAAAAATCTTTCAGGTTTGAACTTTCTGCAGGATACCTGGAGAACCCAGCTCCCAGAATGTCGCCTCTACATACTCAAGTGAAGCTTTGTCAAAATAAAATCTTTTACTGCTTCATAACTGAATTCCCGACAAACTTCGGGATCTCTAAAAAAATGGGGAAGAAAAAACCCTTTTAAAAGAAAAAGTCCTATCAGACGTGGAGAACCCTCGTCCCAGGACCCATTTTTCAAAAATCAAGCAGTCCTAGCTTGACGTGGAGAACCCTCGTCCTAGGACCCCTTTTCAAAAATATCAAACAGTCCTAGCATGACGTGGAGAACCCTCGTCCTAGGACCCATTTTTCAAAAATCAAGCAGTCCTAGCTTGACGTGGAGAACCCCCGTCCTAGGATCCCTTTTCAAAAATATCAAACAGTCCTAGCATGACGTGGAGAACCCTCGTCCAGGACCACTTTTTTAAAAAAATCAAGCAATCCCAGCAGACGTGGAGAACCCTCGTCCCGGGACCCTCTTTTCGAAATCAAGCAGTCTCATCGGACGTGGAGAACCCTCGTCATGAGACCCCTTTTCAAAAATCAGGCAGTCTCATCGGACGTGGAGAACCCTCGTCATGAGACCCATTTTCAAAATTTAGGCAGTCTCATCGGACGTGGAGAACCCTCGCCATGAGACCTCTTTTCAAAAGTTAGGAAGTCTCATCGGACGTGGAGAACCCTTGTCATGAGACCCCTTTTCAAAAATCAGGCAGTCTCATCGGACGTGGAGAACCCTCGTCATGAGACCCCTTTTCAAAGCAAACACATTGTATAAACCGCCTGAAGGGTCAACACAAAGGTAGAAACCGCCTGAAGGATCAAATCAAGGTAGAAACCGCCTGAAGGGTCAACCAAAGGTAGATACCGCCTGAAGGGTCAAAACCAATGGTAGATACCGCCTGAAGGGTCAACACAAGGTAGAAACCGCCTGAAGGGTCAACTCAAGGTAGAAACCGCCTGAAGGGTCAACTCATGGTAGAAATCGCCTGAAGGGTCAACTCATGGTAGAAACCGCTTGAAGGGTCAATCCAATAGTGAAAATCACTTAAATGGTCAACTCAATGGTCCGATCCACCATACGGATCAAAATCCTTGGCAAATCCCAAATGGGACGCGTCTTCCTTAGATTCCTATCAGTTAGGAATCCCATTATGGTTTGACCTACCATACGGGTCAGAGTTTAACCTCTCTAGGATACTCTAGTAACGAGTTCCTAGAAATTCTCTTGAATCCATCAAACACCGCGAAAATCGCACAAACATCGAACAGGTAAGTGGCAGGTATGTCTCTCTATTATCTCACTCTCTCATGTCAAATGAATGTTTCCCCCTTCAAGAAAGAGCATACATCGACAAGCATGAAAAACTGGATGTCATGACTCATTTTCCTTTAGTTTCACGAGTCGAGTCGATCAGGACTCAGGTGTCACCTTGTCTTTGAGAGAAACCTCTGAGGGGATTCCTCCAACGAGATTCCTCTCAAAGAGGGGCAGCTGTTGACACCTAAATTTTGATCAACTTTTTTTTTCCTTTTTTCTTTATTTTTTTGAAAATTCATAGAAAATCCATAAAAAGTTGAAAAATTGAAAAATCAATTTTGGTGACCTTAGCCAAGCTAAATGAACCATTTTGACCAAAAAAATAATTTTCATAATTTTCATTTTTTAATATATTTTCGAAAAATACAAAAAAAGAAAAGAAGAAAATCATGAAAATTGCAAAAAAATAGGAAATGGGTCAATTGAGTTACCAAACCTATTTTTGACATTGTTTTACTCCGGATTCATTCCGAAATGACGATTTTTCCCTTTTTAGGCAAATCGTCCCTTTTGTCTCAAAATTACGACTTTACCCCTGATGGGTAAAATCATGTCTAAAACGTTCCTAAACTTGATTGATACTTATTTAGGCTAATAGAGCCTTATTGGGAGTGTCATGTTGATTTGGTGTGATTATTTTACGTATTTGGATTCATTGATTTGCGCATTTTATTACTGATTGTGATTGCTAGGATAGTCATTCCTATTTGCATGAATTCCTAGATTTAGGATTCGTACTCCACTCATCTGCATGAAATCTTAGGTCAGAAAATTCAGTTAACTTAGGTACCGAAAGGGCGTCAACTCTGACAGTTGACGTAACTAAGTCCCCGAACCCATTTCTCTGGTTATCGCAGAATTGAATAGAAACTCCCGACTATTCAATAGGGTGGTCCAATCATACCCTCCAAAAAATGATTGGTGGCGACTCCATGGCATGCACACTTAGCACATGTCACCAGACCACACTGAAGGTCGACTACGCATACCTCCGTTGCGATTTGGGTAACGGGCCTTGGGAGAGGCCCGCGTCCGACTAGACTGGACGGCCCATTAGCCCTCGAGAGCCCACATGCAACCTCGAGAGGGTCGCGACACCATCATCGCTTGGCGTTGAAGGATTCCTGTTTCTGTTGTGAGCGATCTGATTCTTCGAGCTAGAACCTTCGTCGTTGCTCGAGATTATAAGAGGATGATTGATCGGTTCACTATCAAAAGCACCTTCCATTTGGGAATGGGAGAAACAAAAATCCTCAAAGCATCCGCCCGCTTGATCTTCCGAAATCATATGCCCAAGCCGGGCAGATCTTTGAACACTAGGCGCAATATGTTGATCGGGGATAGGAAGAACACTAGCGAAAAGTTGCTGCTCAAACCAAGGAGTTCGTACCTGCTGCACTTGTGGCATATACTCTTGAGGGGTGCTGAGATGATTCGGGGGAATATTCTGATTAGCGCCCAAGTAGTCGATGGTGCTGCTACCAGCTTGGTCGGTGCCTAGATTCGGCAGGGTATTTCTTACTTCAGGGGCATTGTAGTTATAGCCATGCCTAGTGTTTAGGCACAAGTTGAGTTCTTTCAGGTTCAGTGCTGTGTGGCGCTGTCTTAGCGCCCTTCTGTAGCTCTTGAGGTGACTCGCGACTCCATCTTTAGTGAGTCCTGGTATGTTCATGATCTCAAGTATGCGCGTTGGATATGCTGAGTTGATCCCTAGTTGCTGAACCGCACTAAGGAACTTGAGATGAAGCTCGGGGGACCAATTGACCCTCGTCTTCTTGCGACCCGGAACAGTGTTGACAACTTGGCTATTGCTCTCTGGCCTATTTCCAGTAGAATTTGATCGAGCCAGAAATTGTTGTGGAGGGAATTCATCCGCTTTGGATTGGTCGGTCGTGATAGTAAGCTCATCGTTAAGGAAACTCCAATCATGGTGACGCATATCACATCATTTAGAAGGCATCGATATTGACTTCGTAGAATTGATTTGTTCATGCATATCTCCAACAAAATCCGATTGTATCGAAGATGGTTCGAGGGAGTGGGGTGGTGAATGAGCATTTTCAATCCTCATATAAGGCTTATCAAGGAACATTTCGCCGAGAGTGATAGGGCCACCGCAATTAAGGCAAGCGATAGTGCTGGGAGCTTTCTTATACCTCATGTTCTCCGCTCGAAGCTTTTCGTTTTCCTCCTTTAGAATCGCAAGTTCTTGACGTCTGTGTTGAGCCCTCAATTTGGCTCGCTTATTTTGAAACCAAAACTTGACCCTCAAAGGTTTCATCCATAGCTTCTGGCCCAATTCATTTCTTTGTTTCATGTTCGGGAGAGGGCATTCACTAAAGAAAGCTTCAAGCTCTTGGATTTCATTCTGAGTGTGGCACTGGCGACGTTTCCTTTTCCGAGATTGACCATCGCTGCTGCTGTTGTCGTCGCTGCTGAGCTCCTGAACTTCGTTGCCGAAAGGGTTGGGTTCTGTGGTTCTGGTACCAGACGCCATCCTGGAATCTTCGAGATCTCTCAGTAGTTCATTTTCTGAGATTTTTGGATCAGTCGCCTCTAGCAACTGATGGTAACCCTCAAACATGTTGGATCGAGAAATGTTCGATCAATTTTTGCTCACTCAGGGTTCTCTACTCTCTCATGTATGCTCACTCTCTCTAAATTTTCTTTTGAGTGGTTCTGTATGCCCATGAAACGTTCTTTAAACATGGATGAAGATCATCAGGCAAGCGTTGCTCCCAAGATTTCGTATTTCCCGCTTTGTCGTCTTCTTTCTTCTTTTCAACGTGGAGGGACACCAAATCGATTTCCTTTTCTCGATATCCATGTCTGTCTCCCACTTATTTTAAAAAAGGTGGAACTACGCTCGCCTCCTGCTCAGTTTTTTAATATGATGGGACCGCCAAATCCTTTCGCAACTTTTTTCGATAGTTGCGCTTAACTCCCGCTCAATTTTAATATGGTGACACCGACATATCTTTTTACAACTTTTTTAGGTTTATCAAGCCTGAAATCGCGGACTGGGACAGATCTGATGGTTCACCGAAAGAGCCACCACTGCTTTACCCAATTAACTTGGCTCCACGAGCATTATTGCTATGCCTTTCTTCATTCTCGAGTTGCTATAAAAGGAGGAGTTAATGCAGAGAAGATTAACACTCTTACATAATTTCCTTTTCTTATTTTAATCACTCTACCACACTCATCTTCTTCTCCCTCACTCCAACGAAAATGACCTCCTCTCCTATTCGCGCTTTCTCGGCCGAAAATTTGGCCCAGTGGGAAAAACTCTATAACCTCCTCGGTCGAGGCTATGCTCATATAGCCGATCACCCAGAAACTGAAGATGAAATCCGCATTTTGCTCGTGGAAATAGACACCACCTCCATCGAGGGCACTAATTTAGAGAGGGAATATAGAATCTTCACAACCCTCTTTATAAACTTTTTAGAGACTTACCGTGTTGCTCATCGAAAAGCTACCGTGGCTCACGTTTTGCGAGCTCGCTATGAGGATCGGTCCAACTGCTTGGTGTTGGCCAACCTTGTGGCCGATAGTCACAGAAAGGCTGTTGAGTTCGCCAACAAGCGAGTCTCGATGTTGCTTCGCGAGAGGGGAAATTTGGTGGAGCGCTTGGCCTTATCCCTGACCACCTATGAGCACGACCGTCGTAATGTCGTGTTGAAGTTTCAAAGTGAGTGGCAGGAAGAAAGGCTTGACAGCATTACCGCGGATATAGCCCATGGGAGAGGACTAGTTCGGGACCTGGAAATAGCCGCCGAAGATCACGGGACCAAGGTTGCCGAGCTTAAAGGGGAATGTAAACGCCTTCTTCTTAAGCTTGCAGATCTCGAGTCTCGAGGTGGTGAGTATAAGCAAAGCATCAATAATATGGAGGGCCAACTTGGTTCCTTTGTGATGCTAATTAGGGCTCATTGCGGTTTTATGTTTCCACCCCGATGATTTGTATGATCTGCTTTTAAGGTCCCTCGATTGAGCGAAATGAATGAAAGCTCTAATGTGTGTGTCTCAACTTCTGTATGGCTGACTTTCTCGAACACCTGACCACTCTCAACCTAGGCAAGCTGCGCTTTGACATTGATGATTCGAGCGTGTACATCTTGATTTTTTAATCTTGCTTATGATCGGATAAAGGAACCTCCCACCACGATTATCCACAAAAAGACTTCTCTTCTCTACTTGTTTTTAACCTGTTTCAAATGAAAAGGCAGATTCAGAAGAAAGAATTTGAAAAATAAAGCATAAATCCTTTCAATTTTATGCTTACTTGTGATTAATAGGGATAAGAGCTTTTACAAGGGTTTTGACCTTGTGCAAAAGCTTTTATCAATATTCCTCAAAGGAAAGCATATCATTGAAAGGAATGTAATTCACGATAATCGCCTTTGATCAATTCCAAGAAAATCAATGGAATGTTCAAAAGTACACAATTACGATGTGTTTTAAATTCAATTGAAGATACGGTATCCAAATTAAAGCCGTTTGCTAAGAACGAGAGTAATTTGGATATCTATCTTTTCATTAAATTTGAAAAACACGAATACTCTTGATCAATTATTGTGGATTACCAATGATGCAAAATATGCATGAACCAATTCAAGTTTATAGTTCCTTCTGGCGAAATTGGGATTGGATTGCCCTATACGGCCAAAAGGTTGTATAAGACTTCCAATTTCAATTTCATCCAAAGGAATTATAAAATTGATTTTGGAGTATTCGAGTGATTAGAAGAAATGCCACTATCACATTCCAATGACAAGTCAATAGAAATACAACAAATTTCAATCTGAATGTATATAAACACAAATAGATCCCTAATACAATCAATCTAAGGGATCAGATAGAGAGGATCTCAGCAAAATAAATCCTATACAAGAAGGCTAGAAATGAAAATTAAAACAAAGGAATGTGATCTTAATACTTAGAGATGCCCCAGTTTCGATCTTTGAGACGTGACTTCAGGATCACCTATTCCAAATCGTCATCTTCATTAGATGATACCTCAATGATGTCCAAAGCAGGCTCTTCTTGTCCACTTGGCGCTCGTAATGGGATGACACCATCTTCATCTTCCATCAAGAACATTGGGAGGAAAACACACCTATCTATCCTCAAAATGGCATTTAATCCAATCACCGGAATTATGCAATGAATATAATGATTAAGAGCTGTAACAATTTCGAGGGATAGAAAAGTCTTACCAACCAAACTTAAGAGAAAATCAAGCTTCTCTGTATTTTTAGCAGTGTTAGGTATACTAACCTTCCATAGACAAACGCATGAGACAAGTGAGGGAAAACTCCTAAAAATCAAAAGATAGGGCTTGGTACCTAAAGCCAAGGTTCTCACCTCGAATTCTGGGAAGAGCCGATTCCATTGCACAACTATCGTTGCATTGGGACTCAATCCATAGTTCGAAGTGAGCGGAATTGAAAAGTGGATTACCCCATGTTTTTCCTCACGGAGATTCCATTTTCAATTCCTTCTATTGTGTTCCTAAAGAGGGCGCCTGGGGTTTTAGGCGCAATTGTGTGTATTCATTGTGTCGTGCTAAAGCAAAAGACAAGCATTTTATTTAACAATCACCGCTTCAATATAAACATCCACACAATCATACATCCAAAACTCCTGCCTGCATAAAACAAAGTTAACAAGCACTTCACCCCTTATTTCTCCCGTCTACAAAAACATCTAACACATTCGTTAGCATATACACCTCACTTTCGAGAGCATCTGCATAAAATTAGGTTAGAAGAATCAATCAACTTTTTAATCGGCTCAAGTCCACTAAATGGTTAAGAACCAGTCCCCAGTGGAGTCGCCAGTCTGTCGCGACCCTCTTGAGGTTGTCGGGCTCTCGAGGGCTAATGGGCCGTCCTGTCTGGTCGGACGCGGGCCTCTCCCAAGGCCCATTACCCAAATCGCAACGGAGGTATGCGTGATCGACTTTCAGTGTGGTCTAGTGACATGTGCTAAGTGTGCATGCCATGGAGTCGCCACCAATCATTTTTTTAGGGTATGATTGGACCACCCAATCGAATAGTTGGGAGTTTCTATTCAATTCTGCGAGAACCAGAGAAATGGTTTCGGGGACTTAGTTACACCAACTGTCAGAGTTGACGCCCTTTCGGTACCTAAGTTGACTGAATTTTCTAGCCTGAGATTCATGCGGATGACTAAGGTATGAACCCTAAATCTAGAAATTCATGTAGATAAGAGTGATTATCCTAGCAATCACAATCAGTAATAAAATGCCCAACTCAATGAATCTAGATATGCAAATAAATCACATGGCATTCCTAGTAAGGTCCTATTTATCAATCACAGCTCAAGAATGATTTAGCTGTCCTAGCCATTCTACACACGATCTAACCTAAGAAAAGCATTAGGAAGCATCGAAGGAGTTCGAGAGTACTCACATGGGGTTCGTCGTGCCCTGGTTTGGTCTTGGACGAGCTATCGAGCTCATGCCGACCCGATTATATTTGGGGATCCACTCGGCGTTTTACACCATGAAATCATGTGAAACAAAAACGAAAATATTCAGCAAGGGGCATTTATTGTAGATGGTGGTCGATCTAATTGGACGTCAAGACTAAAAAAGATGTAGAAATTTACAAATTAAAATACTCGAATGACATTTTTTTGCCAAATTCAACTCTATGCGTCGTGAAGAAACACATGCAATTGAACTTGAATTTTGACTATTTATGAGTTCAAAATGTAAAAGAAATTAAAATAAAAATATTGACTATTTTTCTATATTTTTACGACATCGAACGCTATTTTTCTTCATTTTTCATGTATTTTTCTATTTTTGGAAAATATTAAAAAATATTTAAAAATATGAAAAATTATTTTTTTTTATCAAAAATGGTTCCTTTAGCTTGGTCAAGGCTACCAAAGATGATTTTTTAATTGTTTTAACTTTTTATAGATTTTTTATGAATTTTTTAAAAATAAACTATGAAAGACTGATCAAAAATCAAGTGTCAACAATCATCAATCTACTTATTACACTCCAAACTGAGTCACTTCTCTCTTGGTTTCTTGGCAGCCCTTTCACGAGTCCATGACGATATGTTCCCGTCTTTTACTCTGAAATCTCCAATGGCCGCCACAATCCTTTGAGCTTTTAAGGTTGCGCCTTGACCCGTCGATACCCTAACTGTTTGTCATATGCTTGGTCGTACCAATTTTCTTGTCAATCCCTTAACATTCGTACCTCGAGCCTTGGTGCCTTTTCAAGTCATCCCCACTAACATCATAGCTACGGTAGTGAACTCTAATAGGTTTTCCGCTTTACCAAGGATGGACCCTCATAGTCATTGTTCCAAGAAATCTTGTGGCCCTACTTTACTTTTGATGCGCATTCTGATAACTAATCCTCCTTAGTTGCCACATCTCGCAATCTTAATCTTAATATGGGTTACCACCAATCTCAATAGTCCAAGGCTCCAACTGGCAACCCTACCATGTCGTCCACCCTTAGATTACCATTATGAACTTTCCTGGTCGACTTCACTGTCATCGTCCCATGCGTACGTCTAAGGTTTCCTTAATTATAGTCCTCAGGCAGTGTACATTTCACCATGACCTTATCAGGTTTCTAGTTGACTGAACCCTACGGTTCTCAAGTTACTCCTAGACTGCCATTGACATGCTGCAAGGTCTTTTCCAATTTTTTTTTCTTCAAAGCACATAAGTCTTACTTACCCCTGACATCTCAATCCATCCTCGTCTTTTGCCCATCATCCGAAATACAACACAACGCACATCACAAGCGTGCTTTTCACTTTAAGATTCCAGTTTAAAAACGCGTAGTGGAAGACTTTCCTCGTCATTCATCACCTAATACTTGCGTTCACATTGATTCTTATCACCTCGAATCTTCCGACTTCTTGAGGGACCATTGCATCTTAAAGATCAATTTCTTAATCATTGATCGCTTCCTTGAGAGTATCGATCGTAATCCCACTTAGGTCCAACAACGAAAGTCGAGAGAAGAAGCATTAACATTACTTGTGATTCCAGCTTACACAATCCCCCAGTACAAGTCGCCTCATTACAAATCTGTATTTATGAGTCTAATCCATCAATAACTTCATTTCACAAAACCTCTATAACTCGCCGACCTAAGGGGTTTCGAACACTTGTCGATATCAGCGGTCTTGGTCAATCCATGACAGTCTTAATTTTAGTCGGACCCATTGATATCCTATCACCAGGACCCACGCTCGGCAAGAGCTATACGAGTTAACCAAAACTCGTACTTATCGAACTTGACATTCACTTATTCCGTCTATGGATCTCGGTAAAGTTCTCGAATACTACTCACAATCCTCCAAATTTCTCAAGTACTGTAAAATGTCGTTTACGAATGCCCTTACCACTTGATCCAAATACTCCGCTCAAACACTATTAATCGGATCTATAAAGATGACACGAGCATTTGTCCGACTGAACGACATCACGGTAAGCTCATAAAATCCTTAACACGTCCTAGATTTCATTCTTGACATATTCCCCTTCATAATCCTCAAGCGACGAAACCTCGTCCATAGACCAACCTTAGAAAATACTGAAACTCCTTGTGGTTGGTCAAGTCATTTATCTATCCTTTAGAGTGAATACTTATTCTTGGTTGCTATCTGACTAAGTTGCTGGCAATCTATGCTTGACTTCAACGAACGTTCTCGTTCCTCATGAACACACAGGCACTTCCCATAGCTACCAACTAGGGTAGACAAATCCTTTGCCCAGTATTTCACCCTTTTACACTTTAAGGTTCTTCAATTCCAACGAAACTATCCCACGTGGTGCCTCGAAGACCAAACTAACTTAGGGTAACTCCATAGCGAACCCCATTTTTCCCCTCTTTGATTGTAATCCTTGCAATTCTCAAGAAGAACATCCAGAAGTTCCAACGTGACTGCGACGTTTCCCCCATTCTAGGTCATTCAACTAACAGTTCAATCACGGACGTCAAGTAAATTTAAAAATTACCCGCCAGTTGACTAGTTGCCTTAGGTGACAAAACCAATCAAATTGAGGTCCCTCCCTGCTTATCACCAATATTCAGAACCATCCCACCTAATGGGTTAAGACTCAGCGCCTTGCAATAACATCAACCGCGGCTCCAAGACAATCAGTGTCCATCGTAACAGCAAAATTGTCCATCAACAGCACGACCAGGTCTACTTTCTTCTCTTGATCGTTTATACCCAATTTATCTTGAGAACATCCTACAATAGACACTGCCTTATCCTTTAACGGTGCCAAAGTCTCAAAGACTAATCCCAGGTTTCTAAACTCGATTCAATCAGTTTCACTACTACACTCCTAGCAAGTACCATACAGGGTCCTGCTAACCCCGAAGCAATATCCAAACGAGCTCAGGCATACAGCCTTGAAACTTGGGTAACAATCACATGCACGACGCTTAAGATCCTACAAACTATCCCAAATCCCAACGCTCTTTATTACTCCAAGCCAATGACCAAATGAATCAGGCTGACCTTGCTCTGATACCACCTTGGGCGAGGATGTCATGCCCCGACTCTCGAGCCCGCGACATCCCTTGCCAAATTGCCACGAGGTCATAGAGATAGCCTTCCAGGCACACTATCGACCTATACCTATTTACGCAAGCGGAAACGTTTAAACTCCCTGACATCAACAATCATGGAATAGATTAGCAAGAATCAAACGCCGCAACTTTTCACCAAAAATAACAATAAACAATTATACATAACGGCAGATGTTAGAGCATAACCCCATACTTCGAAGCGACCAGACAAGACCTTAATCAGTCACTCTGTCGGGTAAGGTCAACTTCTCATCTACTTCCAAAGAACTAATCCAAATGCCAATCCTTGGCATCCACGAGGCTTCGTCACTTGGGACCTGAAAATGTTTCCCACAACGGGGTGAGATTTACATCTCAGTGAATCAAGCCTAAGCTCGGTTAGGAGACTGATTCGCCCGAGGGGGGTGGTCCTAACCGAAGGTTCACATAGACATGAATAACAAAAAAAAATAGTAACAGCATCGTAACCATCCACATGCACATCTACCCGCCTTCAGCAACACATAATGCAATGCTTGACTAGACTCAACAGTCAAACCAGTCAATCACTCAATCACAGCATCGTAACCATCCACATACACACCTACCCGCCTTCAGCCACACATAATGCAATGCTTGACTAGACTCAACAGTCAAACCAGTCAATCACTCAATCACAGCATCGCATCCATAAGTATGCACAGGACATTCACCAGGACAATGCACACGATATAATAATAATTCGAACACAAGTGAGTGTGAACTTCCGTCTTCCTACTCCATTCGTCCCATTCCAAATTTCGTAGTCGGGATGCGCTCACACAAACCCATGCACGAACTACATTGCATTCGGCCTTTTTATGAATGATGATCGTGCCCACGGCACACGAGAGGATCTACACGCACGAGAGCGTGATACGACTCCCACAAACAACGCGATCCAGTACCTTAGTACGATTCGGCGTTCTACCGGCAGGACCGGTCTACGCTTCTTTACTCTCGGCAGCGGCTACTACAAGCGGTGTCTCCAGTACCTCCAGTACGGCACCAGCAAGTAGGCATCCCTATACGAGGCATCTGTCCATCACAAGCTGCGACCGGTATCCAACAATCCCTTAAAACCACGCGCTACCACGGTTGCATGAATTGTTGTGCTTCTAGCAAGTCATGTGGTCCCACATGACTAGTACATGGTGTACTATTAGTACACCACGAACTTGCCAGGAAAACTCATCATCGTTCCGTCAAATGACCACACAATGCACCCGCCATAACACTAAATTTTATTCTCTTTGATTTAGGCCGGATGCTCGCACAACATGCTCAAAGACTCGGCCCACGGCCGTTTTCATGTTAAAATATGTCTTTGATTTCGCATACGATCATATGCATATGCAGATTATCAATTAAATACCGCAATCACACACGAGGTAAGCAACCCCCAAACGAATGTCACTTCATTCACCAAACACTCCAGGCATCCAATAAAATATGCCAACGAGGCGATCAACCCAATCATAGCCATCAATTCAATTTAGCAATATAACGGCCGATTCGTGCAATAATTCTTTATTAGCCGATTTGCTTTATACATGCCGATCGATCGCTCGTCTTTAACCTATCGCTCGTTCGCGATCAAATCACATTTCACAATCAATCCATTCAGTCTAACATCAACTAGCCACAGACAGTATGATCAATCCGGCTAACTTAACCGACCGCGGCCGTTTAACCTAATCCCAGTTTCTATCTAAATCGAACCCGAATCGCGTACTTAAATACTACAGTCGGCTAAACAACTAACCCTAGACGCAATTAGCGTCATAACCAAGGATTAGGGTCAACTCACAATCTGATTAAGCTCGGGCCGACTCAAACTCAACGACGCAACATCAACGACTCTCGGCGACGACGGCGGCGGCGGTTCACGGCGAAACTAGGGTTCAACGAGCGGCCACTTGGCCAAACACCTCATGGACACCTCGGGGAGGTCCGGCGAGGCGACGACGGAGCTCCGGCGACCGGTAAACGACCTAAAACAGCAAGGGTCAACAGCGAAACAGGGGATACCGAGACTGTTTCGTGAGGTTTCTCGGCCTCGTGGGCCGAGGAGAAGCCGGCAAGGGCTAAGGGGCTCACCTAAGGGTCGAAGGTGGTCGGTTGGAACCGGTGGAAGGTGGCGAAAGGCGATTGACGACGGCGAAATAGCCACAAACATAACCGGGCACGAACAGGGGTTTCGCAAGGCCGAGAACAGGGGAGCGGTTCGGGTGGCTTACCGGCCACCACGCGCGACCGCGAGCTCGATTGAGTTGAGGAAAGGTGGAAGGGGGTCTCAGGAGGTCAACGAAGGTGGCGGTGAGCAGCGCCGACGCCATTAATGGCCGGATCGAAGAAAATCCGAGCCGATAATCATAACAGGGGTACGAAGCTTTCGGGGCTGATTTTGGCGGCTCCGGTGGGCGACGATCGACGAGATGGCGTCGGGGTGTCATGGGGAGGTTGAGGAAGGTCGGAGGGGTGGGGAGTGGCGGCGGCGACACCGCACGAGGCCAGAGGATGGACGGGTCTACTCGGTTTTGGGAAAACAGAAACAGGGGCTGGCTTCGGGGGCGATTTCCACGCCCGTTCGGCGGTTAACGGCGATGCTGGTGGGGTCGACGATGGTGGCAATGGGCTGCTGAAGTTTCGGCCGTCAGTGGTGGGGTGGCGGCGCGCCCAAAAAACGGAGGGATGAGGAGAAATGGAGGAGGGGGCATTCGGTCGTGGACGAGAGGTAGAGAAATAGAGAGCGTGAGTGTGGTCCTGAGAGGGAGAAGAGAAGAGAGAGAGTGAGAAGCATTAATGAGAAGAGACAAGGGTTGGTGGGAGATTTGACTTGAGGGACCCATTGTCATGTCAAGTTTGAATTATTGAGGGGCAAAATGATCTTTTGGAAATTCGAGACTGACATGAAATTTGGTGCACTGGACGAAGGGATGTTTTAGTGAATTCACAGGTTAGGCTCGGTCAGGATTCGGATTGAGCGCGAGGATTAGAATCCTAATTCGCGAAGACTAAGAATTTCGAAATCTAATCTAAAACGACCGAAGCTTCGGAATTCGTCCAATTATCGTTTATTAAATCCTTTACAATCCAATATATTCTACCGACTAAATTTCAATTTAATTTCCTTCTTATTGAATTCAGGCACTACTGGGGTCAAATTTCCAGGGCATCACACAAGTGATCAATTTTTGGAAGTTACGATACTCAAGTAAGCGAAAAAAACGTTATGAGACTCAAGTGAGCGCCATACAAATGTTATGGCATTTATAGTGTACTTACCCCATATTTTCATTAGGCCCTTTAAATACTTACTTCCCATGTACAACCCATTTGCACAAAATTTTAGTCGAAAATGGGTCATGGACCCATATTGACGGCTCTAATATTCAAGCGAAAATAATTCAAAAGGATTAATACCACAAAAATCCAAACTAGTATATCTATAAAAAATTTATTCCAAACTATTTTTTATCATAAAAAATTCAAAAATGATACACATGTGACAAATTTACCCAAATTATTTTTTATTATTATCGAAAACCCCAAACTGGTGTACATATGACAAACTTACCTTAAACTAGTACTTTTGTGATAAGTTTACCCTCCATTAATGTTTGCTAAATTTTACCATCAAATTGTTTAGTTGGATGATACATAGCAGATGATGAGAGTACCAGTTTGGAATTTTTTTTCCTCCTTTTGTCCCAAATGTATGGTTTGGAGTTTTTCGTGATATTAGGTTGCTTTAACGAAAACTAATCAAGGGTAAATTTATCACATGTGTATCAGTTTGAAATTTTTTATGATAAAAAAATCTAGCTTGGGGGTAAATTTATCACAAGTGTATCAATTTTTTATTTTGGTGGTAAAAAAATTTACAGTAAATGTGCCACGTACTAGTTTTGAGTAAATTGTGGTCAAAAATACGTTGGGGTAAATTTGTCATAGGTATACCAGTTTGATGTTTTCGTGATATAAACCCTACTATAAAACAAAAAATGCCAAAATAATCTCAACATGTGATTTTAGTAGATGCTCTTACAAGATGGATGTCTAGATTATTGGGAATATCTGTAACATCAACATGGAATGAATGATTATTAATGAGAAGCAAATATGTGGAAAACAAATACCAAAAAAGCCTTAAATCTATTGCAATTATGTCAATTCAGTTCTAATTTTTTTTTCCAATTGAGTCATAATCCTTTAGCATTTGTGCCAATTCAATCTCTTTAGCTAATAGTGGTTAGAAATCGCTAATGAGGATGCCGGCCATTCTAAATGACACGGCCAGTGTGACATCCTGGAAATTAGAGTCTTGTAAAGTGTCTGAATTCAATAAAAGGATTAAAATTGAATTTCAGTTTGTAAAAAATTTTGGATCATAAGGACTAAAGTGACGATAATTGGATGATTCAACTATGGAGACAGATTGGATTCTCCCGCGACATTTGCTGTTGCTTGAGGACCAAATCCCAATGGCAGAGTTGACTGACCTGGTTTCTTCGGCGGCAATACGGTGATGACAGTGCGATGATGGCGACGCTCTAGCTCACAATCTATTCTCCCTCCCTCTCTTTATCTCTCATTCTTGCTCTTTGTACGTTCGAACTCCCTCCAAATCAAATATGTTCTCTTCTTCAGTTTGCCACCCAAATTCGATTATAGGTCTTGCACGTGCGGCGCAGGTTTTGGCCAACTGGATATCGCCGGGAAGGTGTGGGTAGCCGACTCGAGTTCAATCGTGGTCTGGGCATGCCTATTTGAGGTCCAATTTGGCCTCGCTTTCTCTTTGGGTTTGTTGTGCCCGAATAACAGAGCCAAAAAAGGCTTCTGTAACTGAATTAGTCAACTGGGTTGACTAGGTTAGTCAACCCGACCCAGTCGATCCGATCTGGTATTTTCTTTCAAATTATGGGCTCAAATGTGCGAAAATCATAAAATTGATCTAAAAATTGGATTCTACAACATGGAATTCACCTAGGAATGTGACTTTTGTAAAGAATTTGTTCAAATTAGTGCAAAAACCATAAATTCTTAATCTTACTCGAAAATGAAATTTGATTCGTTCATGCCTTAAATGACCGAATCGGGTCAGATTAACCCCACCAATGGATTTATAGAGGTAAAAAACCTATGCGTCAGTTTTCATTTGTATATGGTAGTGTTGACACCTAAATTTGGATCAGCCCTTTTAGGTATTTCTTAGAAAATTCATGAAAAATCCATAAAAAAAATTGCAAAACCAACTTTGGTGGCCTTGGCCAAGCCTAAGGAACCATTTTTGACAAAAAAAATAATTTTTCATATTTTTCACATTTTTTTATTTTCAGAAATTAGGAAAATATTAGAAAAATCAAGAAAAATAGTATTTGAGGTCGCAAAAATATGGAAAAATATCCAATATTTTTCTTTTTAAATTCCTTGTCTTTTTGACCTCACAAAAAGTCCAAAATCAGATTCAATTTCACATGTTCCTTTGTAACTCGTAAGATTGAATTTGAGGAAAAAATAGCAATTGAGTCTTTTAATTTGTAATTTTTGCATTTTTAAGGATCTTGACATTGAATCTGATTGTCCCCTAATTCAATTTAGCCCAATTGTTCGTACAAATTGCCCAATTGCATGAATTGCATACCAAATTGCATTTTAGTCCTTGAAATTGGGCATAATTGAAATTACTTTCAATTCAAAGGCTATCATTTCAAATTAAACATACTCCCCAATGGTTTTCACCATTTTGAATCGATTGGCATAGGTAATTCGGCCCAATTTGGCCATTTGAACCTTCAATTGCACAATTCCCTAATTAGCAATTAAATGAAAATTTGGGGTTTTTGTTGAAATTGATGTGAACTTTTGGGAAAAAACCACATTTTTTTGATAAAATCCATGCCCTAAATTCGATTCTGAGGTTTAATTGCAAAAATTCCCAAAAATTTTGGATTAATTTCGAAAATTATAAATCAGAACCAGTTCAGACCGGTCGAACCAGTCTGGAACAGTGTCGTCTTCCCCAAAGAGCTTGTGCAGATGAACAGTGACAGGCCGAGTTTTGAAGGTCAAATCGAAGGTCCAATCGATCACAATCGGGGATACATTGGTAGGGGTTTAACATTTTAGATCATCCCCCGTCGATTGACATCAGATTCGTGACCAATGGTCGCCGGAGAAGGGAGGAATTGACTGGTCAATGCTACAGTGACCATGGGAGTCAACTCTAGTAGAACGGCCGAATTGAACGACCATTCGCGCTCGCCGGAGAACCATTCTTTTTTGATGGACTTGCCCATCATCTCCGGCGCCGTTTGGACTAAATGGCACGCATGGTCACGTGCCATTTAGAGTTGGTAGGAGCTTCCCCATTCGGCGCCAAAATTCCTAAGAGCTATATAATCTCATGGTCGCTTTCTGTTGAAGAGGACATGGAGTTCAGTTGGAGAAGAGTGAACAGAATCGAAACAGCGAGAGGACGGAAGAGAGAGAGCTCGCCCTCCATCGCCATAGTCAAGGGCGAAGCTCGAATTTGTAGAGCATCGGTCAGGCCTTTCCAGACTAGACCAAACCTCGTGGAGACCCTCAGGAGGTTGCCCGTACCGAGAGAAAGCTATTGCCATCAATCGCGTGAGCCGAAGTAGCAAAAACAGTGACTTCGTTTGAACAACTCGAATCGAGTCTTCGAATTTAGCCTCCATAGCCGACCACTGTTCATCCCTGCCTAGTCCAATCTAGGCCGTGCGAGCTCGATCGGAGCTCGAGGTAAGTTTTCTGAACCTCCATTGGTGCTATTCTGCGATTGAATTGCCATGATTTTAGATAAATCGTGCGATTGAATCTCCATGGCCATACTCGGCGTTCTGTATGATGTTCGTGATTCTGCAGAGTAGGAGCTCTGATTCTCAAATATGTTAGAATAGAGGTGACGGCGAGTCGATTGGAGTTGGTCTCGCGTGTTTTCATTGAGATTCCACCGTTGGATCATTGCCGGGAAATCGCAGCCGTTCATTCCACCGGAGCTGCGAGGTTGAAGACGAAGTCGACGTGGCAAAGTCAACGTGTCAAAAGCTTAGGTGGCATTCGGCCATTGGTCCATATGTCAGTCTAGTCAGCAGGCCGTTAGGGGTCAGTTATTCGAATAAGAAGATCGGACGGTCTAGGTTAATCGAGTCTAATAAATAGTGGCTGTCCGATTAGTAATTAGGATTATCTGAAAATAGTTTTAAATCGGAAAATAAAAATTGGTTGAAACGGCGCCATATAGGTTAGTTAGTAAGCGACGTCGTTTAGGTTAGTAAGATTGAACGGTTCAGATCGAGTCTTAGGTTTTAATCGTGGCCGTCGGATTAAGTAATCAGATCAGACGGCCCTTATCGAGTCTCCAGTCAATCTGAGCCGTAGGTTCCAGTCAGATCATCCTGCGATCGTGGACTAGCCGCGTGGTGCAATGAGGGCCATTGGATCATATCCGAATAATTCAAAAATAAAAAAAAAAGGCTTGAAACGGCGTCGTTTTGGTCGTGGGTTACGCGGTCCGAGTCTGGGCCGGGTTCCGGCCCAAGTGGGTCGGGTCGACCCTGTCCGAATAATATTTTTTAATAAAAAATCAGAAAATGATTTTAAAAAAATAAAAAAATCTAGAAAATCCTAAAAATGCTAGAAAATCCTAGAAAATCCCAAAAAGTATGTAGGAAAATTGTAGGAAATTCCTAGACACTCCAGAAATCCCCAAAAAATGAGGATTGACCACAGACAACTGGTCTATCCTATTTTTGGGATTTCTCATTCGTTCTTCTGAAAATTGACGACAATGCCCTTTATGGGTAATTCGTCCTCGCTTTATAACTTGAAATAGACCGAAAATGCTTAGATTAGGATAGGGCCAGTTAGGTGGCGAGTCCTTCTGCTAGGGTTTTCGAATCTCATCATTTTCCCTGAAATGACGATTTTACCCCTCAAATGGTAAATCACCTTTCCTACTCCAATCAAGTTTTGGAAATTACTTAAAATTAGGATTTGGGTCAGGTGGTTGACCAATCCTAATGTTTAAGATTTTCGATCCTCGTCTTTGTCCAAAATGACGACTTTACCCCTCTAAGGGTAAAATCACTTTTAAATTCCAAAAAAACTCTTAAAATTCCCGAAAAATAGGAAATGGAAGGATTTGATCACTAATCCCATTTCCACCTTCTCTTGACTGTATATTCTATCTGAAATGACAATTTTGCCCTTTTGGGGCAAATTGTCCTCAAATTTCTCAAAATTACGATTTTCCCCATCATGGGCTAATCATGTCAAAATCACTCATAAGCCTTGATTGATACTTCTTTAGGCTATTAGGGCCTTATTAGGGATGCCATGCTGCTTTCATGTGATTTATCCGCTTGTATTGGATCTTTGATTTGCGCATTTACTTTTAATGATTGTGAGTGATAGGGTAGTTATTCCCATCTGCATGAACTCCTAGATTTAGGATCCGTACCACACTCATATGTATGAAATTCTAGGATTAGATAAACCATTCAACTTAGGTATCGAAAGGGCGTCAGCTCCGATAGTTGGCGTAACTAAGTCCCCAATCCCACTTCTCTAGTTTCCGCAGAATCGAATAGACTACTCCCAACTATTCGATAAGGTTTCCGATCGTACCCTCCACGAAACGAATGGTGACGACTCCTTGGCAGGTACACATACCACATGTCACCAGATCGCACTGAAGGTCTACCACGCGTATCCAACCGTTGCGATTTGGGTAATGGACCTTGGGAGAGGCCCGCGTCCGATCAGGCTTAGATCGGGCGGCCCATTAGCCCCTTCATCCGAGAAGAGGGTCGCGACAGACTGGCGACTCCACTGGGGACGTCTCTAAACCAGAATCTCTGATTTCGCAGACCAGAGGACTTGAGCCGATTAAAAAGTTGATTGGTTTATCTGACCTTGTTTTCTGCAGATGCTCTCGAAGGTGAGGTACGTACGCTAACCACTGTGTTAGATGTTTTTGCATATTGGAGAAATAAGGGGTGGAGTGATTGTTGACATTTTTCCTACAGGTTGGAGTTAAGAATGTATGTTTATTTTACGCACATACTGAAGCGGTGTTTGATACAAACTGCTGTGCATAACCTTGCATTGTGATGATCACGACACATCGCACACACTGGCGGTCAAACCCCGACTGCAAACCACCTCTAGGTTACCTTAGATAGGGAAATGATGTGAAAGGATCTCGTGTTTGATGGCACTTGAGACTTTCGTGTTCGTTCCCGCTCACAATCCAAATTGGCGATATCTAGCCCTCTTGGGTGGGTACCCTTAGGGAGGAATTTGCGTCATTTGGATCGTGAGAGCCTGAGCCATAGGTTCCTCACCTGATTTCTAATTTTTAAAGTATACCCACTTGTCTCATGCGCATGTCTATGGATGGTTGGTATACCTAAAACCACACATTGTTACAGGGAAACATTTCACATTCCCCGAGTTTGGCTGGTAAGGCATTTACTTTCAATGTACATTAGCATTCTTTGTTTCATAGTATGACTCGTACATTGCATACATGTACATACATTTGCATACATCATAAAAATCACCCAAGTGACTAATTGAAATAACACTGATAAGGGGTAAGATGTCGCTGTTTCCCAAGAGTTCGACAGAATTGGTAACCTTCGAGTACCTAAGGAAGTTACTCGCCCCGGACCAAACACAAGGCTACACTTCACCTGATTCGTGTATGGTCGAGAGATAATTGGACACAAGTTGGGATATACTGAAGATTGTCAAACCCGCTACTATGTCGACATCCTCAGATTCAAGCGACAAGCGGACGAGATGTTCAAGAATTATTTGGAGATGAAGAGACAGCGTCGCAACCACCTAGCTAGAGAGGCATACGCACGTCGACAAGCCGAAAGATGCGCTAATGAAGACATACCAAGGATCACCTTTTGGGGAAAAAAAAGACGCCATGCGATCAAGACGAAGCCAAAGCGCATCATACTCAAAAAGACGAGGCGCAAGAAGACTCCTGAAGTCATTGTACCGTGGACTAGAGAATGGCCAGAGGAACTAGGACCCCTCGATCAATGCATTGAAGACGACCCATTACATTCAATTGGAGGAAGGTTCCCAATTGACTATCATCGTGAGGAGGAGTAGACCTTTAGAAAAGGTGGATTAGATCCTCACATTCCAACGGCCTTTTATGATTTTCTTATTTGAAGAGTCTCTTCTTACCTTTCTTTCGTTAGGTGTCCTGGTTGTAATAAGGAATTCATTTTGCTCTTCTCCCATTTGATGTTTTGACTAATGGAATGTGGCGTTGTTAATTCCCTTAGTCACTAGAGTGAACCTGACTAAATCGCATAATTCACTTTCCAAAAATTCAAATTAAACTTCAGGTCAGGTTTCAGTACCTGAAAAGAATTCTAATTTCTATTTCTTCAATTGAACTATGCAATTAAGTCGGTCCATGCATACTTCATGGCATTTGCATAGTCACATGTTTTAAAGTAATTTTTGACGATTGACGTTTTAAAATCATTTGTATATTTTAGACTTGATGGGAAAATGATATTCAAGTGTTTAAAGTTCCTCGTGCCGAGCTCCAATCATGGTGGGATAGCATGGGTGAAGTTAGTCAGAAATACGCCAAATCACGACTAGGATACCTACTAGACCTACTGAAGATTGAGTGTCCACTTGCCTTTATTCAAGCCATGATGCTCTATTGGGATCCTACCACCGCTACATTCTGCATGGAATGATTGAAAATTACTCCTATTCTCGAAGAATACAGCCCCGTCATCGGAGTTGAATTCACTCACTTACTAGTTCAACCTCCTATAGGATTCGATCCCTTGAGTCAACTACCTGAATTCCTTGACACAAGCCTCAAAGAAGTCAAAGCAGACGCCAAAAGTAATTATGGGCGAATTTCACTATCTGTCCTCCTAGATCAATTTTCCAACCTCCCTGCCGCTAAAGGGACTAAATCAGGTAGAGCCTTTGTGATGGTCTTCTTTAGCTTCGTGCTATTCCCAATCTCGTCTGTCACCTTCGATCCTATTATGGCCGTTGTAGTCAGACAGGTCTGTTGTGGGTGGGATTATTCAAACATCATCCTTGCTGAGACCTTTCTTTCCCTAAATCGCTTTAAGAAAAACAAGAAGGGAATCTTTAGAGCCTCTAGTGATCTTCTGTATTTGTGGTTCACGTCTCATGTTAGACAATTCCATATCCGCATGGGTTTCACTGAGATTAGCCCTAATGCTCATCCTCTTAAAACCTTTGTCAGAACCCATACATGTATTCCTAAGTTCAACTTCATAGAATGGAAAAACTTCCTTAGAAATTTAAAACCCGAACAGCTCCGATGGCGACTAAGGTTACAAACACTGGGCAAAGTCAGACTGACATGTAATGGCAGAGATCCAGTCCCTTTGCTAGGATTCACGGGCGCTATCGCGTATTATCCAAAGAGGGTTATCCGACAATTTGTTGCATTACAGGAGATCCCTTCTCCACCACGACCTGCTGTCTTTTCCTTTGACATACCAAACGAGACCCTCTTGGGAGAAAAGAAGAAATAGTTCGAAGCCAAAGTGGCGTTTATTATTCACTCTCTGAAGAACTCTCAAGCTGAAGATATAAGCTGGCCAGAGAACATGACTCGTAAGGAGAACATGCACAGGGCCACCGCTGAATACATCCAGCACTTTGAAGCGACCAGACGTAGCTTTGTCGAGCCTTATATACCTGAGTATATCATGTCGTATGTACCTGGGATAGAGCCCTATATACCCGAAGACATGGGGTCACCGTCATATTCAGAGGATGAAGAGTCCCAGACTGAAGAGGGGAATCCATATTGGGATGATGAGGATACCTTAGACCTCAAGCGTCCTAGACTTGAATAGACTATTCTGTCAAGTGTAAAATGAGCAAACATTGTGATGCCTTTTCATGCATTCTCATTTGTACTTGATATTATTTTGGATACATGAGCATGAATGTGGACATATTTTACAAATACATAAAAAAAAAATTATCGCAAAAAATTACACTTCTTTTACTTTCATGAATTCTCTTTGGAGAATGATTAAAAGAACTACTTACATGAGACTAAGGTTCATCAGGTAGTCCTTTTTCTCATTCACCAATAGAAAACATGCAATTAGAAGGATCAAGTAATTCCTTTTGACAATACCGAAGAAATACTCATTGGAATTTCTTCTGAAAACAGGTACACTCTTATCACGGAATTACCAACGCATCGTTTTTACACTTGACTTAAGACAAGAATGGAGCAACAAGAGTTGACCCCACGCGTAGGCATGCTGGAAACACAGATGACTGCAATGGCAACTATGATGGCTGATATTAAGGCGATGCTAGAAGCCTTCCAAGCCAGACAGGCAGCGGCCCTTAATCAGAATATCTCAAGCCCAACATTTGCACTCGAGGTAGCTAATAAAGAGACGGCAGAAAATACCCAACGTATCGAAGACGATGTCTGTGTACCAAACGTCCAGTCGCAACAAAAGGTACCCCATATTGTTGTCAACCTCGGGAAGGATGAGAAGGGGAAGCAGACTATGAAAACTGAAGTGGAGGCTAAGAGATTAGCCAAGATTGAAGAATGCTTGAGCAGCCAAGGCTACGAATTGGCTCGTTTCGACAAGATATCTCCCTTCGCCAAGGTAGAGACCCCTCCGGACTACAAAGAATCGGACTTCGTAAGGAAATATAATGGGACAGGCTGTCCCTGCGCTCACCTCAAATATTACCTGCGCAAGATAGTGCAATACTCAGATTATGTCTCATTGTTGATGAACACGTTCTAGGAGAGTCTGGCGGGCGCCGCTCTGGCATGGTTCATCGAACTGGACCTCGACGATTATGATGGGTGGGAAGATCTTGCTGAGGACTTCCTCAGGCAGTATAAGTTCAACATAGCTACAGCCCCGACGAGAGAAGACCTTCTACGAACCTCAAAGGCAAGGGGCAAGTTGATTAGAACATACGCCCAGAGATGGCGGGCTCTGGCAACCCAAGTAAAGCCGTCTATCCTAGAAGATGAGCTGATTGATTTATTCCTGAAAGCACTCCCCTATGAATACTTTGACAGGTTAAACACCTCAGGATGTCAGACATTCGCACATTTGATAAAGGTAGCTGAAAAGCTAGAATGGACCTTAAGAGAAAGGAGGCCTCATGAAGTTTTTACTAGGAAACAGCATTCATACCGGACCCCCATAAGCCCAAGTCGTTTGGCAATTCTAATCAGACCAAAGGAGGATCGTCCTGGACGGCATCGAAAGTGCAAGAGCCTAGAAAGAGGCAATCCCAATCCAAGCTACTCCCGATGCTGCTAGAGCAGCACCTAGTGGCGAAGGAACCACTTAGGGCAAATCCTGTTAAATATCCAGGTTTTGACGAAAGCCAAACTTGTGTCTATCACATGGGCGAATGGGACATAATGTTGACAATTGCTATATCCTTAAGCCAAAGGTACAAGCTTTGATTGACAGCCAGATCTTGAAATTTGATAACACGGCTCCGAATGTGCAAAAAAATTCACTCCCTAATCACCAAGCAGTAGGGGCAATATTCGCTGAAGATGAGGAAAATCACCTTGAGCTAAAGGTGGACGTGTCTAAACTGACCAATATTTTGGCAATCGCTTCACTATACCCGAAAGAAGGGGAGATCTCCGCTGACATGAAGGAACTGTGTATAGCTAAAATGATGAGCTTAGGGATAATGTCCGATATTAACGATGAGAAATTCGAGGGGGTCAAAGCTTATCTATCCTTCGAAGGTAGCCACTCCGCGATTAAAAATGAGCAAGGAAGCATGTGGAACATCCCACATGAGGGTCTGGTAGGCGATTTTGGGTCAATTATTGAACGGGAAGAAGAACACGACAAGGAAGAACTGGAAGCCAAGAGCCGAATTCTAGCAGATCAGAGATTTATGGCTGACGCACTAGAAAAGGGTGAAATTGAGACAATCTGGGTCAAGATTCCGGAGGGTATAACTTTAAGGTGAAATACTCAGCTCCTCCTAGCTTCTATCAGAGAATGGAGGACATCGTACCAGACGGATGAGGAGGCATGGATGATCCCGTTCAACCCGAAAAGCCTTTTTCAAAAGAGCCTGAGTCATCACTTGACCGGATAAGGGATACTAAGCTTGACATAGAACGATATACCGAAATAGAGAGATTGAAAGACCAGCGACAGAACTCAGTTGAACAATTCTGGGGAATGAGAGGGTACCCGAGATCTGCAACATCAACAGTACTGAGTGACGACGATCGGCATTGTCAATTGGGAAACGAAATCCTCTCAAAGGGCTTTAACAACACTATGTCAATGATCGAAGCCGCTACAACTGTGGTGATTAAGTTTGGAAGATCTTGATATCCTGAATGAGGCAGAAGATTGCATAGTCAAGCCAGTCGTGATTCAATTGACGGAAGAGGAAGAAGACGACACAGCTGAACCAGAAACATCTTGTCCAAAGACAATAACCATAAAAATCCCTCCAGTAGAAGAATACAATCATAAGGCAGTCCACTAGGACTACAGAACAAGGGAAGTAGATGCAATAATGAGATCTGGACGGTTCTACACCCCTAGAGAAGGCGAGTCCGAAAAAAAGGAAGTCTCGAAGGAGGACGCAGAAAAGCTCATGTCCATCATTAAAACTAGCGAGTTCGAAGTGATAGAACAGCTAAGGAAGATGCCAGCTCAAATATCCTTACTGGATTTATTCATCAATTCAGAGAAGCATAAGAATGCACTATTGAAGATACTCAACGAGGAGCATGTCCCTGAAACAATCAATGATGTGCAGCTGGGAGACTTCGTAGGGGCGATCCTCCTAAAAGATCAATTGAGCTTCTCAGATGAAGACTTCCCCATGTAAGGGAGAGGACACAACAAGGCCTTATACATCACTGCACAATGCAACAGAAAGAGAATAGCACATGTACTGATTGATAACGGATCTGCTTTCAACATATGCCCACTAGCTACCATGAGGAGTTTAGGCATCAAAGAAGAAATGGTTAAAGCCTCCAAAACAGCTGTAAGAGCTTTTGATGGAATGAAGAAGACTGTGGTAGGTGAGATTGAGCTCGACGTATTCATTGGCCCAACAAAATTCTCTATAAACTTTCAAGTAATGGATTTGCCTAGTGCATTCGGATTCCTGCTGGGGAGACCTTGGATCCATGTAGCAGGAGCCGTGCCGTCAAGCTTGCATCAGAAGGTATGATTTGTGGTGGATGGGAAGGTGATTACTGTACATGGAGAAGTTGACCTCCAAACATATCAGAACAGCGCTATCCCCTACATCGAGCCCGAAGTTAAGATGGAAGCAAGCTATCATTCCTTGGAATTGGTGGCGATAGTACACACTCCCGTGGGGACAAGATTGAAAGCCCATTATATCTCTGAAGCCAATCTTATGTCGGCTAAAATACTACTGGCATATGAATATAACCCTGGAGAGGGTCTGGGCAAGCATGGTCAAGGAAGGAGTACCCCACTGTAGTTGAAAGCTAACCAGCATAGGGTGGGCCTGAGGTATCAGAAAAATCACTTGGGCGAGTCTGCCTCAAAAGCAACATGCCGAGGCCGAGGCCGAGGCAAGAGCCTAGGGCGCCATGGAAGCCAGAACAACTCGAATGATTCATTCATTGGTTCTCCAGCTTGGAAAGGCAAGTCCCAGATGTTCGATAATCCTCTGAACGCCTATTTCAACAAGAACTCTAGGTGGCTGTCAGAAGAGGATATAACTCCAGCAGCAGAACCAGATCTGGCAAACCCTTTTCTTGAAGACAACTTTGTGAATGTCATCATAGAGTGGCTAAGTGATGAAGCCACTACTTCTGAGTAAAGAAACCTCTCCTGCTTTTAAATACTGCACTTAGAATTTTCTGCATTTTATTGCATTTTTAGTTCCTGTCATTTGAGATACAGTACGAAAACGCCTTTGGATCTCCGGCCGTTGGTCCAAACAGTATAGTTTGTAATGCGGCACATTTTGCATTTAATAAAATCACGCAAGTTTTATTAAGGACATATGGAGCCATAAATCAGCCCAATGATGATACTAGTCTTCTGCGCAGAAGCTTGAGGCCTGGATTTCCATATGATTCCTAATTTCCAAAAGGGTTCCCCATGGACAAGGATGTCCTAGGATATGAGGACTAGTCCCATTTACACTTCTACTTATTTTAAAACCTCTTTCAAAAAGGTTTTTCATACTCATGCATGGCATTTTTCACATGAAGTATAGACTAACCATACTCATGACATTTTAGGCATATCATCTCAAACATACATACCAGGTTATTGTGTGATTCGGATCATCATGATGGTTGTTCCTACAATATTGAAGAAGAGGATGAGGATGAAGATTACGCATCTATCCACAGAGAATTGAGTGCTTTCGAAGAGTCAGTACCTCCCACTTCAGAGGAACCAGTTGTTATTAATTTGGAGGACTCTATGAATATCAAGAAAGTCAAGATCGGTGGACATTTATCCCAGGATGAAAAGCTCAGATTCACAGAATTATTGAGGGAGTATCAAGACGTCTTTGCATGGTCTTACGCTGACATGCCAGGTTTGGATCCTAAGATCGTGGAACATGCATTACCCACAGATCCTAGTGTTAAACCTGTCAGACAGGGTATCAGACGGATGAAAGCCGAGTTAGAAGACAGAATTAAGGATGAAGTCATGAAACTTCTCAGAGTAGGCTTTATTGAGGCTATCCCTTACTCGGACTGGATTGCGAATATAGTTCCCGTCATGAAAAAGGATGGAAAAGTTCGGATCTGCGTGGATTATCGAGATCTGAATAGAGCAAGGCCAAAAGATGATTTTCCACTACCTCACATTGACGTGCTGGTAGATAGTACGGCGGGGTATGAATTGTTCTCATTTATGGATGAATTCTCTGGATATAACCAAATCCTCATGAAATAGGAGGACAAGCCAAAGATTGCTTTTACCACGCCCTAGGGAAACTTTTTCTATAAAGTTATGCCCTTTGGATTAAAGAACGCGGGGACCACCTACCAAATGGCTATGGTCACATTATTCCACGACATGATCCATAAAGAAATCTAAGTGTATGTTGATGACATCATCGCCAAGTCCAAGAAGGGACAAGATCATATACAGGTGTTGAGAAATTTATTTGAACGGCATCGCAAATATAAGCTGAGATTAAACCCTAACAAATGTGTGTTTGGGGCAAAATCTGAGAAACTTCTGGGATTCATGGTTAGTAGCAGGGGCATCGAGATCGATCCTTCAAAGATTCAAGCCATCCATGATCTAGCAACTTCCTCCACAGTAAAAGAAGTGAGAAGCCTTCTGAGTAGACTGAATTATATTGCCAGATTCATCAATTAACTATCAGATGTGGCTAGACCAATCTTCAAACTACTCAAGAAGGGTGCAAAAGTGACATGGGATACAGAGTGCAGTCAGGCATTCCAGAAGATCAAGAACTACCTGGTCACTCCGCCAGTACTTGTGCCGCCTATCCCAGGTCATCCTTTGATCTTATATCTGATTATACAACATGAATCTTTGTGAGCCTTACTCGCTCAAACAAGTCCGACGGATAGTAAGGAAAGAGCCATCTATTATTTGAGCAAGAAATTCACCTCGTCTGAAGCAAAGTACACACCTGTTGAAAGGGCATGTGTGGCAACCATATGGGTACTTCGCAGGTTAAGACAGTATACCATACATCACCATATTCAACTGGTGACAGAAAATGACCCTGTCAAATACCTCCTAGAGAAACCCGCTTTAATTGGGAAGTTAGCAAAATGGCAAGTGATGTTATATAAATTTGACATCAAGTGTTCTCTACAAAAATCAGTAAAAGGGAGAGCCACAGCTGATATGTTGGCGAAAAACTCACAAAGTTGTAAGTCTTCTGGAAAGACAAAGACAGAAGATCAAGTTCTGAACCTAGCAGAGGATAAATGGGTCATGTACTTTGATGGCGCTGTTAACCTATCTAGAGCCGGCACTGGGGCGGTAGTGATATCTCCTGACGATCAACATTATCCTGTTGCGGTAAAGATGACTTTCCCTTGTACCAACAATATCTCAGAATACGAGGCGTGCATTCTAGGCTTACGATTGGCCATTTCCATGGGGATACCTAAGTTGCAAGTTTATGGAGATTCCATGCTCATCATTTTACAGACACAGGGAGAGTGGAAAACGAAGGACACAAAACTCATCCCTTATCACGAATACCTTGAAGAGCTGACACTTAAGTTCGAGGAGGTGTCATTCGAATATCTATCAAGATCTCACAACCAGTTTGCAGATGCACTAGCCACATTGGCCTCAATGTTGCAAGTAACTGGTGGGTTAGAAATAGAACCCCTAAGGATCGGCATAGTTGAAAGGCCAGCCTATTGTATGCTGATCGAAGAAGAGTTTGATGGAGAGCCGTGGTATTATAACATCAAGAATTATCTCTTAAAAGGGGAGTTTCCGGAAAGATGTTAGGTAGGAGATCGAAAATACATAATCAGGATAGCTAGCAAGTTCTTCCTCAGTGGACAAGTCATGTACCAAAGGTCATTTGACTCCACTCTGTTAAGATGCGTAGATGCTAAAGAAGCAAATGTTCTCACGAAGGAGATCCATGAAGGTATATGTGGACCACACATGAACGGCAATCTTCTCGCTAGAAAGATCATGCAACTCGGATACTATTGGGTGACCATCGAATCAGACTGTTGTCAACATGTCCGGTCATGCCACCAATGCCAAATATACGGTAATAAAATTAATGCGCCCCCGAATGAGCTACATCAAATGTCTGAAGCCTGGCCTTTTTCTATGTGGGAGATAGACAAGATAGGACCCATCAATCCAACGGCTTCAAATGGTCATCGCTTCATCCTGGTGGCGATCGATTACTTCACAAAATGGATAGAAGCCAGTTCTTACAAGAATGTCCCGGCAAGAAATGTGGCAATGTTTATCAAGAGGGACATAATCTCCAGATACGGTATCCCTCAAGCGATCATTACAGATAATGGGTCCAACCTGAACAACAAGATTGTCGATAATCTGCTTGACCACTTTGGTGTTCGACATCTTAATTCGTCCCCTTACCGCCCACAAATGAATGTGGCAGTGGAAGCAGCCAACAAGAACATCAAAAGAATTTTGGCTAAGACTGCAGAAAACTATAAGGATTGGCATGAAAGGCTACCATTTGCCTTAATGGCATACCGAACTTCGATCAGGACTTCTACAGGAGCAACCCCCTATAGTCTCGTGTATGGGATGGAAGCGGTCCTGCCTGTGGAGGTTGAAATTCCCTCCTTAAGAATCTTATCAGAGGGTAAGCTCTCTGAGTCAGAATACTCTGAGCACAGATATGAACACCTGAATTTGATAGACGAGAAGCGTCTTAGAGCAATCTGTCATGGTCAAAGCTACCAGAAAAGGGTGGCCAAAGCATTCAATCGAAAGATTAGATCCGAAAGTTTTGAAGAGAAAGATCTGGTGGTAAGGAAAACCCTACCGAATGATGTCCATCCGAGAGGCAAGTTTACCCCGAGTTACGAAGGCCCTTATATTGTCAAGAAAATTCTCATAGGAGGAGCATTGATTCTTGTAAATTCTAAAGGAGAAGAATTGGGGCACCCTATAAATTCAGATGATGTGAAGAAGTATTACCCTTGAAATAAAATCAGATATTGGTTATGTGGCTGGTCCCGAATTGATCCGAAACGTCATAACGGTCACTGCATAAGCATATCATGCATCCATGCATATACTAGCACGTGTTCATTTTTACAGGACGAGAAGCAAACTGCAAAAGAAGAGCGCAGCAAAGCCTCTCTCACTTCCTGTAAGATAAAAAGAACGAGAGAGTAGGCATTCGCATAACTTGACTCAGGAATAAACATTGTCCCTAAAAATGAATTCCTTGCATTTATGGCACACTCGTCAAAATCAGGAGATGGTCCAAAGCATGTTCAAAGTATGCATGGTGCATCATAGAAGTCTCTTGTTGAGTAAAACACTTGGAGAAAATCAAGCTGATTTTTTCAAAGACACGGCTTGCTTAGGCTATCTAATAGGAATATCCCTCCAAATGAAAGGCAAACCTGATCCAAACACGTCCTACATACACTCGAGAGGTGAGGGAAGGATGAGACTAGGAGAAGCCGAATCTGAGGATATAAGGGCCCTTCGTACCGATTACATGGATCAAGAAGACGGAGGCATTCATTTCTTTACCTTAAACACTATAGGTGACCAATGATAACCATTTGAACGACATTTTCATTCTTTACCCCTGTCAAGGACCACCCCACATTGGGGCAAACTAGAAGTACGTCCAGCGGTATCATGAGGTAAATAGTTAGAAATCCTCTTGCTCAGACTTGCAGCAATCTTCGTGTGTTGCTTGTCATTTTAACTCCTATGATAGTTCAAGTACTTTAAAATGACGAAAAGCATTCGTTTCTCTATCCTATACGCTTTTATCCTTTGCACAGCCCAGTTGAGCCTGTACATTCGTTTCATAAACCTGTTGGTGATCAGTGCATATTCCAAGACGGAAGCGACACCACTTCTAGAGCGGAGAAATTCGAAAGATAGGATTTATATAAATCCTTGAACTAATGTTTGAATGTTGAGAGTCAAGTTGTACATCTAGCACATTCATTTAAAAAAAAAAATCCTGGCTCCCAAAAGAGAAAGAAGGGACCCAAAAAAAAAGTGGAAGAAAAATTCCATTCTTGGGCATCAAGAAAGAGCAAAGTGCCTGGTAAAAGTAAGGCCAATGCCCGTCCAAATGCTTGTACACTTATAAATCATGTGTTTGATCTTGTAAATGCTAAAAGATGGCATGACACTTGTATATAGGTCAATAGTGAGATTTGATAATGTCACATTCAGATGTTGATGCTACACTAGCGCGAGAAAGAAGTTCTCCAAAGACTACCAATGCACTTCAAAGACTGAAGGCGCTATATGAGAGACTAGATCGGCAGCAAATCTGAAATGTTCACCAATGATTAAAACCCTCCGCATATTCTGGGCCAAAAACAAGCCTTTTTCGGTCTCCAATCCTACCCATGTTACAACCCTGAGAAGTCTTTTCTGATTAAAGCATTTGGGTTAGCATAAGGCTTAATGTCTAAGCTTAGCTCGAAGAAGTTCGAGCAAGATTATTTCTTTCTCATTTTTGCAGGGTTCTTGACTTATAAACCCGGAGCAGATGAAGAAAATTTTGTGTACAAAAAAAGACCTGACTCAGAAAATGAGTCCCTTTTCGGAAAATCATGTCCGAGCCCGATATTACGGTCCCGTAAAGACCTCTCGATTGATCTAAATGTAGGCGCTGCGAACGGTCCCGAAAACCCAGGTGCAGGGTGTTAGGAAATTCGAGTGCTCCTATTATGAAAAGACCAAATCAGAAAATTGGTGAGAAGACCTTTTTAATAGAGATATTCCAATAGAACGCTTGAAAGCAAGCTTTGGTTGGAAACTTCAAATTGTTTGATCCAAGGATTTTTCCTCACAAGGGTTCTTGATCATCTTTGCATGCTTTAAGATGTTTTGGATAACCTCCAATGTCCTAAGTCGTTTTACATAACTGTATAGGTTTAAATGAAACCTTTTTCCCACATTATAATTGTCATTACCTCAAGAGGGCTAATATCTTGGCGAATGAGAAATGAACTCTCAGGTCTAAGCTTCTAGGACTCATGATGACCCTAGATTCTAGAAGGATGCCTTGCTCTGTGAAGAAGAGCTTTCAAGTTTATTCTCCTACATGATCCCTGGTAATCCCATATCTCAAGAAAATATATTTTTATGAAAAGTTTTGTAGGTTTGAGTTTTCTACAGGATGCTTGGAGTACCCAGATCCTAGAATGTTACCTCCCATGTCGAAAGGACAATCTTTGAAATTATCTCCCTATGTGAGATTTTAGTTTTATGGGTTTGAGCTTTCTGCAGGATGACTGGAGTACCCAGATCCCAGAATGTCACCCCCAATGTCAAAATGACAATTTTTAAAATTATCTCCCTGCGTAAGATTTCAGTTTTGTAGGTTTGAGATTTCTGCAGGATGCCTAGAGTACCCAGATCCCAGAATGTCACCTCCCATGTCGAAAGGACAATCTTTGAAATTATCTCCATGTGTGAGATTTCAGTTTTATGGGTTTGGGCTTTCTACAGGATGCCTGGAGCCCCCAGATCCCAGAATGTTACCTCAAATATCGAAAAGGTTTGGATTTTCTGCAGGATACTTGGAGTCCCCAAATCCCAGAACAACACCTTGCATGACAAAAGGACAAATTTTAGAACTAGCTTTCTGTGAGGTTCTAGGTAATCCCTAAAGCCAGAATAACTCATTTGGTAAAACCTAAAGGTTGGGTACACCTCACTTGTGCAAACCCTAGTTAATTCCTCATAATATAGGGTAAGCTAAATGTTCGACAATCTCTACAGAACGGGTGCGTCATCCATAGGTTCATAGCAGAAAGGAGTCATATTACCGGCCTGATCCCCTTGAAGGATCAAAATGTTCGACAATCCCTACAGAACGGGTGCGTTATCCATAGGTTCCTAGCAGAAATGAGTCCTATTCCCGGCCTGATCCCCCTGAATGATCAAAATGTTCGACAATCTCTACAGAACGGGTGCGTCATCCATAGGTTCCTAGTAGAAATGAGTCATATTCATGGTCTGGTCCACCATACGGATCAAAACCCCTGACAATCCCTAAAAGACTCGGTGCGTCATTCATAGGTTCCTGTCAAGTATAGGAATCTCACTCCGGTACGGCCTACCATACAGGCTAGAGTTTAACCGCCCTAGGATACTCAAAAGACGAGTTCCTAGATATTCACTTGAACCCGCTATAGACTGCGCATGCCGCACGAGCATCATGCAGGTAAGTAACAGGTGAGTATCTCTATCCCGCCTCTCTCTCTCTCTCTCTCTCTCTCTCTCTCTCTCTCTCTCCTCTCTCTCTCTCTCTCTCTCTCTCTCTCTCTCTCTCTCTCTCCTCTCTCTCTCTCTCTCTCATATCGACTAAAACAAAATAGGCAGAGCATTCACCAGCGGGATGAGAAAGATTAGATGTCAAGATTCATTTTTCTATTTTCAGTAGAATCGATCTAGACTTAAGTGTCACCTGTTTTTGAGAGAAATCTCTCGCGAGATTCCTCTCAAAGAGGGGCAGCTGTTGACACCTAAATTTGGATTAGCCCTTTTTAGGTATTTCTTAGAAAAATCATGAAAAATCCATAAAAAGTAAAAAAAAAATTGCAAAATCAACTTTGGTGGCCTTGGCCAAGCCTAAGGAACCATTTTTTACAAAAAAAAATAATTTTTCATATTTTTCGTATTTTTTTATTTTCAGAAATTAGGAAAATGTTAGAAAAATCAAGAAAAATAGTATTTGAGGTCGCAAAAATATGAAAAAATATCCAATATTTTTATTTTAAATTCCTTGTCTTTTTGACCCAAAAAAAAGTCCAAAATCAGATTCAATTTTACATGTTCCTTTGTAACTCGTACGATTGAATTTGAGGAAAAAATATCAATTGAGTCTTTTAATTCATAATTTTGGCATTTTTAAGGATCTTGACATTCAATCTGATTGTCCCCTATTTCAATTTAGCCTAATTGTTCGCACAAATTGCTCAATTGCATGAATTGCATTTTAGTCCTTGAAATTGGGCATAATTGAAATTACTTTCAATTCAAATGCTATCATTGCAAATTAAACATACTCCCCAATGGTTTTCACCATTTTGAATCGATTGGCATAGGTAATTCGGCCCAATTTGGCCATTTGAACCTTCGATGGCACAATTCCCTAATTAGCAATTAAATGAAAATTTGGGGTTTTTGTTGAAATTGATGTGAACTTTTGGGCAAAACCACATTTTTTTGATAAAATTCACGCCCTAAATTCGATTCTGAGGTTTCATTGCAAAAATTCCCAATAAATTTGGATTAATTTTGAAAATTCTAAATCAGAACCGGTTCAGACCAATCAAACCGCTCGGTCAGACCGGTCGAACCGGTCTGGAACAATGTCGTCTTCCCCAAAGAGCTCGTGCAGATGAACAGTGACATGCCGAGTTTTGAAGGTCCAATCGACCACAATCGGGGACACATTGGTAGGGGTTTAACATTTTAAATCATCCCCCGTCGATTGACATCAGAATCGTGACCAATGGTCGTCGGAGAAGGGAGGAATTGACTGGTCAATGCTGCAATGACCGTGGAAGTCAACTCTAGTAGAACGGCCGAATTGAACGACCATTCGCGCTCGTCGGAGAACCATTATGTTTTGACGGACTTACCCATCATCTCCGGCGCCGTTTGGACTAAATGGCACGCACGGTCACGTGCCATTTAGAGTTGGTTGGAGCTTTCCCATTCGGCGCCAAAATTCCTAAGAGCTATATAAGCTCATGGTCGCTTTCTGTTGAAGAGGATAGGGAGTTCAGTTGGAGAAGAGTGAACAGAATCAAAACAGTGAGAGGACGGAAGAGAGAGAGCTCGCCCTCCATCGCCATTGTCGAGGGCGAAGCTCGAATTTGCAGAGCATCGGTTAGGCCTTTCCAGGCCAGACCAAAGCTCGTGGAGACCCTCAGGAGGATACCCGTACCGAGAGAAAGCTATTGCCATCAATCGCGTGAGCCGAAGCAGCGAAAACAGTGACTTCGCTTGAACAACTCGAATCGAGTCTTTGAATTTAGCCTCCATAGCCGACCACTGTTCATCCCTGCCTAGCCCAATCTAGGCCGTGCGAGCTCGATCGGAGCTCGAGGTTAGTTTTCTGAACCTCCATTGGAGCTATTCTATGATTGAATTGCCATGATTTTAGATAAATCGCGCGATTGAATCTCCATGGCTGTACTCGGCGTTCTGTATGATGTTCATGATTCTGCGGAGTAGGAGCTTTGATTCTCAGATATGTTAGAATAGAGGTGACGGCGAGTCGATTGGAGTTGGTCTCGCGTGTTTTCATTGAGATTCCACCGTTGGATCATCGCCGGGAAGTCGCAGCCATTCATTCCACCGGAGCCGCGAGGTTGAAGACGAAGTCGACGTGGCAGAGTCAACGAGTCAAAAGCTTAGGTGGCATTTGGCCATTGGTCCACGTGTCAGTCTAGTCAGCAGGCCGTTGGGGGTCAGTTATTCGAATAAGAAGATCGGACGGTCTAGGTTAATCAGTCTAATAAATAGTGGCTGTCCGATTAGTAATTAGGATTATCTGAAAATAGTTTTAAATCGGAAAATAAAAATTGGTTGAAACGGCGCCGTATAAGTTAGTTAGTACGCGACGTCGTTTAGGTTAGTAAGATTGAACGGTTCAGATCGAGTCTTAGGTTTTAATCATGGCCGTGGGATTAAGTAATCAGATCAGACGGCCCTGGTCGAGTCTCCATTCAATCTGAGCCGTAGGTTCCAGTCAGATCATCCTGCGATCGTGGACTGGCCACGTGGTGCAATGAGGGCCATTGGATGAGATCCGAATAATTCAAAAAAAAAGTTTGAAACGGCGTCGTTTTGGTCGTAGGTTGCACGGTCCGGGTCTGGGCCGGGTTCTGGCCCAAGTGGGTCGGGTCGACCCTGTCCGAATAATATTTTTTTAATAAAAATCAGAAAATGATTTAAAAAATAAAAAATAAAATCTAGAAAATCCTAGAAAATCTCAAAAAAAATGTAGGAAATTCCTAGACACTCCAGAAATCTCCAAAAAATGAGAATTGACCACAGACAACTGGTCTATCCTATTTTTGGGATTTCTCATCCGTTCTTCTGAAAATTGACGACAATGCCCTTTAGGGGTAATTCGTTCTCGCTTTATATCTTGAAATAGACCGAAAATGCTTAGATTAGGAAAGGGCCAGTTAGGTGGCGAGTCCTTTTGCTAGGGTTTTCGAATTTCACCATTTTCCTTGAAATGACGATTTTACCCCTCAAAGGGTAAATCGCCTTTCCTACTCCAATCAAGTTTTGGAAATTACTTAAAATTAGGATTTGGGTCAGGTGGTCGACCAATCATAATGTTTAAGATTTTCGATCCTCGTCTTTGTCCAAAATGACGACTTTACCCCTCTAAGGGTAAAATCACTTTTAAATTCCAGAAAAACTCTAGAAATTCCCGGAAAATAGGAAATGGAAGGATTTGATTGCCAATCCCATTTCCACCTTCTCTTGACTGTATATTCCATCTGAAATGATAATTTTTCCCTTCTGGGGTAAATTGTCCCCAAATTTCTCAAAATTACGATTTTGCCCCTCATGGGCTAATCATGTCAAAATCACTCCTAAGCCTTGATTGATATTTCTCTATGCTATTAGGGCCTTATTAGGGATGCCATGCTGCTTTCATGTGATTTATCCGCATGTATTGGATCCTTGATTTGCGCATTTACTTTTGATGATTGTGAGTGATAGGGTAGTTATTCCCATCTGCATGAACTCCTAATTTAGGATCCGTACCCCACTCATCTGTATGAAATCCTATGATTAGTAAACCATTCAACTGAGGTACCGAAAGGGCGTGTCCTCGATCCCACTTCTCTGGTTTCTTCAGAATCGAATAGACTACTCCTAACTATTCGATAGGGTTTTCGATCGTACCCTCCATGAAACGATTGGTGGCGACTCCTTGGCAGGTACACAGACCACATGTCACCAGACCGCACTAAAGGTCGACCACGCATATCCAGCCGTTGCGATTTGGGTAATGGACCTTGGGAGAGGCCCGCGTCCTATCAGGCTTAGATCGGGTGGCCCATTAGCCCCCTCATCCGAGGAGAGGGTCGCGACAGGTAGTCCATGGGTTTTGATTAATTTTCATCTTGCTCAAAACCCAGGGACTAAATTGAAAGAATCTTTGGCAATTTTGTCCAATCCATGCAATTGCATGAATTCTGTGAACAATGGAATCAAATTTCAATGTAGGATAATCAAATTAAATGTCTAGATCCAAAAAATTCAAAATTTTCAAATTAAAACACTCAAATTGCAATTTATGGACAAATTCGATCTTACGTGTAATGAAGGAACACATAGAATTGAACTTTATTTTTTTATTTTTTGTGAGGTCAACATAAAAAGGGAATTAAAGTAAAAATATTGACTATTTTTATGTATTTTTGTGACCTCGAATGCTATATTTCTTGATTTTCCAATTATTTCTCTATTTTCCAATTAAAGTAAAATATGGAATTTTTTTTTTGTTGAAAATAGTCCCTTAGGCTTGGCCAAGGCCACCAAAGTTAATTTTGTAATTTTTTTTATTTTTTATAGATTTTATAATAATTGTTTTCAAAAATATACTAAAAAAGACTAATCAAAAATCAGTGTCAACAATCAATGGGAAAGAAAGAGAGAGAGAGAGAGGAGAGAGAGCATGAGTTGACTAGGGGGTTGGTGATTGGATCGGTCGATGGTGGACGTGACAAGGGGGGCCCACCATGGACATTTGAAATCCTTTTCTAGTGAATGAGTAGAGGGGCAAAATAGTCATTTGGCTTTTCTAAATTAGGATTAGATTTGGGCGTGAGGATTTAAATTCTAAATCACGACAACCAAGATTTTCGAAACCCAACTTAATCTGACCGACGTCTCGAAAATCATCCAATAATCGTCACTTACGTCCTTACAATCCAAAATATTTTACAGGTTGAAATTCCATATAAATCCATTTTATTGAATTCAAGCAATTAATATATGTCAAATTTTCAGGGCGTCACACAAGTCCAACATGATATATTGATTGGCTCGGACTTGGACTCCCTCTTGATGATCTCCCCAAGTGAAAGTGTCGAAATTCTGCTGCATGCTCTCAACAAATAGTATCAGAGCCGATTGTTGATTGGTGACCCACTCCCAATATGCATCGGTGTTTGGCGAAATCTCAAAGGAATGAATTTAATGGTCAATGCAGTTTTCGGGCTAGTAGGCATTGTGGTGTAGCAGCGTAGATCTGATGGGCGTTGATGGAGATTCAAGTTGAGATGGATCTCAAAAAGGAATCCGGTGGCCAACGTAATTTCCAGGTCGGTGGGCATTGTGGTGTAGCAGTGCAGGCCTGATGGACATTGATAAATATTTTAGTTGAGATAAGTTGGTGCGGAATGATACTTGAATTAAAGGGGAGGAAGCCTAATACTAGAGCTCACACATGAGGGGGATATTGTTAGGATGCCCGTGTGAATTGTGTTAGAGAAGTCCCACATTAGAGAATTAATGTGGTGTGGAGTAGTTAATATATCCAAATTGGCCCATCACTTATTGGCTTTAGCTTTTGAGTGAATGTTGATCTAACTAAATATATTGACGGGTTCGGACTTGAGCTTCCTTTTAGTGATCTCCCTTGGTGAAAGTATCGGATTTCTGCTGCGTGCTCTCAACAGGTCCATGGTGAATGAGACCGAACCACCTGGATCAATCCGTTTAGAATATATATAATTGTACAGATATTGATAAATACAATTAGAAAAAAAAAAGAATTAGAAATGTTTGACTTCAAACGAAACAGTACAATGATAAAGAAAAAAGAAGAACCAACTAACTACTGAACTAGTTACTGCAATGTTCGGCTTCTATTCTTTTGTGAATTGATATACGTACAATATTCATCTTCTATTCTTTTTCAAATTGATCCATATTTTTGTTGTCAGCATTTGAAATAACTTGATTCTTAAAAACAGAACATGTTGGTGCATATTCATGAGGGAGCATATTCAGTGGTATAAAATTGTACGAGTTGATAAATATCCATGTTATTCATTTGGTGATTGAATATAGTTGGATTCATAGCAACATTGATCCCTCTCGATTTTTTTTTTGTCTAAATCCCTCTCGAGCTTGAGTACCATTAAAACGGCTGAGTTTTAATGGAAGTATCCATTTGCGTTTCGTTGTTACAGTTTGTCCAAAGGAAAACTTTTCATTAGCATAATTAGCTGTGGATCATCGAACTCATTAGCCACGCATGTATTCTAAGGGTTAGATTTCTACAAATAGCTAGTGTTAGCAATCTCATTAGAACCGGATCGGGAGGGGACCAGATCACATCGTTCTCGTTCTGGTCCGGACCCAAAAAATTGGGGACCGATGTCACACCCTTAGTCTCACATTGCCTAGGATGGGAGCTTGGGAATAGCTTATAAGCCTTGGGCCCTCTTGAGACTTGCAAGAAGCGTTTTCCCGCGGAGGGGCGAGCCGTTGCACTGCACTCCGTCGGGAGCAAAATCGTGAGAAGTTGGCGAGCCTTGTGCTGCACTCCAAAGCGTACAATATCTTGCAAGTAGCGCAGCGGAAGTGCGGTGGGCCCAGGCCGTTACAATTGGTATCAGAGCCGACCTCCGACAGCGTGTGGGGCCACAGCGGGTGCTCGCTAGCGCCGCGGAGGGCACATCGGGGACGCTGTACCTTTGAGGAGGGAGTTTGTCACACTCCTAGTCCCACATTGCCTAGGAGGGGAGTTTGGGAATGGCTTATTAGCCTTGGGCCCTCTTGAGACTTGTGTCGCGACCCTCTTGAGGTTGTCGGGCTCTCGAGGGCTAATGGGCCGTCCTGTCTGGTCGGACGCGGGCCTCTCCCAAGACCCATTACCCAAATCGCAACGGAGGTATGCATGATCGACTTTCAGTGTGGTCTAGTGACATGTACTAAGTGTGCATGCCATGGAGTCGCCACCAATCATTTTTTTAGGGTATGATTGGACCACCCAATCGAATAGTTGGGAGTTTCTATTCAATTCTGCGAGAACCAGAGGAATGGTTTCGGGGACTTAGTTACACCAACTGTCAGAGTTGATGCCCTTTCGGTACCTAAGTTGACTGAATTTTCTAGCCTGAGATTCATGCGGATGAGTAAGGTATGAACCCTAAATCTAGAAATTCATGTAGATAGGAGTGATTATCCTAGCAATCACAATCAGTAATAAAATGCCCAACTCAAGGAATCTAGATATGCAAATAAATCACATGGCATTCCTAGTAAGGTCCTATTTATCAATCACAGCTCAAGAATGATTTAGCTGTCCTAGCCATTATACACACGATCTAACCTAAGAAAAGCATTAGGAAGCATCGAAGGAGTTCGAGAGTACTCACATGGGGTTCGCCGTGCCCTGGTTTGGTCTTGGACGAGCTATCGAGCTCATGCCGACCCGATTATATTTGGGGATCCACTCGGCGTTTTACACCATGAAATCATGTGAAACAAAAACGAAAATATTCAGCAAGGGGCATTTATTGTAGATGGTGGTCGATCTAATTGGACGTCAAGACTAAAAAAGATGTAGAAATTTACAAATTAAAATACTCGAATGACATTTTTTTGCTAAATTCAACTCTATGCGTCGTGAAGAAACACATGCAATTGAACTTGAATTTTGACTATTTATGAGTTCAAAATGTAAAAGAAATTAAAATAAAAATATTGACTATTTTTCTATATTTTTACGACAGCGAACGCTATTTTTCTTCATTTTTCATGTATTTTTCTATTTTTGGAAAATATTAAAAAATATTAAAAATTATGAAAAATTATTTTTTATCAAAAATGGTTCCTTTAGCTTGGTCAAGGCTACCAAAGATGATTTTTTAATTTTTTTAACTTTTTATAGATTTTTTATGAATTTTTTAAAAATAAACTATGAAAGACTGATCAAAAATCAGGTGTCAACAACTTGCAAGACACGTTTTCCCATGAAGGGCCGAGCCGTTGCGCTGCACTCCGTGGGGAACAAAACCGTAAGGAGTTGACGAGCCTTATGCTGCACTCCAAAGCGGGCAATATCTTGCAAGTAGCGTAGCGGAAGCGCGGTGGTCCTAGGCCGTTACAACAAAACTACGGTCCGGTCCCCGGTTTCATACAAGGAACGGAGCGGTCCGGACCATACACATCCCTAGCCGAGAAGATTACGCTGGGTATTGGGTGTTGACCGGAGCCAAGTTATGTGTAGAAGGTGGAAGGATTTCGTTAGGCAAGTTGGGCCTCACCTAGATCTGGCGATGCTTCCAACACTGGCACTGGCTCTTCCTTAGGTTCGCTAACTAAATCGAGACCAACCTCTCCACCTCCTCGCCTTGATAGCCACCATCCCTCTCGTTCTCCTTCACCAGCCCAACTCTCATCTTCTTCTCCCTGCTTTCTAGTCATAGCCCTCTCATCCTCTCCCTTACCTCCCAACCGCTCTCCCCTTGCAGCCCCTCACAAAGCCCACCCTCGCCAGCCCCGTCGACCAACCCCTTCACTCCCATCACTTGCTCGAACCTGACGTAAGCCTCAACACGTTGTCGTGAGCCTCAGCACGTCGTCGAGCAACTCGGGCTCTCCTCATCCCTTCGATGAAGATCCCCTTGATCTGTCCATCGAGAGCACATAGTCGGGCCATCTCTCGAGCATTAGTTGGAGCTTCAGGAAGCACGAGGAAGGAGAAGATGATGAATGGTAAAAGAAAAAGAGAAAATGAAAAATGAAAAAATTGATAAAGAATTTGAAAAATATTAAAATATTATTAAAAATTACCACGTCAACACCGCTCTAGTCTACGTCAGTGTCGGCCAATCAAAATTGGCCTTATAGACTAAATTGACACAAATGCAAAAGGTTTATGACTGAATTGGCACAAAAAAAAAGTTTAGGTCTGAATCGGCACAAATGCAAAAGATTTAGGACTGAATTGGCAAAACTAAAAAAATTAGGATTGAATTGATAAAAATATAATAGATTTAGGACTTTTTTTGACAATTTTCCCTATACGAATCCTAATCCTTTTCTTCGTTCAATTTGGTGTGCTATTCAATCCGAATCAAGTTTTGGATTTCTTGGCAGTGGAATTGGACTTTCGTTTTCTTCTGCTAAAAGACCTTTTCACGCCCCCACAATAAAATTATAATTGAATAGTTGTCCCTTTGTATGGTCAAGGAAATAAAAAGAGCTAAATAGCCGACCAAAAAATGTCGCTATACTGTAAATTGGAGCAAACGAAGTCAACTTGGTCAAACTCAGGTAATCTTCTCCAACAGAAAACAATACCGAGTTACATTGCCATGGAATAAAAGGAGTATACAAACTCAGGTAATCTTCTCCAACAGAAAACAATACCGAGTTACATTGCCATGGAATAAAAGGAGTATACTAAAAGTAATGTATGGCACTTACTTGCATCAAAAATTTTAAAACGACCACTTAAGTGTCCCCAAGTCGGTGTCGGTGTCCGTGCTAAGAGGAATGGCCAAAATTTAGCTGTCGACAACGATTTCTTTTAGGAGAATATTTTTGAATTTATTCATTTTTCATAAAGCAAAAGCACCCTAAATATTTGAGTGTTTCTCCTTTCAAATGTTCCTTTCTTGTGGACCATAACGGAGCCATAATATGATAAAATCTAGTCAGTGGGTCAAACAAGTAGAAGCACTATGTTATAATGCTTCTAAATTCAGAAACAAAAGCGATTATACTTCCTTGATAAGCTCCAATTCATGACTCCGAAATCGGAAGCTCAATGCTCATTTTCGAACGTTGGGCTTACTTTTTGGTTGGTTGAAGTTCAAGAAAAGGTCCATTAAGTATTCAAACTACTTATACCACGCATTAAGACTCGACTTTAGTATCAGTGCTTAATCTTATCAACCAGCCTGATACGTATAATTAGCCAAAATTAATCACCACAAGGTTGGGTGACCATCAAACTTAAGTTTGAGCAACTCCTGTAAGTAGCTCAAAGTTCTTAATATCAGCAAGCGCAAGGGATTTTAAATTCGAAATGTCTTTAAGAATAATTGCGAGAGCATCACCTGAGTATTAGGTGAATCTTTTGCGTGGTCCAATTGCTCACGATGAAACAATGAAATTTGGGCCCAAACATATAAAGTCAGGCCTGAAAATTCATCCGATCATGTACTAGTTGGCATGGTATCACCGAGTTAATCATGCTCCTTATTTTGCTAACACATGAACTAAGAACTTATAAAACATTTCGAGATACAAGGAGATATTTAATTTTTTTGCCTTCAAATTCTGCAGACAAAAGGAGGAAGAAAATGGAACAGAACATTATTAACAATAAAATTAGGGGCACGATTTGCATTCTACAATAACTGGACAATTTATAGACACAGAAATAATTCCCCGATGATCAAACTTTAAATTTATGCTTCTTGAACGCTTTCCTCTTGCCGGAAACATGATGTAGCTTAATCTTCTTCTTCTTCTTCTTGCCTGCAATTTTCCCATCAGGACCAACAGGCACAACACCTTCTAAGTTCATCCCATGATGTTTGCTCTTCTTACCCCACGTTTTATACCGAACCCGAGTTGCTAGACTCACCTTCAACTTGGCCGTCGCGTTGGCCACCGCACGAGCAACGCCACTCCAGACCCGCGCATCCTTCGCCCGCGCGTTGTGTCTCACGCGAAGAGTCTTGTCCTTCCCTTGGTAGAACGGGGATATCACGTCATCGGCAACCGTGTCTTGCCCGGAAAAGAAGGTTATGAGGATGTCGTCGTAGTAGACTCCGGAGTCCTTGTTCGGATTCTGAATCTCGAGCTCGTAGGTCAACGGAGTCGAGCCGTTCTGGATGTCATTCGAGGTCGGAACGGCGAGGTCCACCACCGCGAAGGAAGGGTTACTGGGACGTAGACTTAGCCATATGCAAAATGCGAGGATGGCAAAGAGAGAGAAGATTTGAAGCAGCCACACATAGAAGCTCCTTGTATCAGAAGTGCAGATATCTTCGGTTACATCAGAGAAAGGCCATGCCATTTTTGATTAAGGAAGACGATTATGTTACTGAGAGCAATAGATCTGTGAGAGGAAAAGGCCATGCCAATTGCCAAGCATATTATATCTGTGGAATCTCTTTGTATGCCTAAGGTATAAGCCAAGTTCATTGAGATTAAAGTATTGGTGGAGCATATATGCTTTTCTTCTCAAGGATGATCACGCTTTTCCTCTTTAGGATAATATAGTTTTTTGTTTCCTTCCAAATTAAAACATCGTAAATATGATATCACATTGCGACTTTACGGAACAAATAACGTAAAAAGATTTATCAAGTCACTGTCGATGTAAAAGAATTCTTCATATTTTTACGGTCAAACGGTGAACATATCAAAATGATTTGATTGAAAAACAAACCCCAAAAAAGCATATCGTTCGTTCAACGTTGAATTTTTCTACGCCGACCTAGGAGAATTTTGTTACGAAAAATCGTAGCAATTTTAGACTGCAATTAAGAGAGTTCATCACGTGCATTTTAAGTCTGGGTCATATTAGGATGATAGTGTGACAGTATGACGATGGAATGCTAGGTATAAAATCAGAGGTGAATCCCCCCATGAATACTAAATATTTTTTGTTATTCATAACACTTGCGATTGAGACTGCATCATTATACTGTTTCACTGTCAACTTCTCATATCCCTTTAAGTCCCGAGGAGGCAAAATTGGTCAGTTATAACTCAGACGTTACATTATAACTTCATAAGAACATTTACTTCGAGCATCTACAAGCTTACTATGCGGTCATCCCACGGCTGATTCTCCAATTCATCTTTCTATTCTAAGGGCGATTATACTATTCTGTTTTTAAAAAAAAATGGATTTTTTCTTCACGGCAGTAGAATTGTGAAAGAAATTGTATGTATAAAAAAAAATTCTTTACACCAAATTATACTCTTCTATAATTGTGTGTTAACTTTTGTTTTTGTTTTTGTTTTTGTCAATGCTTTAAATTTATTAACCGTTATATCAATTCATCAATATTCATTTGAGTGACTTATCTGTTTCTTTCGATTGAATTATTGACTAAATTTTTGTTTCCATTGTCATTTTAATTACTCACATATTTTTATTTGTCTTTTTTTTTATCAACTTTCTTGCCAGTTACCGATGTTTATGCGTCTCCCTTGGTGCTGAAATTCATCTACCCCAAGTACCCTTCTCTCATTGTTGAATCTCTCTTGTAACATGTCATGTTTATGCTAAATTAATTCGCATAGTCACGAAATATCTCAAATTGATATATCCGTGCCACATCTACCTCAAACTTTGTTCGTGTCATAAAAAAATCTCAAAGTAGTATATTCATGATAAATTTACCCTATGTTGCTCCTAGCCAATATCCCCATTCACTACAAAAAAAACACACATTTTGCTACGAATTTTGCGACGAAAATTTCGCCAAAATTCGTCGCAAAACTTTTTTGCTGCGAATTTTGCGACGCAAGAAAAATTCGTCGCTAAATCTGCGTCGCAAACATTGCGACGAAAATTCGGAAATTCGTAGCAAATTTGCGACGAATTTTGCGACGAATCTTTGTTCGTAGCAAATTTGCTATGAAATGGTGATTCGTCGCAAATTGCGACGAAAGGATGATTCGTAGCAAATTTGCTACGAATTTTGCGACGAATCTCAATTCGTAGCAAATTTGTGATGAAAGTGTTATTCGTAGCAATTTGCTACGAATCGTGATTCATCGCAAATTTGCGACGAAAATCACATTCGTAGCAAATTTGCGACGAAATTGATTTTTCATAGCTAATTTGGTATCGCAACATTTGCGACGAAAATGATGTTTCGTCGCCAAATTTAGCGACGAAAAAGCGTATTGGTCGCTACAATTTACGACACCAGATGAGCCACGAATTTTGCCAAAATTTTTCATTATTATCATAATTTTTCCAAAATAATTTTCTTTCATTTTTCGATTTACGACGACCGAGCACAAAACGGGTTTTGCGACGAACTTTCGTTGGTATGATAAAATAATTTCTTTTATTTTTTATTTTAAATCTGATTACAACAAAATTAATTTCTAAAAATTTATATTTAATATTGATTAAGCAAGTAATAAGATTTAAATATTATAAGAATATGAAAATTAAATACATTCATCTACCATTGTCAAAGTGGCTAAATACTATACAAACACAATGAACAATAACAGTAATCAAATAAACAATAATAGCTAATAAAAAAATGAAAAATGTCAAAGTGAAAATTATCGCTGCCTAGAAAGTTGTCCCTGTCTCTAACCAAGAAGTTCTCCAAAGCTTGGCATCATATGCTCCTCCCCATAGTTAGTCTCGTTTACCTCGATAACAAAGGTAAATTGTGTCATGCTTCCATGAAAAAGCAATAAGCACCATGGCCACTACAAACTAAGTTAAGATATAACAAGAGAAGAGATAAGAAAAAAGCTAATGAAGAATAATATAAAGCCATCGGGACCAAAAGGATGCAAAAAAAATGCTGAGTACAGAAAAAGAAAAGCTGGAATAGAAAGGCCATAAAGTATCTTATTACCTCCTCACGGGAATCAATTTCTGACTTGGATAAACCTCTCCTATAACTCAAGTGCACCATGATAACTCAAGTTACTTCAACATAAGAAACAGTACATTTCCAGATAAGTATTGGTCTTCTTACAAAATAGGATGCAAAGCCGACAAGGGATGTGCCTGGAAGGAGGAAAGATCTTCCATATCCCTTCGTTGGTTCTCATTCAAAGCTTAATCCAGGCATATCTCCAGTCTATTTTATCCAGCTTAGCAAGTTCTGCAGAAACAAACACTCATCGTCTTGAATATCTCCGTTCTATTGCTCATCAGACAAAGCAACACTTAATTGCAAATGAAATTTAAAAGAGAACAATACAGAAGTCCATGAACAACCATCCAAAATCCCAGAACTCGCCAACAAAGTTTCCAATCCAAAAGTCATGTCGCATATTATCACAAGAGTCATTTATAACTACTTCCTAGCTAGGCGAAATAGATCAATATTTGTCAAATAGACCATTAATTCAGCCGAAAAACGCACCAACCAATCATCAAATTCAACGGAAACCCAATCCATGTTGTCTTTCAACTACCCACCAAAACCATAAAACAAAACACGCAGAAAGGGAAATAAGTTAGACAATCTGACACAATAAACCCTTAAAATTAGCAGCAGCATACACCATAGATAAAAATCAGAAGATGAAGAGAAGCACAACAGGAGTTAGTGATAGCCACAGGGAGAGTGGGATTTGGTGGCCCAGAACGAAATGAACTGAGAAGAAGCCGCATTGAAGAATGGCTCAAGGGCTGTTAAAGTTAGGACAAGAAAAAAAAAATTGATCATAAAAACTACATCTTACGCTAGTCAAGAGAATTGTATAAGACTATTGAGCATTAGGTAAAGCAGAGGATCACCTTGAGCACAACCCTTTTGCTTTTAACAACATAAAAAGGATCTAAATAGCTAACAACAAGAGCTACTAGCACTTATGGTACCAGTGTGCATTTGAACGTCAGTCATCCTTCATACGCTAAAAGAGTGAACTCACGTCCTCAAACATAATGATCTTTCCTTGACTATGCTTACCTTTGATGGTCGTAAAGGATACGGCAACTGCTACGAAAGAAACATCAGACATGGAATATTTTGGGCGAAATTTTTTTGCCACATTATTACATCATAAGTTGTAAACAGTAAAGCACAAGTAATACTAAACATGGTGAAACATGAACCAGCATCCAAACTATTAAATTTCTATATCGATAACTTCTCAAACCATTCATACAACTTCAGGTCCATGCACAACATAATTAGCTCCATGCCTAAAGCACGAGCAATTTAAAGAAAACAACAACCTTATAGGTGTCTTTTCGAATTGCCCCTTAAATGCTAACTCCTCTGAAAACCCAGAAGTCAAATTCACAAAAACTAGGAGTTTAGTTTAGCCAGAAACACATATTAGAATTTAGGACTAAAAGAAGGCAAGTATGGAACAAAGTGGCGGCAGGGCTTCATATAAATGTTTTTAAGTCTTGCGGTCCATCCCTTAGTCTGTAAGAAGAGGCTCAGAACTAGCATACAATGAGATGCAAGTCTATATAGCCACTCTCATGGTAAGGGTCAACTTAGCTGCTCTTTTGCAATTACGATCCGACCAAAAGCATAATGAGTCAGAATCAAACACTTAATTAACATTTCCACATTCTTTTGGAAATCTTTACAATCTTAACATCCTCGATCCAATCTTAAGATCTTTAAACGTTCCATTCAATCATGGTAGCAACCTTGACAAAACATCAATCTGGAAGGATATACCCAATTAACCATGGCCACTCCACAGTAAATAACCGTCACATTACAAGCAAAGCCTCAACTACAAACTCTAAAAGTCGAAGCGTTTCAACAAACATTATTAAGAAGGATTGGACAAGTATTTACTCTCACAGTTTACAAATCAAACTCGCAGAGTCATCAAACAGAGCACGCTATTCATCGCACTGATTGATAAAGCAATTAACACCTTCACTGCACATCAGAATTGCCAATACTTCCAGGCGAAAATACGACTAAAACTCTACATTAAGACAAACTATAAAAATCCATTGAACCAGCAAGGAGAGTAACACTACAAAATCGGAGAATCTCCATCGCGTCAATCCTACAAAACCAACTAACTATCGAATTGCCCAACGCAAGCAAACGATCGAAGAATTAACTGATGCCAGCATCTCCAACGATGCCAATTGCCATACCGGCAGAGAGCCCGACGAGACCACAAGCGAGACCAAAAGAGAGGTGCGCGTAGCCATCGAATAGGTAATCAGACTTGGCCTTAGGGTTAATCCCAGTGCTGATAATCACAGCGATGATCAGGCCGTAGATACCCAGAACACCGGCCATAACCACGGGCATGATCGACTTCATCACAAGCTCGGGCCTCATCACGCACATCGACGCCACGCCGACGCCGCTCTTGACCGTCCCGTAGGCGGCTCCCATGCCTGCGAAAATGAAAAATTCCCGCTCAGATCGGCAGATTAAGAACCGAGAAAAGGGAAAAGGAAAGCGCAGATCTGGGGAACGCGACGGATCGGCGATTACAGGAGAAGACGAGCGTCGCGGCGGCGCCGAGGAAACCGAAGGGAGCGGTCTCATCGCCACTGAATGTTGAAGACATCTTCTCTCTCGATCGGTCGATCGATGGACTACCGGAATTTCTTAGCAGAAGAAGATCCGGTGGATGGAGATCTGAGAGCCTTTCGCGACTCCTCTTTGTTTATTGAAATTGAGAGCGAGGGTTATTGCAGGGAAGTGGGAGGGAAACGAGACCGCAAAAGGGGGAGGGGGAAGAAGATGCGAAGGAGAGAGCAGAGGAGGGAGCCTTGTGCGAGTCCAGGAGCTTGGGTGGGCGTCGGGTTCACGAGCAGGGAGCTCAGATCGTCGTCACGGCGGGCTCGGCCTCAGATATGTGGGTCTCGGTCAGCTCAGGCGGCCAGAGGTGGCTGGGTGGCGTTGCTCGGTGGCGGCGGAGCCCAGGTGGAGGAGGGTCTTGGGGCGAAGCGATGGCCGTCGACGGGGGTGAGGCGTGGCCGTCGACGGGGGTGGACGAACACGAGAGGAGGAGGCGGAGAAGAAGAAGCGGAAGCGGTAGCAGAGAGAGAGAGAGAGTGGCGATTGGGAGGGAAGAGGGAGATGCGAAGCGCCGCGCGAGAGGAAAAGGAAAAGGAGAGAGGGAAAAGGAAAAGAAGGGAGGGAAAAGGCAAAAAAGGAACGCGGCAAATGGCTTGTGTCCAGGGATTTTTGCGACGGAAACATACTTTCCTCGCTAATTTAAATAATTTTTTTTTTATTTTTATTCCATTAGCGACGATAACTCCTTCATCGCAAATTTGATTATTTTCTTTTTTATTTTATTCATGTTCTATTTTCGTATATTTTCAATTTCTTAATTTATTCTATTTATTATTAAATATTTTATTTCTATTTTATTTTAAAAAATAGAATTGAAAGAATTTAGATTTGGAATTCTATCCGAGTTATTGGAAATTTTGTTGCTAAATTAGCAACAAAAAATGAAAACAATCTGAATCTTCTTAAAATTAGCAATGAATTTTATCATGTATAACATTAATAATGATAATAATTAATGGTCATCTTGATTTATTAGAAATTGACAGGTAATGAGTCACTGAATTACGCATTTATGTAAAAACAAATAAGCTTCAATTCCAAGAAATTATATCTTTTGTTAAAGCATTCACTGAGGAAGCAAAAGCCCTTTTGAAAGAAACTATCCAGGAATAGAAGGAATGCTTTCTAATTCATGAACAAAGACAATAGAAATAAATAAATCGATCGCTCTTCATTTATGCTTATTAATGTAATCTTTACTTAATTAATAATATTTTGATTTTTAAATTTAAAGAATATTCTCTCTATTTTCATTTTTCTATTAAAAAGAATTAATGTGAATTAATATAAAATATAATATAAGAAAAACATATTAAGCTTATCCTTCTAAATAATCGATTTTCCTTTTAGTCATTTCTTATTTAAGTCGTTCGTCGTTTAAAGAAAGCAAGGATCCCAAAGAATCTATCTTTCTCTTAGTTATTGAATCTCTCTTTAATTGATTAGTGTGTGGAGATTAAATTCCACATTACTAATATTGAACGAAATTAGACCTTATAGAATCACATTGAATAGTTGATGATACATTCCGTACATTGCTAAAAAGAAAGAATTTTATTTTCCTGAATGACACAATTACAATAAACCACGACACCTATCGTGAGAAAGGAAAAAACTAAAAACATATAGATAAATAATAATAATCAACGATAACAATATTAATAAAAGTAATTATGATAAAAAGGAAAAAAAATTATTAAGAGAATAGAATTTTGGAAGGCTATAGGCTATAGTCGACGTCAATTCATCATTTTTAACGTCTGTAATTCAAAATCGAACATGAAACTTTGGTTTCATTCATCTTCTTTTATGGAAGATGGATCAATTCTCACATCTATTTTCGTCACTATAAAAAAAATTACATATCTAAATATAAGTATGTCCAGAGCTTTTTTGTCTAATATGTTGATTTGTTATCATTTGCTAGATATGTAAGTTTTTTCTTATCGATTATATCAAAAGTTGAATACCAAGAAATTTCATGCATTTCCCCTATTTATTAATTCTTTGTAAATAATTGTATAAATATAAGTATGTTCAACATGTTAATGTGCTTTTAACAAATTAGTCTTTGCCATTTTGTGTCAATTTTTACATTATATTAGCGATAAAATACTTTTGTGACAAATTTCAACTTTAAGCATATTTTAAATTTTTTATCCACTTGCTATGAAATTGAATCTACTATCGATATTAATTCATTTCCTCATATCAAGAGCTTTTTTGTCGAATATATCAAGAGTTGTACATCAAGAAATTTCATGTATGTGCTTATTAAATAAATTGATAGCTCTTTATTTATACTTATTAATGTAATCTTTACTTAATTAATAATATATTCGATTTTTTAATTTAAAGAATATTCGTTCTATTTTCATTTTCTATAAAAAAAATAATTAGTGTAAATAATATAAAATAGAATATAAGAAAGAACAATTTGCGACGAATATAACATTTCGTTGCAAATGGTTTTAATTTTATTTTTTATTAATATATCAATTTGCGACGAAATTATTAATTCGTCGCAAATGTTTTTAATTTTATTTTTTATTAATATATCAATTTGCGATGAATATAGAATTTCATCGCAAATTTGCGACGAAATTATTAATTCGTCGCAAATGTTTTTAATTTGATTTTTTTATTAATATATCAATTTGCGACGAAGATAAAATTTTATCACAAATTTGCGACGAAATTCTTAATTCGTCGCAAATGTTTTTAATTTTATTTTTTATTAATATATCAATTTGCGACGAAGATAAAATTTCATCACAAATTTGCGACGAAATTCTTAATTCGTCGCAAATGTTTTTAATTTTATTTTTTATTAATATATCAATTTGCGATGAATATACAATTTTGTCGCAAATTTGTGACGAAATTCATAATTCGTCGCAAATGTTTTTTATTTTATTTTTTATTAATATATCAATTTGCGACGAATATAAACTTTCGTCGCAAATTTGCGACGACATTATTAATTCGTCGCAAATGTTTTTAATTTAATCTTTTATTAATATCAATTTGCGACGAAACATACTATTTCGTCGCAAATTTGCGACGAAATTATTAGTTCGTCGCAAATGTTTTTAATTTGATTTTTTTTATTAATATAGCAAATTTGCGACGAAATTCTTAATTCGTCGCAAATGTTTTTAATTTTATTTTTTATTAATATCAATTTGCGACGAATATAATATTTCGTCGCAAATTTGCGACGACATTATTAATTCGTCGCAAATGTTTTTAATTTTATTATTTATTAATATATCAATTTGCGACGAATATACAATTTCGTCGCAAATGTTTTTAATTTTATTTTTTATTAATATATCAATTTGCGACGAAATTATTAATTCGTCGCAAATTTGCTCATATAAATTTATTAACAAAATTTTTTTATTTTTATTTTTGTCTTTTTAGCTACGAAAATGCTTTTTCATCGCTAATTTCGTCACAAATTAGCGACTAATAGAAAATTCGTCGCTAATTGCGTCGCTAATTAGTGACGAAAAAATTTGCGTCGCTAATTTCGTCGCTAATTTGTGATGAAATTTTTCGTCGCTAATTTCGTCGCAAATAGAGACGAATATTGTGTTTCGTCGCGAATTTCGTCGCAAATTTGCGACGAATTTATTTCGTCACAAATGTTCGTCGCTAAATCCGTGTTTTTTTGTAGTGATTGCAAACAAACTTGCAAACTACAACAGAAAATGTCGATAAATCTATGAAAGTGTCGCAAGTTACCAACAAATACCTGAAAAAGAGTTGGCGGTCATTTTTTTTACCAACAAATTTTGTTTGGCGTTTGCTAACGTTTACTGAAATTTATGAGCACGAAAAAAAAAACTGTTTAGCACTTTGGCACCAACAATAGAATTATGTTCTTACTAAACATGATTTGTCCAAACATGATAATTGGAATGAGACTGTCACCTTTTAGGTTTTACCATCATATGAAAATGGTTATCACATGAGTGAAGTCCACAACATATGACAGAAAACGTGGGACATCTAAAAGACATTTGGGACTAAAATCTAATGCATATCATCATACTTCTTCTGCAATTCCCAAATACTTTTTTTTCTTGTCGAATCAGTAACATTATCATATTAAATAGTTGCGAGACAAATTCCTTCACATGTTCAGCAAAAGAAATAATACACCAAATTGTACATATACTTATTAAATCGGAAAAAACTCAATCTTAAAAGTTAAAAATGAATTATCAAATGAGGCAGGAAATCCAATCATCACTTGGAAAAAGCTAACAAGAAGCCAATCAAGTGAAATAAACCGGACATCTCTTGCCCTTGGAAAGAGGCAAGATGGACCCATCCGCACCAACAGAGACCGTACAGCTGGCGTGCATCCTATGGCGCTTGCTCGTCCACGTCGACACCTTGAATCGGATGGTCGACGCCAGGTCCAGCCGGAACGTCACGCTCCCCGCCGCACGATCGTTCAAGAACTCCATCCAGCGCTGACTGGTCACGGTCAACGTGGCCCCGCTCAACACATCGGTAACGATCGTCGTGGTCTTGGGCTGCTGATACAACGAGGCCAACAATGACTTCGACCCGATCTTTTGATCCCGGTAAAAAACCGACCCGTCGGTGGCGTCGTAGTAAATCCCGATGTGCTGGTTCGAGTTCCGGAGCGTGACGTTGAACGATATCTGCGCGTTCTCGAACCCGTTCTCCTGGCCCAGGCCCGGGACCGAGAAGTCGTGGATGTGGATGCGGGGCCTGTGCGGGCGGAGGCTCAGCCACAGGATGAACGTGATGATGCCCAAGATGAGGAGGAGGCTCAGGAAAATGGAGCACACGAGCTTGGAGATCCGGGTGGTGAGGCTCTCCTTGACACGGTGCACGTAGTACCGTGTGGTGTGGTGGTGGTTCACCGGCTTCGCCGGCGGGGTCGCAGAGTAAATGGGTAACCGGTGAGGGCTCGACACTGTCTCCATTTTTTTTTTTTTTGATCCTTTTGTCGTCTGAGCTCGAGAGAGTAGCGATCGAAAAGCTAAAAGGCCGGTACAACGAGCCGGGCGATCGAGTGATTCTTGATGATTATGTAGCGAATGGAATAGAATTTTTGGAGGGGTTTTAGATCGGAGAAAGGAAGGAATAAAACCATAAGGTATCAAATGTTGTGCATGTTATCTACGACACGAAGGATCGAGACTGTAGTTGTGTAGCTGAGCAAGCAAGGCAGGTACTCCTTTTGCGTCGTGCACTTTATCGTTGTCCGCAGCAACCAAATAATAAAATAAAGCGTGCATTTACCATTACGAATCGAACCATGGTCCTTTTTCCACGTGAGATGATACCTAGATCTACTTTATGACTATATCTTAGTCACATAGGTACATATTTGTGTATATATATATATGTATACAAAAATGAGAGAATTCCTAATTTTCTTGTATTACTCACCATATGGTGCAAATATATGTACAAAATAATGCTTAACATGTAAGCAAAGCGAAAACCTACCGATTATATCTGACCGATTATAAGAGTGAAACCAACGATTGTGCTAACTAAAATCCTATACTAAGTATGGGTGAAAAACCAATTATTATGCTAAAAAGCAGAAAATGAATATTCGGTAAATGTTTGGTAAATCTTCCCTAACACTTACTCTCAAGTTGGCGCACAAAGGTCACGAACGCTCAACTTGCTTCGTAAAAATGTCAGCCGGTTTAAGATTAGTGAGTACAAATGCCCAAGCTGTACGTATTCTCGAAGAAGGTGAAAGTTAATCTCGATGTACATTGTTCGTTAGTGAAATAACGCGTCTGTCAAGATGTGTAGGGCAGTTCGATTGTCCGGATAAAGTCCCATCAATTTATCGTCCAACACCCCAAGGGAGGCAAATAAATTTTGCAACCAAATCAGATTTTCAGCTTACAACCGCCATACATGACAAAGTAACTGATAACTAATCGCCTAGTAACGTTAGAGAATTCACACGCGGCCACTAGCTCCCTCCCCCCCCCCCCCCCCCCCAAAAAAAAAAAAAGGGAGATTGTCGTGGAATCCCCCACCAGCAAGGACGACGAAACTAAATGTGGATGGATCACTTATTCTAGACGACAAAACTCGTGGGGTGGCTGGCCTTTTACAAAACTCACAAGGCCGGTATTTGGACGGATTTGCCCTAACAGTTGCCGCTTCAGATTCAAAGCAAATCAAGGTTATAGCTTGCCACGAGGCCCTTCGGCTTTGCATTGACCGCCAACTTCGCCTTCCTATGATTGTTGAATCTGATAGCAGTAATGTGGTTGCTGCTCTTCGATCTCTTCAACGATCACCATCTTCCATTGACGATGCCTCTCTTCCGACCTCATGCACGTCATCTCCTCTCTTCTACAAGAATGTATCTTTTTATTGGGCCGAGTTATTACCTCAGTTTCTTTCAACTGTAGCCCACGTACTGCAAACCAGGCCGCGCACTGATTAAGCCAGCCCAACGACACGGTAGTTTATATTGCAACTGGCTTGTGTCCCCACCCCATGTTTTTAAGGCCTTCCTCTCTTCGGAGACTCACTTTTCCTGTAATTTGATTTGACGTTTGCTTCCAATAAAACGTGCCTTTGATTAAAAAAAAATCGAGCAAATCGCCTATCCAGAGTCACAAAAGGCACTCAAGCGAAGTGAAGATGGAACCGATCACATGACCCGGTGTTTTTCTTGAGATATCGGAGAGCTCACACAACGGCTTCCCTATGCTACTCCTTCAATTCCTGTATGAACTAGGAAAGTATGTGGACTGAATAACATAAACCAAGATGAGCGATAATGAGATAAACGTAGACATCCTCTAGTCGTTGGTCTAAGGCATCGACCGGTAGCTCCATTTGGGGAAGTCGCGAGTTTAGCTGCCAGCATGTCGCATTTGCATAAGATATCAAGTGCATATTTTCTCTAGCACCACCCTAAAGTCATCTGCATCACTTTAATTTTTTAAAATACTTTAATTGCCCGAAGTCACTGATATGAAAACACTCATCAAGTTGCCATTTCAATTCTACACACTATTCTGAATTATTGCCTGCCAAGGTGAGAACGTCAATATACACCAACACAGCATAAAAGTATTTCCATGAGAATAGGTGAACAACTGCAAGTAATCCGCTAATGATTGAACAAAACCATACTGTCTCAATTCATTAGAAAATTTTGAAAACCATTTTGGAGATATTTGTCAAAAACCAAATAAGAACTTTCGTTGTTGATATAACACTATTGCAACTCGTTGTTGTGAAACTTATGGAAATTTCACATAAACGTCTTCATTCAAATCACTATGTAAAAATGCATTGTTGACATCCATGTAATTCAACTCCCAATTACGAGCCAATACAGCTCATAAGAAGTCATTGTATATTGACTATTTTAGTCACTGGCTCGAAGGTTTCCTAGAAGTTCAAGCCCTCTACTTGGGTGAATTCGTTCATGACAAAATGAGCTTTTTATCACTCAATAACACCTTCGACTCAACGCTTAGATTTGTGAACCTACCTATACCCCGTGGGTTTCTTATCCTCCGGCAAAGCGGCAGTCTTTCAGAGAACATCCTATTGTGCCAAATGAAGATTGATCTCATGTAATGCAGTCCTTGGGGTTCTCAAAGCTATAAATACACCCAAGAAGTTAGTTGATCTAATACCTGAATGCATCACTACTCCGAGGTTTTCAGTAAACTTCAATGGCTAGCAGATGTGCTATTTTAATAGTACTTGTTAGAGATTATTAGCATATATCGGAGATATTCTTGATGCTAAAGATCATTGACGGATATCGGGTATCATTGATGGATATCAGGAGATATCCTTGATTAGTCCTGATTTGTCTAACGTTATAATATATTGTTACCTTCTTTGTTACTCAGATAAAGCCTATAAATAGGCTCCTCATGTACTCATTTCAATATATCGAAATATATGAATTTCTTAGTCCTCTCTTCTGCATTATATTTCTCAAGTGTACTAACAGGCTACGACATGGTGATCCTCTTTCTACATACCTCTTTGTGCTGGTTATGGAAATTCTCAATAGAATTGTTTGTACGAAAGTTGCTACTGCTTCTTTAAGTATCACTAGAGATGCAAAACGCTAAGGATTACTCACTTATGCTTTGCCAACAACTTGTTCTTATTTGCTCATGGAGGCATAGATTCCCTCCTTTGCATTGTAGATGCTCTTGACAAATTTGCAGCTCTTAGAGAAATGCGATTTAACCCTGACAAGTGCCAAATCTTTTTCTCTGGATTGAATGAGGACGAGAAACACTTTACACTGGACCATACACCCTTTTCGACAAGTACCCTTCCTATCAAATACCTGGGTATTCCCCTTGTTACCAGAAGACTCACACATACAGACTATAAGAGTCTAACTGACAAGATCTTTAAGAAAATTTAGTATTGGGGAATGAAGCATATCAATTACGCAGAGCATCTACAATTAGTCAAATCAGTCAGCATCTCTATATGCACCTATTGGATGCAAATGTTCCCCACTTCCAAAGCACATTATTTACGAGTTTGAGAAGAGGATTAGATAATTATTATGCCCGTAATACAATGAATCATGATTCGCACAAGGTTGCATGGCAAGTAGTTTTCTCACCTAAAAGTGGAGGATAGAATTGCTCGATTTGAACATATGGAAAAAAGTATTGGTAGGCCGCATGCTATTAATCCTCATCAATCGTCCATCCTCTTTCCTTTGGAGTATATGGGTTCGCAACACCAAATGCAAGGGCACCCCATTTATGCAGGTCGATATTAAGAGAAGTATGGCTTGGAATTAGCGATATATCATAAATTGTGACCTGTTCTATCATCGATTACTCTAAGCTCAATATATTATTGCCTAGATGCATATGAAGAGCTCAATCAAGTGAGACCCCTTATGGAGTGGTATGACCTAATTTGAACCGGCGATATTAGCAAACACAATTTTATTGGTTGGCTAGTGTGCACGGACAGATTACCGATAGTTGAGATTGTCGCACGATGGCTACCTATAGTTAATACCCAGTGTGATTTCTGTAGGGTTGGTATAATAGACAGATCACATTTGTTCTTCTAGTGTGAATGGACAAGCAGCATGTGGCACCGTATCCTAGCACAACATGAAATAAGACGCCCTTTAGGAGGATGGAATGAGAAATTTCGGTGGATGATTGGGGCAACAAAGGCAAAGACTTGGTGGGTAAGGCTACGTATGGTAGCGTTTCTGTTCCAGGGAGCATTTTTTGAACAGAAACATTTTTTTGTGTTTCTGTTCAAAATTAAGATTTTTGGGAAAAAAACGCGTTTGGTAATTTTAAAAAAAAAATACTTTTTTCAGTCGCCGACCGGAGGTGGGCGACCGGCGGCGATCGGCAACCGGCGGCGGCGGCGACCGGCAGCCGGTCGCGACGGTGGCGGCGGCGGCCGGTCACGGGGGCGGCCGGTCGCGGCGACGGCCGGCGACCGGCGACGGTGGCTGCCGGCGGCGGCGGCGGGGGCCGACGGCGGCGCCCAGCGGCAGCGCTCGGCGGCGGCAGCGACCGGCGGCGGCCTGCGACCGGCGGCGGCGGCGGCGACCGGCGGCGGCTGGCGGCGGCGGCCGGCGAACGGCGAACGGCGGCAGCCGAACGGCGACCGCGACGGCGTACAGCTGCCGGCGACCGGAGGCGGGCGACGGCGGCCGGCAACCGTCGACGGTGGGCTTTTAGCGAGGCGGCGAGTTGTAATCGCGTCGGCGACGATAGATGGTGGTTTCAAAAGTGTTCCAAAAAGTGTTCCCAAATCCTAGAAGCAAGTTTTTTTTGTTCCTTTAAAAGTGTTCTTTGGCACAAAAGTGTTCCGCGGAACACTTTCGGAACATTTTTTAACCATACGCGTTTCTGATCCAAAAGTGTTCCCGGAACACTTTTGGAACAGAAACAGTTTCCCCAGCCACCATCCATACGCAGCCTAAACTTCTCAAGTTTTCCTTCCTAGCAACTATATATTAAACTTGGACGGAGCGTAATATGAGATGATTTCATAACAAGTCCACTGACTTCCATTTTATTTTGGCTAAGATACATAAAAATGTAAGAAGTCAAGCTTCGCTCCTACCACAAGATCTATTGGGAGTGCGCAGCGGAAGTCCGATACTTTCACTTGGGGAGATCGCCAAGAGGGAGTCCAAGTCCGAACCCGTCAATATATCCAATTGGACCCACATTTACTCAAAAGCTTAAGCCAATGAGTTATGGGCCAACTTGGGTATATTAACTGGCTCAGTACCACATCAATTCTCCTATGTGGGATTTCTCTAACACAACTCACACATGCATCCTAACAATCTCCTCGTGAGCTCCAGTGTTAGGTTTGCTCCCCCTTAATTCAAATATCCTTCTGCACCAACATATCTCAACTTGAATCTCCATCAATGCCCATCGGGCCCGTTGCTATACCACAACGTCCACCGGCCCAGAAACCGCGTTGGCTCTATCTCAATCTGAATCTCCATCAACGCCCATCGGGCCTGCACTGCTACACCACAGAGTCCACCGGCCCGAAAATCGCGTTGGCACCAGATTCCTTCTTGAGACGCAATCACCAGATTCCTTCTTGAGATATTCACCAGAACAGATTGGAAGCCCACCAATCAACCATCGGCTCTGATACCATTTGTTGGGAGTGCGCAACAGAAGTCCGATACTTTCACTTGGGGAGATCGCCAAGAGGGAGTCCAAGTCCGAACCCGTCAATATATCCAGTTGGACCCACCTTTACTCAAAAGCTTAAGCCAATGAGTTATGGGCCAACTTGGGTATATTAACTGGCTCAGTACCACATCAATTCTCCTATGTAGGACTTCTCTAACACAACTCACACATGCATATTAACAAGATCAAACCATACCAAACGATGTTGCATTGGCTATCATATGGAGATTCCAACCTCCATCTTTATGAAGTATTACCCTTTTTAATGATGGGTGATGCCTTTAAGCTAATGTACTTCATCTGTTTTATATTTCTTACACTTTCCACTCCCAAAAAAAAAAGTGGCAGTCCAAATCATCTTCGAGTACCTTATCTTTTTGCCACCGTCGCTTCCCTCCACAAAGGATTTGTAACTACCACTCTGTAATTCTTGGGCTCGACATTAGAATCAACAACTAAAAAAGCGTTGTGAGGCTCATTGAATCGTTCATATAAAATAAATTTTTTCGATTGGATAGATCATACTTGAAGAAATCGAGGGGGGAACTGAGTTGGGGACTTCATTTGGACAGTATGGCATAGATAATCTCAGAGATGAGGAGGTTGTCATCTTTATCTTGCAAGGTGGGTTGGAAGTAGATCGGGATGGAAGTATGAAACTCCTATCTATCCAGAAAGAGAACGATAATCAACATTACGGTGGTAAACTAAATATTCTAATCATGGTTATCCCTCACCTTTGTGAAACTACATCCTATCTCATATCAATTAGTCATATTTTAATCTGACCTAAGAAAAGCCATTATAATTACTTAGATATACATCATATTTTCTCAAAGTGATAACAGAAGATGTCTCCTATCATAATCCAAGTAACATTCTAATGCGTGTGTGTGTATATGCACGTGTGTGTGTGTTTTCATCTTCCTCATACTTCAATGGCCCAGCCAGATCGCAAGTGGCCGAAATCACCGGACCGCTTGTGGACTGTCCCAGTTGCAGGTAGCCAACGAAATACATTAATAAAGAAACTTACTTAGCACTGCATTCAACGACATCATCTACAATGCATTAATATCTATAGTACACGTAATTCACTGTGCCCTGGACTCCAAAGTCGAAGACCAGCTGCATTTGCGAGGAAAAACATGTAAAGCCAAGCAAAACCCTACCTCTACACAACTTGACAAAAAAGCCAGTCGGGGTGTTAATTTGGAATGTACGAATCAAAGCAAACTCGAAGTTCGCAACTAAATAGAATAATCTACCGCGTACGTAGTTGAGAGATCTGGATTCTGTGAGATTGAGCCAGCTTTCACTTTTCATTTTTATTTGTCTTGTTTATTATTTTGGGATAATGACACAAATGGTTCAATGAACTTTGACTCAATATGTAACGTGATCCCTGAAATTTTAATTTGACCAAAATGGTCCCCAAATTTTAGTCCAATGTGCAATGTGGTCTTTGAATTTTTAATTTGATCAATATGGTCCTTGAATTTTTGGGATATATTCAACTTAGTCCCTGAACTATAGAAAGATGTCCAATGTAGCCTTTCTATTAATTCAAGTTCATGGACAACATTAGACATTTTCTCATAATTCTGGGACTAAGATAAACATGTTCCAAAAATTTGGGGTTTACATTGAACAAATTGAAAGTTCATGGGCCACATTACATATTGAGCTAAAATTCAATGACCATATTGGTCAAATTAAAGTACAGAGATCTCATTGCAAATTGGGTAAAGTTTAGGGATCATTAATATCATTTTTCCTATTATTTTTTATGGTCTAGGAAGCCAGGACATATTGTAAACCCATTGAGAAGTTCTAAGACCATAAGGGAGCTGGCAGAATGAAAACCCTAGTCCGGCGCTTCAGTGGGTTGACTCTCTCTTAAATTAACATCAGAAATCTCTTCATTAAAATGGTCAAATCGCACATCCTTCCATGTCCATATTGATTGATCATCCCTTCGTATAAGAAGAACATTGGCTTCTTTCCGGCACTCTTGAAAAGAACCCTAATTCGATTTCCGATTCCAAAAACCTGAAACTAACTCTGACATTAAAATTTTAGATTTTCCGTCGACAATCGACTCTGGCTAAAATCAATCATCAAGTACGAAAAATACCATAACATTTAACATTTCCCTCTCTCCCTTGTGGAAAATTAAAAAAATTTCCACCCGAGTTTCATATTTCCATAATCTCCCCTTTTTTTCAAATGTAGCTTTAGCTCGGGACACTGAAAATGGAATCACATTAGCCATTCCTAAGAACAAGCTAGCGATATTCGATCCCGGAGGCAAATTTGAGCGTGTAAATACGACGCAATCTCTTAAAGGGATCACGCGTAGTTCGTAGCTTTTGCTTAGGGGCCATTAATATCCCTGGCCTATTGAGTCTCTGAAAAAGATGTTCTTTGAGGCATAGGCTTGCTTTGATTGGTTTAAGACTCTGATTCAAGCAATGAAACCCTATCATATTGACCTACTAAGACTGATCGAAGTTCTCTAATCAAAAGACGATTTCCTTAGCTGTAAAATGAAATAATTTGCCGCTCTTAATTTCTCCCTCGAGCTACGTTGTTCCCGCTACGTGTGGATTCGATCGTCACGACGCGGTGACTTCCGTTTCGAGCAAATCGCGTTGAGTATTGACCCATCAATACATAGCTGGAATTATTATCCTTTTCCCGCGTTGTAAGAACCATGAGTTATCCGAACAAAAAAAAAAAGAACCATGAGTTAAGACTTTCTCTTAATATACATTGAAGGGTCGCTTGGTAATTAGAGCATCACCTCTTTGACAGAGAACTCTAATTCGTGCATCCACATGCAGGTAGGCCATGTGAACGAAGCTTCCTTAGTTTCCGCTCGCATGGACTCGAGAGAGTTCACCATTAATGGTTTTTGAAGAGACTTATTAATAAAAAGAACCGCGAATCCCAATGTTAAACGTTCCCATCACACAGGTTTTTCTCAAGAAAACCCATTATAAAAAGGGCACACAATCTCTCTGCATATAGAGAGAGAGAGAGAGGGGGGAAGAAGACGTAAGAAGATCTTATCAGCTTGAGAGAAGGCGGCATAGTTCTGCAATAGTTATACTCAAGCTATGGCGATCTTGGCTCTTTGGGCCATGGCAACGGCGGCCTTCATGAGCATGGCGGCGGCGGGGGAGCTGCAGGTGCATTTCTATAATGACTCGTGCCCTCAAGCCGAGCTGGTTGTGAAGAGGATAATGCAGCAGCGATTTAGCTCCGACCCGTCTCTCCCCGCGGGTTTGCTCCGTCTGCATTTTCACGACTGCTTTGTCCGTGTAATTCTCCTCTTTCTCTCTCTCGATCTCGACCTCGACGCATTTTCTCATAGTAATGTTGAATAACTGGGATGAATTTTCTCAGTCATGTTGAACTGCCTTTTCCAAAAATTTTATTCTATAATCCAATAATAATGAGATTTTCACTCTCTTCTTATTCATCGCCCTTTCATAATGTTGGCATGGATTTCTAATTATCATTCAACCTTATAATGATTTTTCTTCTATAGATTATTCTAAAAAATCTTGTTAGCTACACACGCACATATATATAAAGGAAAAATAATAATAACAGAAGGCCACGATTCATATTTTATTGCAGTACTTGAGCAAATTTTGTCCTCTTTTTCATTACCCTAACTTCTTGGGAATGCTGTCCTAAATTAAACAACCGACTAGGTACAATTCTCTCATTAAGTTATGCACATGCATTTCTATCTTAGCACATGGGCTTAACATCGCACTCATCATGTAGAAATCATCCAATGCTTGAACTACGGCACTACACATATCTCTAGACTTCTATTAACATCTTTCTACTACACTAATATTTCGTCCTTTTGTGTTACCGCGATTAGGGTTGCGATGGCTCGGTCCTCATAGACAGTAGCGGCAACAAGGTGGCCGAAAAAGACGCGCCTCCTAATTTGACCCTGAGAGGGTTCGAGGTCATCGACGAGATAAAGGCCGAACTAGAGAAGCAGTGCAAAGGGATCGTTTCTTGCGCGGATATATTGGCCCTAGCCACCCGAGACGGCGTTGCCCTAACCGGAGGGTCGGCCTACGCTCTTCCCACCGGGCGACGGGATGGGATGGTCTCGAACATCAGCGACGTTGACATTCCCGGCCCATCCTTCTCCGTCGCGGAGGCCGCTAGTGCGTTCCAAACTATCAACCTCTCCCTAGAAGATCTTGTTACTTTATTAGGTAAAGCAATGTTCACTTGCTCGAATTAAAGAATAAAAAATAAAACAAGGTATGCCTCCTATTGATTAATAAATAAAGAAAATTTTACCTTTGGTCAGGGGCACATGCGATGGGATTTTGCCAATGCGGTTTCTTTGTGGACCGGCTCTACAACTTCATAGGTTCGGGTCAAGCCGACCCAGATATCGACCCGCAATTCCTCGGTGTCCTGAGGCAAAAATGTCCAAGGCCCAACGTCAATGTCCCGTTCAACCTCAGCACCGACCCCAAAATATTCATGACGCCGTCTTCCGGCACCCCTTTCAAGCTCGACGCTTCGTTCTATCGAGGGGTCCTCCAGGAACAGGCAGTTCTTCAGCTGGATCAAGGGCTCGCGTTTACCGACCTCACACGCAAGATCGCGACGGATTACATCAGCCGGCCCAACGTTTTCCGGCGGAAGTTCGCCAAGGCGATGATCAAGCTGGGGAATGTGGGTGTCTTGACGGGACAGCAGGGAGAGATTAGAGCAAACTGTAGGAAATTTAATCAACCAAACCATTGACCAAAATGTTCTATTATTTGCAAAATGAAAGTGCTGTGAATTCTTTTTATTCAAAGACATGGAATGATGAGTCATTATTCATTATTGATTATCTAGTGTGCTGGAGGGTGACTCCATTACCACGACCTCAATCGTTTTTCGTAATGAAGTCCGCTTCGTAAGACCTCTGGATTTGGCTTTATGAGTTCTCGTCAAAACGCGTCACAAATATTGTATCTTCAATGAATATGTTATAAAGAAGATGTAATATCGATTCTAGCCGATTCAGGGGGCTTTCTGAAATGACCATATCCATTGCTATATATCCATAAGGGCCAGAGATTTTCATGAGAATTGACACGATTTAATAAGTTTATGAAAGTGGGAACGACGAGTCAGAAAGCGCCATGAATGCGACACGATTGTAGAATTTAGCATGTGGTGCTATGCGATATTTTACTCAAACAGTGAAGCCAAAAATATGAGAAAAGAAAAGGGCCGCGTTATTTTCATTCCTTGCATGGCTTAAACACTCCATTTCACAAATATATTGACTATGTTACCCTTCGATGTGGGACCCATTTTGTTTTTTCTTTTCTTTTTTTCTTCCACTTTCCTTTTTCTTGTTCTCACTTGCATTGAAGTGTATCGCATATTTCTTTATCTTCCTCGTCTCAGATCTCTATGCACACCAACGAATAGGTTTCAAGCGGAACGCCTTTGAAAATAGAATATATCGATGACTTCCATAATTACTCGGTTGGAGTGATATGAGAAATCCATTCATGATTTTTAGAATGCGAATGAGAAGTCATTTTTGCTACTAATGTTTATGAATTCAATCGAATATCTCATTGCTCGAATTTACCAGAATTAATAGCTCTTTGAGATTACTCATCTAGATTAAAAAAAAAAACAACCAGTTCACGAAAGCATCAAAGACTATATCAACAAAATCATTCTAGAAATAGTCTCGTTCACGTTAAGAATACAACTTCTCATCTCTAGAAATTATTGAATAATTCAAAAACAATATGTTTGGAGTTGATACAATTATTTTACTGCATCGGTTGATTTTTTTTCTTGTCGTTCATCCTTAGATTAGGGGAGGCGGCGTCATCCTTGGAGTCGGGAGTCCATAATCAACAAAACCACAAAAAAGGGAAGTGGAAGAAAAACAAGAAACAAATAAAATAGAACCTAAATGGGCCAATCTTTGCTGATATATAATTCTAAAGGAAGAAAAAGCAAGGGGTAATATGGTCAGTACATTATGAAAAGGAGTGTTTAAGCCAAATTGAGAGTGGAAAAAGCGCGACCCAAAGAAAATCCAATTATCATTTCTTAAACAATAAATGAATTTTTCTAATTAAATTTGTTATATATATGACGACAATGCTGGTCACTATTATGGACAACTTGACAATTCCGTCTTATTATTGTAAGAAGGACACGATCAAACACATTACAGCTATATATAGATATTTTTTTATTTCACATACCAAGATAAGTCGAAATCATATTATCATAGATATATCTACTCCACAACATAAATGAAAGGTCCCATCATACAACGATAAACCGCGCGTTCTATTTCGCATAGGTTTGTCAAGAAAGGCAGTTGTCTTCACGTGAACTCTCTGGAAAACTAGGAAAGTTGTACACGTTCCATTGTTGTCAGAACTGAAAAGGCCACTCCACTACACATGCATGCTAAGGGTGAGGAGAAAAACTACGATACAACCAAATTGGACTGGACCGTACCCAACCGGTTGATTTTGAATAGTTTTTGGCAGGTACGGTTCGGCTTTTGGTTTCAATTTTTCAGAACCTATTTTATCGATTCGGCTTATGAATTTGAATGTGAACCATCCAACCTGCCCATTAATCGGCTCCCTTATATAATCTGAATGTATATTATTTTATCGGTTCGGTTCTCATTATTCTGCAAGTGCTACACACCATGTTTACTGAGTTCTTTTATTTTGTTCTTTTATTTTATCCTTATGCTTTCTTGAAGCATAATCCTATAGCTGCTTACGATGGAATAAGGCGAATTTGTTTCCTTGCCTATTTTCTTTTTTCCATTTTTTGCTCAGTAGAAACGTAATCGGAATCTAATCGAAAATCGGACCGGACCGATGGTTCGGTTGGTTCACGGTTCATAGAAGAAGTGGTTGGTTCACGGTTGCATTTTGCGAAACCAATTTCTAGCGGATGGTTCTCGGTTCTAGAGTAAAATCATACATCCTGTGAACCGATCGCCCCTAATGCATGCGATCAGTATTCATTGGTTTTCAAAAAGGAAATGCTTCGTGATAGTACTGGTAGAGATGGTACAATCTCAATTATATATTCACACATTATCATTGCATGTCAGATTATCAAGTTAGCAGCTTCCGAGGGTAGTTTTTTAGTGTTGTTTCCCTCTTTTTGACGTCTTAATTTTTGCAATTTACCCCTTAAATTTTAGAAATCTAATGCATCCTATGTAAATGGAAAGAGGGATTTTCTTCTAAAAATTGAAAACACATTTTTACGCCTTGAGACTCGCGTAATTTAAAAAAATGGAAGTTTCACCGGAGCTTTGTGTAATTTAAAAAAAAATAGATAATACAAAGGGGTTAATGGTAATTTAATTTCAGCTCCTTCAATTGATGATTTATACGTTTATAACATTCTTTCCCTCAACGTGAAATCTAGTCCCCATGCCAAATTGCAATGAAAAACAAGCAAAGAGAATGAGTTGGATTGGAGTTTAGGCCTCCATAGCCGCGGCCAAAGCCTACTTCATGAAAAGCTTTTTCGTCCCTCATGCTTTTGCGAGAAAGCATCTTGTTGGCCCCCCTTTGACGAAGGAATTGTGTAGGACTCGTCAAAAGACCGAGCCGTCGGGAAACCGAGCGTGCTCGGTGGTCCTAGATGTAGATGAGACATCGCTTATATCTATCTCATCTAACGAATAGTCACTGTAAGATCATGTCTACACTGATCCACAAATCGGTTTGACTACCATCGATTGTAAGATCACTGTAGAGCACTACATATTGTTGGAGTGCTTTGTGTCTTCTGTGATTAACGTTTGTCCGCCAATTGCAAACACACGTCTAGATTTCCAAGTCTAGAAGATGTCTCTAACTATTTATTGAGGGGATTACGACTTCAGAGTTCAGACTAAGACACTCTGATAAAACATATATACCAGCACCTATGAATAATTTAACGGTCTTAATTGAGAAAGCGGGTATTTTAAGGATGTTCTTTCATGTTAATTATACGTATTGAATTATTTATTAGCATCTTCAAAAACATTTTACGAGGTTCATCGGTGAGCCACTACCATTCTCCCGTTGTTTTATACAACTTAATTTCTTTTGAAATTGATGAGTTGGTCTCACAAACTTCTCTTAGTCCTTAGGCCCAACTAATTTAAGTTGGTTCCAAAGCGTCCTAAACTTTTCTAATTTTGCAAATTTAGTCCTCAATATTTGTGCAAGATTTCAATGTAATTCTTCCGGTAAGTTTTTTACTAGAAGTCGTTGACATAGCGATATGCCACGTAAGATGGCCGGCGATAATTGGATCTCAGATTGGATATATTGAAGTTTCACATAAATATTTCGGATTAAATTGAAAATATTAAAAATTTTAGGACTGAATTGACATCCGTACAAGAAACTTAAAATTGATTGAGCGATTTTCTCATTCATTTGGAATTGGTCGACTAAAAAAAGGCAGTCAAGAAAGTTTACATCAAGTGTTCCGAGTCCACGAAGGCATGATTGCATTTTGTTATTTTTTGTTAATTCTTTTTTATTGGTTTAAGAAGGCGTGTTCTGCAAGTTATGTTGTATGTCCTCATTCCCAGTCACTCTCGATCGCCCCACCTTGACAAGAACATGTCATTCCTCGTGGCACTTCTTTAAGTATTCTAATCACAATTTTGTAATCCATGAGGTATGACCATCACTACAAATTTAATCGTCTCTAGTGATAGCTCCACGAACATTAGCTTCCCTAGATACCTATCTTCTTCCTTTAAATTATTAGTTGCCCATGATATGTACACACAAGCACATTTCATCCACACACTTGTAAGTCTCGTTTGGTGGGGTGCTTTCACATTCCGGATGTACCTTTCGTAATATGATTGCACAATATGAATATTGATGATTCTAAGCACCGATATGAAAAAGAAGCGAAAATTCTCCAAGAAAATTATCCTGAGCCTAGCAAATTTAATATTAAACTTTTCAATTTGACCTAGTCTTAAACCTTTGGACGACATGTCAGTCTAATTATTCCGGCAAATATTGTATGAAAATCACTGATGGGGCGATCTAGTCAACGTCACTTATCCTATATGGCATGATCAATGCTGACGTAGATATATTTTGCAAAAAAAAAAAATAGACTTTTTCCTTTTTTCCTTCCTTTTTTTTCCTTTTTGTCTGATCGGCGAAGGTAGAGGGAAAAAAAAAGAAAAAAGAAAAATTTAAAGAACATTAAAAAATCATCCACGTTAACATCAATCATGCCATACTGAACGACTGACATCCTCATGAACGAATCTCTGGTCAAAATTGACTTGAATGGCAAAATTGACATATCGTTAAAATGTACAGGACTAATTGGCTAAATTGAAAAATTTATGGCTGAATTAACTATAATATAATAATTTATGATTTTTTTGACAATTTCTTGGAAAAAAAAAATGAATGCCTAGAAAAGAAACCTATATCAAGCATGAATAACATGGATGCCCCAAGATGTTGATACATGAACTCGTGTCACAACTGAATGAACTTAATTTGCTAGCTAGATTCATCAGATAAAATCCTTTAAAAGATTTTTTTTAAAGAACAAAAATAAAGTGCATGCACGTGTTGACAATTCATTGGATGGGAAGAAGACTACAAAAAAAGAGAAATGGATTTGAGGTTATGTCCACATGGCAACAGCTTGACGGGACGTGTGGAAATCTGCATATTCTACTAACTTAGAATAGATTAAGCCCTCCAAAAGAAATTTGCTTTGCACTGTCCAGATTGTCGGAGAAGATGATTTTCATATAGGTTTCAAAGACAAGTATGCACTTTATTTAATCACCATAATGGATTTCGAAGATCACAATAATAACAACAATATCCTTGATCAATTATCATTATCCTTTGCAAATACAATTTGCTTTAATTACTACAACAATTTGTTGAACCCAAGAACAAATACAAACATTATTCTCGCATATACAATCGGATAAACCAGTCACAAAGTCGTAAGTCGAATCCATCGACAAAGAAGCTCTCCTAACAATATGGAATATCGAATTAACTGAAATAGAGAAAGTTACTCATGAATCTCCCTCGTTAGCTATCTCTTGACCGGTCAAAATGAGTTATAATATCATTTCTTAACCCATATACGATGAACTTAGTTGTTATATTCAATAAATGAGTTAAAAATAATATAAGTGTTAAATAGATCATAATTTATTCGTATAAGGGTCATAAATGGTTTACAATTAACTTAGATCCAACACAGCTTCATGATTATTTCTTCATTCTCTTTCGCCTCTATTCGGTTTCACGCTCACTCACTCCACCCCATTCACGTCAGTTTGGCACGACTTTTCCTAAATTGGGTTGATCATGTAAGTGTTTTAAGAATATGGGTCAGGTCGGATATGTGTCACTTGATTTGCATTGCATGAAAACGGGTCACTAGATTCTCTCTTCATTCTCTTTCGCTCTCATTTGATCCTGCGCTCACTTACACCACACTTTCATCTCAGTTTGAGTATGACTTTTCCAGATCCTAGATCAGGTTAAATATGAAAGTATTGGGTAGGATGTCAGTCATTATATTTATGTTGCATCGAAAAAGGGTCATAGGTTAAGTCGATCTATTTGGGTCGGATCATTTTCAACGCGACTCACCTGTTTGACGAGTCTATCTATTACGAGCCTTCACTTAGAACAATCTTCAACGCATATGCTTTCGCAATCACATTCAATAACCCAGGAAATCAAGAAAAAATGGCTTAGTCTAATGCCAAATAAAGAAATATGATCAGATGCAGCACCGAAAATGGAGAAATAAGCTACCCCAGAAGAATCGCGCAACTGAGAAAATGGAAGTTGCTTGGTGCAAATTGCCCCACAAAGACAAAGGAAGGGAATGATTCCCCAATGATAGTGTGGTCCAGAACCTGATGTTGACTTCTTCCTGAGATCGCCGTGCAAATCCTGCAGCCCTGCAGCATTGGCATAACCTTACAACAAAGTCAACTCTTGAGGAGCGATTAGTGGGGATCGCTCTCGATCGTTGCTTTCGTTTTTGTCTTACCTTGGTTCGAACTTAGCCAGGAAATTATTGATCTATCATCAAGACCATGCCCAAGCCCTTGAGATCATAGCGAGAAAAATCCACCATATTTAACAAAGATACGTGGGCAATTCATCCAAAAAGTCTCGAAGCTACTTTTCAACGGCCAATTCAGCCTTAAATTTTTTTAATTGTGTCAATTTAGTCATGAACCCTTTTTTTTATCGAAAAAAAAAATCTACTATCATTTAACTTTCAGTACGGAAAAAATAAATAGAGCTTGCATCTAGACAAAGTAAATCCCAAAGGGGTTGGGTGGGCTTGGAAAGCCAATTAGGAGGGAGATGACCTACTCTATGGGCCTTTGCTATCTAGTCCGCACAAAACCCTTTAGTTATGACACTTTGATCCTAAACTTTTTGACGATTTGTCAATATAACCCTTTCGACAAATTACTCAAATAATAAGTTCAAGACTAAATTAGCAAAATTTCAAAATATTTAGGACTAAATCAACATAATTGAAAGACCTAAGGATTAATTGGCATGACTGAAAAATACAGGACTGAATTGATCGTCGTACAATAGATTTAATACTTTTTGGGCAATTATCCCGAGATACTTCCATTATGAGATTAATAGTGCCATGAAGCCGTAGAACAATCGTTAATCTTCTATATAATTATGACTAATCTCTTTTGGTCGATATAAACACGCGTTATTTCCTTCACGAAGAGCGTAGCAAGACCTATATCGATTACCCAATTCATATGCAAGAGAGCATAGTAAGTTTACCTCTATAAAATCATTTACTCAAAAACAAGTATTTAGTCTGTCCATGATTACCGGAAATGTTATTTCAAATACAATGTTAAATTCTCACCGTGCATGCATGTAACATCTAATCTATACATTTGTTTCCCGCGCCATGAATTATAGCAAAACTTGCTGTATTAAAGATACTTTTTTCGCTGACATTAAATAGAATGAAAATCGATCCAGAAAATATAATACTAGAAATTCCACACTTTAGTTTCAATAAATGACTTGCTAACGTGGATTCTAGAGATGAGCAAAAGCAATTTGGCTGATTTAACCCGGGAATCAATCCGGTCCAGGCCGGTACGCATGGGATTGGGTAGGTTTCTCGATGAAAAGTTGGGGAACCGGCCTTTTCCACCTTGGAGTTAAACGTTTTTTAAAAGAGTTTAGTCTCATGTCATTGTACTTGTTTTTTTTTTTTGAATAATTGTTGTAAATTTTTTTTGTCTATACTTCACCATCGAATTTACTAAGGAAGTGAAGAATAAACATTTGCTTTCTTACCCTAATAATTTGTACTTGCATCGTCCTCATTCTCCCATCATGTGCCATGCACTAAATTTCTCGACCACATATGCATATTACCTGTCATTCTCTTAGTCACATTATATGACAAACCACTCACGATCGATCTTATAGAGATATTTGGGATCGAGGCAACATGTTGTTTGACCTCATATGCTAACGTGTCCGGTCTCTAATAAACAAAAGTTCGATGCATGCATTGCAAAACTTTATGCTTATTATATATGATCTATTTCCTTTTATGGGTTTGTGTAAGGTTAGCTAGCTTGTTATGTTTTGCGAATTCCATTTTCTTTATGCCGTTATTACCAAAAATCTCCCTCCACTCTCGGGAAAAATTGTCCAAAAGATCTAAACTTATTGCATTTTTGTCGATTCTATCCTAAACTTTTTTAAAATTTTGTCAATTGAGTTCTAAACATTTTCACGTTTTTCTAATTGAGTCTCTCAGCCAATTTTGATCGTAAATCACTGACGTGGACGTCGACCATCCTACGTGGCATCACCGGCTCTGACGTGGACAATTTTAATTAAGGGTTAACACCACGAAAAATTCCAAATTGGTACACTTGTGATATTGGTACACTTGTGATAAATTTACCCCAAACTATTTTTTTACCATAAAAAAATTGAAACCGGTACATCTATGAAAAATTTTCCCCAAACTATTTTTTGACTACCAAAAACCCTAAACTAGTATATTATAACAAATTTACTCTAAACTGGTACACTTTTGAAAAATTTAATCTTCGTTAGTTTTCATTAAATTATATCGTGAAATTGCCAAGTTAAATGATACGTAGCAATTGACGAGTGTACCCATTTTGGATTTTTATCCTTTATTTGTCACGGATGTATTAATTTGGTATTTTTTTCGTGGTATTAACTCAGTTTAACGGAAACTAATTGAGGGTAAAATTGTCGAAAATGTATCAGTTTGGAATAAATTTGTTACAAGTGTATCAATTTAGGATTTTTGGTGGTAAAAAAAATAGTTTGGGGTAAATTTGTTACAGATATACCAGTTTGGGATTCTTCGTGGTAAAAAAAATAGTTTGGGCCAAGTTCGTCACATGTATACTAGTTTGGAATTTGTCTTGGTAAAAAAATAGTTTGAGGTAAATTTGTCACACGTTTACCAATTTGAGATTTTTCATAATATTAACCCTTTTTAATAATATTTCGAAATTTTTTATTTTATTTTCTTTTTTTCCCTTCTCTTTTTTCTTTACTCAATTAGGAAAATTTAAAAGTTTATGATTGAATTAACAAAAGTGGAATAGATTTATGACATTTTTTTTACAATTTTCCTACAAGTCTTGCGACAGCAACATTGATAATGAAGGAATATAAGCTTCATGTGCTCTTGCACATGGTACGGCATGGCTTGCCAATTACTCGTAAGATGTTTCTTCTGCAAATGGCCCATGAATATGATATGACTTGACAAAATTAGTCTCGATGATACTTGCTCACGATGTGCGCTTAACCTAGCTTAAGTCTAGAGGGTACGACCTAATCCCTAGATCATTGGGCCAACCATCTTTGAAATTAATTCCATAGCCTAATCCCTAGATCACTTTAAATAATTCACAAATTAACGCAAGAACTTTCTTGTATGGTAATTTAGTCAAATCGTACACTTCCTGTCGATTGATAATGGACTTGCCAAGGAGGTAGGCATGACGGATATATCGGGCTAATGGCTCCAAAATTCAAAAGTGGTCCACAACTTGGTTTCTTCTTCAACTCTCACTAAGAAGGCAACATCTTGGATTTCTTCGGGTGCACTTATTTCGCGAAAAACGAAAGATTTAAAAAAAAAATTGTACGAATGATCACTTTTATCATACATGAAAATGAATAGACGAAAACAAAAATTCATAATGAGAGCAAAATACTATGTTAAATTTAAATAGCACATAATTTGATACAAGAAATTGATTTCTCAAATCGAGTTCCCAACTGTTGGGGTTGACCCACATCGGTTGTGGAACAGGTTGGTGGTTGGTTTATAAGTGTGAGGGAAAGTCTCAACCTTTGAACTAGCTTTTGAGTTGAGAGAGGTCCAAAACCACCCAATACTGGTATCAGAGCCCAGGTTACCAACAAATCTAGACCCAATAGTCACACGGAAGACGGAAGAGATACAGATTGTCGCTCCCTCCGACCCATAGCCCGATGTGTGAGGGGGAGATATTAACCACATTAATTCCCACACGAAAAAACTCACCAAGATGAGCCCGTTAGTAGAGCATAGGGACTGGCGGAATCTGGCCTCCATCGAAATCGTCATCGGCGGCCACAAATTGCACATGAGAAAAAATAGAGAAGACACCGGCCACTATGGCCACGGAGCTCGCTTGAGCGGCCATAGCGGCCGGCGAAGGTAATTTGGTCTTTAGAAGATGATTACTCACCAACAAGAGACAAAGAAAGAGGGATTCCACAAATAACAAAAGTAGAAGCACATTGCAGATTAACCCGATGGCGCGCTAACTAAGGCAGTCATCGAATAATGTCAAAAGGGAGTTCTCGATTTTTTTTTTCAGCTTCTTTGCAAATGATAATGAAAATATTTCTCATTTTTAATTATTTTAAACGATATAAGCGATTCTTTAAAAAAAAAATCAAATCATTTTTTTGGGAAAAAACGAAGCATTAATCTCTATTATTCTTCAAAGCACATGATGCTGTTGTGCTTAATTGTCAATGGTAACTTCCAATAAATTTACAAGGGTAAGGTGCGCAAGTTGTTGTTGTTGTTGTTTTTGTTTTTGTTTTTTGTGTTAAGAAGGACAAAGGTTTAGACCGATATTTTCAACGGCGACAGCGAAATCCCTACCCACTCCATAAAATGTTATGTACCTGTTGACACCAAATTTAGAATAATCCATTATCCGGAAGATAGAAATCTTCTTATGAAAACTATACAAGTACAGGGTTTATTGTCCAAAAAGCCACCTACATATTGTTTTATCCATACCTTTAATTTAAACTCCATGAGAGATTAATTACACTTGAGGATTAACAAATAAATGAGTTAAAAATTAATCGTTGATTGCATGCAACTTAATTTTTTTTTATCTTAAATCATTTACGATAGATTAATTCTAAAAGAATAAAGATTGTTCAAAAATATTAGAAATTATTTCATAAAAAAAGAAGTGATAATACTTGAGATTCGCTATTGCTTTGTTTTGTTTTTCTAAGGAAAAAGTTTGGGGAGAGGGGAGGTGGTCGTACTCCAAGATCAGGGCATACATACCACGGGGACTTATAATTGGACTTGAAGATTTCTATCAATTGGGGCTGTCGAAACGGGAACCGAAACCTTGTCCGATGCACCATCGAGATTCAATTTTTAAGTGATAGGCATTACGAGAATCCGCATCTGTTCTCCATTAGTATATTGTTGCCGTTTTTCAAAATTATGAATGAGGATCCGATTGTGATGCCGAAACGTGATAGAAAGCAAGGCTAAACAGGAGAATTGAAAATCGATAACAATGAGCCACCGTTCACTCAAGTGTGATTTTATTAAAATCAACGAAAACATCAAACTCTGTCATAAACTGCTCTTCCACGAGCCCTAAACACCTTTATATAAGGAGCTAATCCTAATTAGCTTAGGAAACGCGAAATTACTAAAACGCTATTAGAATTATATAAAAAAAACCTAAAAATAACTGAAATTATAAAAACGCCTAAACAAATAAACCCAAAGTGCATCAGATTGTCATCACGGTAAAAAAAAAATTCAAAAGATGACCCAATTAACGAAATTCGATAAGCAGAACTTGGAATTAAGAGCCATCTAAGAGAACTTCAAAATTGAAGGGGGGCTAAAGAAGGCAATCAAATCAAATCAAATCAAATCCAATTCCTCCCAAATTTTATAAAGCGGTTAGCAAAAATTAGGAGTTTATGGATCGACAAATCCCCCAAAATGAACAAACATCGTTTCAAATCTCAGGTGAATGGGATTAGCTTGCCAACACGGCACTCAACACAGATCATATTAATCATAACTATGTTGAAATGAAATTCGGAACATCCTCTGACGTTTCTTCTCTCTCTCTCTCTCTCATGTTGCTTCAGGCAGAGATTAGAACATCACATCCTTTTTCTTCTTCTCTTAGTTTCTCAATCACCTTCACAAATCATTTGTCCTCTTCTTTCTCTCGAGAAGATCCCCGACGCCTTGTTCTCACTTTTCCTCCGGAATCTCTGAGCATAAAAAATAAATAAATAAAAAACGAAGTCGCCGCTTTATCTTACACCCTCCCTCTGTTTTGTTTCCTTTCTCTCTCTTCGACAGACATTAACCTCGGTGGATGTGCAACTGAGGCAAAAAAGAAGAAGAAGAAGAAGTGATTTTTTATAAGCAAAATGACACAAATAGTCCCTGAACTTTGGCAGAATGTGTAATTTGGTCCCTGAACTTTTAATTTGTTCAATTTAGTCCCTGAACTTTGACAGAATGTGCAATTTGATCCCTAAACTTTTGACTTGTTCAATTCAGTCCCTGAACTTTTAGTAAATGTTCAATCCAGTCCTTGAATTATAGGAAAATGTTCAATATAGTCCTTTTGTTAATTTAAGATCAGGGATAATGTTGAACATTTTCATATAGTCTAAGGACTAAATTGAACATTTACTAAAAGTTCAGGGACTAAATTGAACAAGTCAAAAGTTTAGGGATTAAATTGCACATTCTGTCAAAGTTCATGGACTAAATTGAACAAATTAAAAGTTCAGGGACCAGATTGCACATTCTGCCAAAGTTCATGAACTATTTGTGTAATTATCCCTTTTTTATACTCATATAGGAAGTGGGTGCGCATCGGGTCAATGAGAGCTGTTCGGTTCTGTGTTGTTGCAGAGTTTCAGTCGAAGAACGAGGAGGAGTACATGGAAAAGCAGGGGAAATCACGATTTCTTTTTCGTGAACGTTAAGGTTAGCACGCTCTTCTTCTTCTTTTTCGTTTTTCTCCTTTTCGATTTGAGTCGGTTTCGGTAGTTGACGAAGAAAAATCAAGTGTTTGCTAGGAGAGCTTCCTTTCCAATTTCCTTTTTTTTTTTTTGGGTGTTTCCTTCATCACTCACGAGATTTTGTTTCTTTGCGTGCTTTGTTTATTCATGCAGTTGTTGTTTTTCTCGGGAAAAATCTTGAACTGATTTTTTTTTCCTCTTTAAATAATCCGAGCGTTTCTTCTTCCAATCAGGTGGTCGATAGCTGTTCGGTCGCTTGCCCCCATTCGGTGCGTCATTTCATTCTTTATTACATTTTTTTTTCTCTCGATGCGTTGCATTCTCTCTCTCTCTCTCTCTCTATCTCTCTCTCTCTCTCTCTCGCTTTGCGTCCTAGACTTTTTCCTGGAAAGTGACGGAAATGGCGGAAAAGCCGAAGTTGGTGAGAATTTTTGGCTCTCTGGGTGTTGTTGAATTCTTGCGGTAGATGGTAAAAATCACGCCTTTCACTTAATGCCCCAACTGTTATATTGAGCTCAAACCTTTATTTCCTCGTCCAAATGATTTCGGTTTCGTCTGATGAGAAATTAGTTCTTCTAAGAAATTCTCTCTGTTTCTCTCTCGCTCTCTCTGTAGGAATTCGAGAGTAGTGTGTTGGAGGAGAAGATGGGAACCCAGAAAATCTCGGTGGCAGATCACATGAACGGATTGCAAGCCGATAAGTCCGATGAATTGGTCATCGACATGGAAAGCTTCTCGCATCTCGCTCCTTCTCCTTGCAAGGACATCAATTCCAGAATCACTGTGAGTCTCTGTCTCTCTGTCTCTCTGTCTCTCTCTCTCACGAGTGACCAAGGTCATCTCTGTTCGCAATAAAAAAAAAAATTTGGCTGACGTTCTTTTCGGGAAAAAAGAAAATTTTGAGCTGGTACTGTTTCGAAGTTTGATGCTTGTTCTTGTAAATGTATGTGGGGGTGTTGGAAGTGAAATTAGCAGAATTAGCTTTTGACGCCTTCCTTGATGTTGCTTGAGCTTGTGCATTGTTGTCCAGCATGTTCATTATACAGTGCAGCATAAATACATGCACTTCGAAAATTCAAACGTTCTGATATGACGAACCATTAAATTGGGCGAATCCAAGAATTGTGACACCCCCCACACACACAGCAAGTTCTTAGAATTACCCTGAGAGCGATTCGTTTCTGGTATATATATATATATATATATATAAAGCAGAAAATGTGTGCTACTTCTAGGAAAATTAGATATGTAGGTGGTGAATTTCAAGATATTTGCTTCGAGATGGCATTTCGTTGTTGGTTTTGATCCAAATTAGGTGTCTGTTTCAAGAAGAAATTCTCCGCACTGCACTGATTACTAATTTCCTTGTATGGGTCCTCGAACGAATGTTTATCCGAAGAAATTGCAGAGAAGCCTTTCTCGAAAAGGGTCTCCGCGAGTGAACGAGGACAAGGTCATCTCCAACGCCAGCACCGCAGATAAAACCGACGGCCAACTAGGGATCATTCTCGCCACATCCTCGCCCAGAGGTACCATTCCTTCTCCATATACGCAACGTATGGGTCCTTGCATGATTTGGCCATCAGTGATTCCGTTGTTGTCGTTGCATTTATGTCCACAACAAATGTGAATTTCTTAGATGCTAGCGAGCTGTCCATCGCGCTCCTTCTTGTCATCGAATGCTCCAAAGAAATGAACTAAGTTGCTTTCTCTTAGATTATTGTGATTGTGCTTCACACAATGCTTGGATTTTTGTGGAAGTTTGAAGAGTGAGTGATTTAGGTTAGTTGGCCCATCTGGGCCATTTGATACACAATTTGATGGTGACAGAATGATGCAGATGAATGATAATAGTAGAGAGTGATATATCTACAAGTTTTTTATATATGACAAACGAGCTGTATCCAGCTTGATGGGGATGACTCACTCTGCTTTGAAATTGTTTTATTAGCTCAAACAGTTAATTGTTGACTAGATTATGAACTGATCATTGAAAGCTGATCTTCTTCTGCTGCTGATTAGTTAGATTGAGAAAATATGCTGCCTCTGCTGGGTTAATCAATTTCGGTTCAATCAAAATCATGGAAATTTAATCTTTTTTCTCGAGAAAGTTTTGATTTCTTCATTGAATTTTCTGAGAATTTGGTAGAATATGAAGCCTATCATTGTCATAGGTTCGGTTTAATAATCAAGCACAGTTGGTGGGAAAGTAAAAATGGGGCTCTGTATTTGGCAGAAGCAACTAACTGCAGGTCAACTCCAGGGAACAGCAAGTGGTGAATTAGGTTTGGCAAAATTATGAAGAGTTCATGAAAATGTCTCACTGGCATCTATGGCTGTTGATTTGCAGCTTCACTTCTAGGGTCCAGCTCGATGGACGCAGCTACGATGGCTGCTCTCGGGACGACGGATCATGCCAGTAAACTGCAGAACCACCATCAGATCACTGTCACCAACGGAAGCATCGGGAATGCTAATGAGAGCAGGTTCGCTCTCCGAAGAAATAGTTTCCGGCGATCTTCTCCGTCATGGATTCTCGATCCGAAGAGAATCGTTTTCATTTTCGCTACTCTGTAAGTTTACGATCCATCGTCATTTCAAAGCGTTGTCTATTGCGAATCACTGTAAACATGAGCGGCACTCATAAAAGTCCCAACTGCAACTCGGGATATTGATCTGAATATTTTTGTGACAGGTCGAGCATGGGAACGATTTTGTTAATTTATTTCACCCTTTCGATCAGCAAGCCAAGCACAGGGGGCGGTGATTTTGACTTGCCGCAGTAGTCTCGGGATTGGCTTTTACAACAGAGACTAGATTTAGCTTTTACACATGGAGTTTGGGCTTTGAATTCGCGGCACAGAGCTACCTTATGGTGATGTCATTTTCAGAGATCTTTTGGCACTCTTCATGATGTGGAAGTACAACCAGCAAAAAGCCAACCAAAAACAGGGAAAAAACTTAAAGAGGAAGGGAGGGGCAAAAGAATTTTGGGTGGTGAGAAATGATTGGTCCGGGAAAAATGAAGAAGAAAAGGAGAGGAAAAAGCTGAATCCATTCCATTGTCATCTATTCAGCTGGACCAGAGAAATCTTAATGGTTGGCCTTTCAGATGATTTTTTGGAGGTGAAGGCACACTTCGAAGTGACAAAGAGGAGGAATCTTCTATCTTATAAGCAACGGGGGAGAGAGAGATAGAGATCAAAGGCACATGGTTACGTGCTCTGTTTTTGTTAGCATCTGGTGTCTCTTTACAAGCAATGGGATATCTCAGAGAGTCACTTTTTTTTTCCTTTGTGAATATGTCTTCTCCTATTTAGATGTTGTGCCTCTTTTAAGTATGTAGCCTGAGGTTAAACCTTTTTGCGCGTGCATGCACATTCAAGCATGCGGGGGGAACAAATGTCTCTGCCTTTTTTCAGAGAACATTTGTATAAACAGAGCATGTTGGGGGTAGGTACGGTAGGGAAGAGGAATGTTGGAGGGCCCTGTTATGATCCTACTGCCCAGGACTGAACAGGGAAAAGGGAGAAACCACAATCAATTTTTGCACAGAAAGCTGGTGAATTATGACCTCGCTTAAGAATTACAATGGATAGGCTGTTGGTGCATATAATAGAGAGGAACCTACCAATTCCTAAATCGAAAACTTTTGAACCCGATGCAGCCGACATAATTTGCACAGTTGGGTCAACAAGAAAAGTGAAAAGAACGAGAGAGTTCGCTCACAACTGGCTTTTCTTCAATTTTTGGCATCACAGTGCGTCTGTGATCACAAAAGGTTCCCAAGACGTTGATGATTTATCAGAGTTAGTTCAGATTCTACCATCCTCACAGCCTCTCTAGCAGTCATAACCTCAGCAAACAATTATTGCTTTTCTGTATTGCCAGCTTTCCACTTCATGTGTGATGAATGACAGAACCGGTCGTGCAACTAAGTTCATGCAAAGGACCAGCCATTAAAGCACATCTCTAAAAGGAAATTTCACAACGGCTTTGGCAAGCAGCGGTCATGCTCATTAAGAGCAGGAGATAGCAGACAGCAACATACTAGATTGTATGATATGGCAGAGCGTAGAGTAGACATAGAAAAGGAAAGCCAAGTAGTAATAGCCGAAACCTTAACAGGAAATATGATGGGAGATGATTGCAAGTTGCATCATCTGTCCGTACAATTCTAGGGGGACCAGAAGTCATAAGAATTGTCTCCCCAACAACCCAAAGACCAACTCACATAACATTTGGAACAAGAAACAATACCAACAATGCATTTAATTCATCCAACAGCAGGATTGCCGTGTGATTTTAATGATATCGCGTTTTCCTTCAAGAGGCGGAAGACATATTATTAATGCTATTTAAAAACATACAACATGCATCCATGAGTGTACGAGGATGCTTAAATACTCTATAGGTAGGTATTATTAGTTACTATTCTACAGCAGCAAGATGACCTCAGCAGGAGCATTGGCAACGCTTTCTCCCCCCTAGCAACTATGTAGTTATATTGGAAGAAAAACATATGGGAACAACCATGATGCCTGAGCATGATTGTTGGTGAAATTCACAAAAATTGATAGCATACTCTTCGCTTTGAAACCAAACCTTGCTCGGATGCGGGAATGAAAGCTCAAACGGCAAAGGACTCCTTTTGGTGTGGTGTAGCATCTCATCTTGGTACATGAGGACTTGGAAGTGACTTCCTCTTCTTTAATATCGCTTTGAGATTCTTGGCATCAAGCATCTTTGCTTCCTGTCATGGTAAAGCCTCAAAACAACAGCTGCGGTTTCTTCAATTGCTTTTCCCGTCACCTCTTCAAGAAAGAACAACAAAACACTTCATATTAATGCAGAGGTGTAAGGTTTTAAGAAACTTCAAAGACTTCATTGAGACTTCATCTATCGATCTTCTCACAACGAATGTAAACGAAACTGTCACATTTATTTGCCCCAAAACATTGAGACTTAATAGTAGCGACAGAGAATGAAAAACAAACAAGCGGACCAAAGTTGTCCTCACCAATGACAGGCCAAACTGGATTTTGGGAAAAAGTCTTCCCAGCAAACTCCAGTTCTTCTCTGACATAGTCCATCTCTGAATAATTGCTCCTAGCATCCTCGCTGAAACCCAAGCTCTTCGCTCTGGCTTTTCTTATCGTTTGCAAGACAACAGGATTGATCGTGAGACCAAATACCTTCTCTGGGTCTACTTCAAACAGAGTCTTTGGCAACTCTACTCCCATGACAATAGGCACATTTGCAACTTTGTAACCTTTTTGAGACAAATAAATGGATAATGGCGTCTTTCCCGTTCGAGAAACGCCAGCAAGGACGATATCTGCTTTGTGCAAGTTTTTTGGCAATGCACCATCGTCTTGCTTTATCGTAAACTCGATCGCTTCGATTCTTCGAAAATACTCGTCCGTGAGAGGGAAGGTCCTCCCAGGCGCACCACGGGGAAGGCCAGAAGGAGAAACACCTAAATGAGAAGCAATGGCCTCAGTGATTGGGCCAAGGACATCGGTGGATGGCACGCACCAATGCGTGCAGGCTTGTTTTGCTGATTCAGCCATCTCCGGGTCAGCAAGGGTGTAAACAAGCATTGCACCTTCTATCGCTGCTTGCTTTACAATCTCCAGCAGCCTCTCCACATCATCTATCTAAATGTGGATGTCAAAGGATAAAAATCAGGAGATGCAATACCTCACTCACTGAAATATGTATTGGCAGATGTAAATAAATTGACAACCAACTACATGATGGACTTATCATCAATCCTAAAAGATTTCAAACAAGGGAAGAGGCTGCTTCCCATCACCAATTAACCTCAGAAACGATGATATTCCAGGAATTCTCATCCCAGGAATCAGCATGGCAAGCAGTGACAGAACGTTGCTGCGATTTAAGCCAGGGTCATTTGCCCCTTGTTAAGGAGACAAATGGTGCCGCCACTATGCCACCAACTCAGATGGCAAAGGGAAACTCATTTAGCCAGCTCCGGGGAGAACAGAAAAAGAAAAGAAAAGAAACAATACCACTCCATCTTATTTACAAATATCCAATCGATCCCGATCCAAATTTGTGCATATTCTCTTTGCTCACCCCGACACAACACGCCCAAGGCCTCAACTCATGGTTATCACCAGTCACCATCAGAATACCAAATCATCAGTCTGCCATTTACATTATTTCCTCAAAGATGTGAAACTCCATTGAAAATTTTCCGGTCAGATTAGAGAAAAACGTTAATGGTTTTGAGCGTGTGCAAGTATGCAACAACTATCAAGCAAACAAGTGAAGCTCCAGCACCAAATAAACTATGCATTGAGCATGATACTTTCTACAAAGGCATGAACTCCTCACCATGGACTAAACGAAGCTCCTCCATTTCGTCAATAAAACCCAACAATGCATGTTGCCCCCATCATCCAATTATAAGCGATTTAAAGTGTATGACCAATAAAGAAGCAAACTTTATGTAAGAAAACGTGAAGATAAATTACCCCAGAGAACAAATGGGTATTGACAGAACACCCACGATCCACCAAGCAATGCTCGAACTGGCCCAACGCGGCGTTAACGGAGTGCTCCGCCGTCCACCCAGTCCCGTCCGAGACCATGTATATCTGCTTCGCCGCCGTCGCCATCAACTCCATGGAATCGTCGCCGTTGCTCCCAGTCGAACCCTCCGCGTCCCCCGACATCCCCGATAACCCGTCGAGCAACGCCGCCTGAGGACCCCGGCTGTCCGTCGCCTGGGCCTTCTGGACCGGCCGGTCCAGCTTCCGACCGGACCGAACAGCGCGGGCCCTGGACCACCGGTTCAGCTGGGCGCTGCCCTTGAACTTGCGAATTGCGGATGGGTCGGAGTCTGGCCGTGTCCCGGCTCCGGTTTGGGTGGCCGAGGCCGGTGGAGGAGCGGGCGCGGGCGGTGGCGTTGGGCGGTGGCTCGGGAGGTTCATGGAGGCGCAGGTGGCGGTGGCAGTGGCGGTGGACATCTTGTCACGGGAGTAGTTTGTCAGTGGGCTTTTCTCTCCTCTGTGATCTTTTTCAGTTATTGACCGACCGACCCGATGAAGATATCTTCATCTGAAGAGAAATGAGTGATTTCTCTCTACATGGGTGGCACAGTGACGGCGGGAGGGAGGTAGACGACAACACTCATCCAAACAAGAGAACGAAAAACGTATGTCAATTAAAGAAATTAACGAAAAATGTTTACAAAAATAATCGGTCATAAATTATTCTCGATCGACGATGATTTTTGGACAAAGAGAGGTAACCAACCATAGCAGTAATCTATTCGATGGAGAGGAGGACAGTGCACAAGTTGTGAAAATTTCGGGGTGCTTCTTCCGTACGTGATCTGAAAATTTCAATTTGAAGGTCACATTTTGGGTGGACCGCAGCAGGCCCAGTAGAAGCCCAATGATCCCTTTCTTGTGAATGTGATCCTTTTGGGACAAAATCTATAAGACTTATATCTTTCGCCAATGATGATAGATTTGTATTTCGTAGGGAAAATAAGTACAAAGTAAATGCTCGACACACCACCGTATTTAGCAAAGAGATACATAGTGAAGATAAAAACGAAATCCTAGAGTTCAATCATGTCTAAACTTCTCGCGTTAACCCGGCATAACTTCATCGAGAATACTCCGGATGGCTTGCCATCGATATATTATCATACAATGTTTGAAACTATGTAGCATCGATACGATACGGGACATGGGACACGATACGATGCGATATGTCGATATGCGGTTTCTGACACGTTGGGATACGTTATATATTAAATATATATTTTTATATATACATTTAAATTATCGTTTGTATGAACTCCAAACATCACATATACACATCACATAAATGTCTAAATGTCATAGCTATTTCATATTTAATGAAAAATGTTAGTCAAAAACTAGAAAAAAGTTCAAATACTTCATAAATTGTATTAACGAGCGAAATACGTCGTAAATTAGGCCCGAGAGATTGAGAGGGTTATCTAGACTTGGGCCTGAAATACTCCAATTTATAAGTTGGAACCCGAATTTGAACTAGGCCCAACCAAACCCGGCCACACACACATATATAGCGCCATTGATGAGCGCTTGAGCTAGGGTTTATTCTTGCAGCTGTCGCTCGGTCTTCAACCTCGCCTGAACTCAACGCGCCCAAACCGTGCAATGGGGTTGGCGGAGTGGGTGTTGCGATCGCATGAGAGGCAGAGGGAGGCGGCGTCCTCTTTGCAGGTCACATGCGCCGGCGACTGGTCGCAGACCTTGCAGACGACGACGCGAGCTTGTTGGCCGCGTGCACCTTGGCATCGCAACTCGGGCAGAGGAAGGCCGAGTCGACGCGGCAGATGTCACGCCCCGAGCTCGGCAGGCACGCGATCATCCCTTAGAGGCTGTTACCTTCAATAATCATCCAGGATCCATAGGCCAAATCTCTCGTTTCCTAAAGGCAAGCGTGCAAGCAAAAGCGAGAAAAACAACCCTACACTTAATAAATAAAAGAGGGCTTTAGAACGATACATCAAAAATGTTTCCATCAACTATTCGAAGTGACTTCGATTTACAAATAGAAGATCATACAAGGTCACATGTCTAAAACACATCAACCACTTCTTCGGCTAATCGTCTTCGGCATCCACGACACTTCGTCTTTAGGGACCTGAAAAATGTTGTCCCACGACGGGATGAGATATAAATCTCAGTAAACCAGACCTAACTCTAAACTAGGTCGCTCGTACCTCCAAACACTTTTGAAAACAGGTATTTTCGAATGACAAGATTTTTGGCATGGTAAAAGTATGATTATCATGGAAAAATATGATGATTCACGAAACAAGGCACAATTTTGACCAAAAGTGACATTCCAATCTTTTTCAAATGACATGACAGTGAAAATCATGATAAACGCTTAGCTTCGTACTTAGGCAAGGTTTTCAGTTAAACAAACTCAGGGAAAATAGTTCTTATTCCCAAAACCATCGTTCAATTCTAGTTTCCTCAAGAAATCTGACATTCAGTTCCAATCATTTCCTCATAAAACTTGACTTTCAGTCAATGGTAACAAGTCGTTACCCGCCCGGGGCAAAGCGCGTTGGGCCTCAATAAGAATTCTCTTTAGTCTAGCTATTTCTTGCCATGAAATCAATTAGCCATAGAAAATAATTCATCTTTTCACTTTATTATGACGAGATGATTCAGTCGTCATAGTGACTCTCGCTCCCCATCGCCGTCGAGATGATTCGGTCAACTATGAGACTCTCGTCATGGCCAATCATGCGAGATGATTCGGTCTAACATGTGACGCCCGATACCTGAACTCCCTCGAAGCAGTCAACATGAAGACTCTCGCATCCAGACCTAGAGATGATTCGATCATTACAGTAATTCTCGTTACTTCAGCACCACGAGATGATTCGGTCGACTGTAAGACTCTCTAGCCGCAGTGACCTCGTCAGGCCAAATGGGATCAAGTCCCTGAGCTCAATTCTTGGGATCAAACACCCAAAGTAACATTTGGGATCAAACACCCAAAGTCGGGATCAAACACCCGACTGGATTGGCCTTAAGTTTTCATTCAATTATCCACAAGACCACACAAACACAAATCGGCTTACGGCCTCAATTCAAATTCCACGATTTCACAAATTCTCAGAAATCAAGTGCTTTCAATAAAAACTCTTTTTAAGGCAAAGTACACTCCTGTTACCACACACACAACTTCAACTTAGCACAAGCATCGATTAACAACTCTTTCAATTCAAGACTTGGCTTTTATTCAAAATCAACCTCAGATTTTTGGCTCCACAAACCATCTCGAGAATCAATTTATAATCCGTGCCACTAATGCTCTCAATTCAAACGGAACTTCCACAATACATGACAAAGGTCCAACCATCTCTTATACTCAAGTTAAGACTTCATAAATCAACCTTGCTTCCACAATTCCTCATGCGATAAAACACTCAAGAACAACTCACTAAAATAGGGCAGAATTGGGTTTAAGGGTCCTCGAGTAAAACCTATTCATAAATCATCAATTTCTCAAACAAGGACGTCCATTAATAACCTAACTCCCTAGTAAAGGTTTAGGAATAGCTTACCTAGCTATCCAAGCAAGTCAATCTCTCCAAATGAGCAACCAAAGCTCTCGGCCAAGCTTGTGCACGTCGGACAATTTTCTGACCTCGGAGGAATTCGCACAAAACCAACCGTTAAACATTGCCTAAACTCCATTCAATCCTCTATCCATCTTGCTTACACATAATGCAATGTCCTAGGGTGACTTACCTACAAATTCCAAGCAAGGATAAGCATCGGTGGCTTTCAAAATGTCGCGGTCTCCTCCTTTAACCGTCGTGGTCAGATTCTGCCCTAGGAGGAACGCCACGCGAAATCAGCCATTAAAACTCATTTTAACTCTATTCCAACTCACATACTCCTTGTTAACACATGGTATTACATTTTAGGATGACTTATGTGACATTCTGAATTTCTGCCCCCTCGAAGCTTGAGATATGAAATGTAATCTCAAAATTTGAAGAATGGAAATGATGAATTCCAATTTTGGAAAAGAGTTTGACGTCGCCTCGCCAATGACCATTCAAAATAGGAAAAACTGAAATTTCGGACGAAAAATACGAAAAGACCATTTTGCCCTTGGGGGTTAACCTTGCTTAATTGGATTGAGAGGGATATTTTGGTCATTTGACAATTTCCTTCCTCCCCAAGGTTGTTGCAGAAAATTGGAGGGGCAAAGATGTCATTGGAGTTTTTGATATTATTGATACTATGACAAATGTCATTACTTGGGTGATGATCATTTATTTTCCACTAACATAATCTTCTAGAAGCTTAATCAAGGTGGAATGAACTTCCCTCATCTGCTGCCACCCAATTTTCGTGAGCCATCTTCTTCTCCCTTTCCATTTAAGCAATTTCTTCAAGAACAGAAAACTGCTCCAGTCGACCAGTTCTGCCCGCCCCGTTCGGTCCTTACGAGCGCCTCTTCCGATGACCTTTTGGCTGGCCGTCAATCACCACAGGTTATTTTAATCTGTCCTTAACAATTTACCATTAGTTTCATGATTTTTGGAGGTCTAGTTAATTTATGGTGATTTTTGGAAGAAAACCGAACGAATTTTGAGCTAACTGAGATAGGGCTATGGTTCACCCTCTTAGAGACTTCATTTGGCTCCGAAAGTTTTATGAAAGTTACATAACATATAGTACTACATGTTGATAACCAGAAATGAATTTTTCAATTGAGATTTAGGGGTGTTTCATGGCTGAGATGGAGTGGACAGAACTGAACTAAAATCTGATCGGTGAAGCTATTGTGGAAACCGAACCATTTGAGGTACCTAGAGGTATTATTTTGACTCCAAATTACTGGTGGATGTCCTACACATGTAAATCTAAGCCTTGGCAAGTGGAATTAGTGATAAATTGGAGCTTAAGGATGATTAGTGGGCTGTTTAGTGGAGGTTTGTGCTGAACCGATTCTGACCGGTTGTAGTTCTGAGTAGGCTGGTTCTATTGAGGGCTGAAGGTAGTGTCGCCGTGCTCCTAATTCATCATTAAGGTATACTAGGATGTTGTTTGAGGTATTATTGAGGAGCACGATTTGTGGAATTGAAGTTTGGGGAGTTAAATTGATTTAATCGTCGGATTGCTTCTGAATCGCCTTGCTGCCCTGTTTTGGACAGGGGTGATATTGGTTGGAATCGAGCTTGATGAGATGTTCTTGGTGGATTTTTGGTTAGCTCGGACGAAGGTGAGTGACCCATAAACCTTTACTAGGACGTTTGGACGCGACTGTATGTCTTGCATTGAGAAATCGTTGAATTGAATGATTTTTATTGCTTGATTGGTTGAAAGCGGAAAGACGTTAATGAGGAATGAGTCGTGATGGCTAATTGGCCATGGAATTGTGTTCTCGAAATTGAATTGATGATGTGCTTGTTAATGTACTTTGCTTGCCTATGTGGTGCCGTGATTCTCAGTTGCTTTTAAATTATTTTACGACAAAGCACGTTTGTTTCCTTTTGGCAAGCAATTGAATTGTGTTCTAATACCTAAGAATTCTTTGATGTGGAAATGTAACTAATTGTTCATTGTGATGATATGTGACTGGAATTATTGAGGAAATGGGCTGTTGAGCCATGAGAACACCTGAATAGAAATGCCCTGAAGAGCCTAGATGACGCGGGGTTGCGTGATAAGAAATACCCTGATACGCCTAGATAACGCGGGGTTGCGTGATGAGAATGCCTGATGCGCCTAAGATGACGCGGGTTTATTGATTGGGATAGCCTGAGGCGTCTTAACGTGGGCTAGTCACTGGAAGTCTGAAAGTGGAAGTGGAATTCTTTTGATTCTTGTGATGATGAGATTTTGTAAGCAAGTAATTTGATGAGATGAGGGCTTAAGGCCGGTGGCACCCTGATGCGTCTAAACACGGGGTTGCGAGCTATGTACACCCTCGGGCGATTTGATCACTTGATGCAAGGTTTGCCTTTGATTGAAATTCTCGTCTTAGCATGACTCGATACTATAAGAAATACCATGTCTTGATTTATCAACTGCTTGTATGTTACTATGATTGTTTTGGTTCGGTGGGACGGATGGCCTAGTTTAGGTTTAGGGCGAGCTTGCTGAGATGTATATCTCACCCCAGTGGGGGATTAACTTTTTTAGGTTCTTGAAGACGAAAGTACTGGTGAGATGAGGATGAGCTCTCGATGAAGTAATTACACGATTGGTTTCTGTATTTTGTGGCCTTAGAGATTGTACCTCAATTTTACAGATTTATGACTTAAATTTTTGGGTACTTGACTGCGATGACTTCTGAGATGGAATTTTATTTTTTTAAGGAGTGCATACCATTTTTCCTGAGTCATCTCGTTGGAATTTGTATGGAGCAAATTTTATGGCTTCCGCGATCTTGTTTCTTTGTCAAGTTGTTTTACGGATTTCCCGAGGGATCCTAGGAGATTTTTGAAGATCAACGGCCTGGTGGGACGTACGTGTGCTCGACGGGCTCGGGACGTGACAACTTACCAACAATTTCCAAGTTAAATGATGCATCGACAAGTCTCAAAGTGCCTCGGTTCCCCTGTTGATCGGTGAAGACAAATTCTGTCTTCTTGAAGTTCCTAAAGATTCAACCAACTAAACCCCTCAAAATTTCAACCAAACTTAAATCTCAAGTCACTAAACCTTTATGCTATGTCTTGAAGATGTCTTACTAATATTTTGAGTCAAGAAAATCGACCAAAGGGTCGCGCAAGCTTGCGGGTTCCATCGGTTCTTCTTGCGGACAGATTTTTTCCTCCCGAAACATGGCAAAAGTTAAACCACAAAAATCCTTCAAATACCCATCTAAACCTCAAATACAAGTTACTAAATGTCCTAACTAGGTTCAAGGAGTGGCTTACCAAAATTTGGAGCGAAGAGAGCTCGGAAATCCCACTTAGGAGCTCGCCGGGTCAAAACTGACTGATCCGACCTTTGCTCCTTCAAAGGGCTCTACAGGATAGACGGTTGGGTGGATTTGGGCTCATAATACCTTGTTGGAAAGGCAAGATGATAAGCTTTCTAATGATGGTGGAATCAAACACCGGACGAAGAAGTTATGACTGAAACAGTGGGCATGGTTGGATCAGGGCAGTCTGGCGAACGAGAGAGAGAAGAGAGGAAAATGAGAGAGAGATATGGGGGAGATGGTTTGGCTGAGCAAATGAGGGAGAGAGAGAGGAAGACTAGTCTATAATCCACCTTGAAGAATGGTTGGTGGAGTAGTACCTCAATTATTGCCAACTATAAAATGATGACACTTGTCTTAGGCTCTTAAAAATCTTGGCAAACAAAAGACCAAACTACCCCCTTCAAATTCGGCAGCCATGGGGTCTTCCAATTGACTAAAATGCCCTCACTCCCTTCTTGAATCAAGGCTAATCCTCGAAGGGTAAAATGGTAATTTTACACTTTCCGTTCGAAATTTCACTTTTTCAATTTAAATTTCCCTCTTTGAGGCGACGTCCAATTCATTTCAAATGTTGGAATTCCTCGTCGTCCGATACCCAATTCCGAAGTCCAATTTCATGTCGAGCTCTCGTCGACTGCAATCTCAGTTTATCTCAAACTGACGAGCGACTCTTGTAAGCGTTACGCGTATCGACCTTTGGATTTCCTCAAGTCGTGGCAACTTTGGTTGTCATGTGATCGTGAGAGTTTATCGCTAGTTCTTACGGTCCTGATCATCGGAATACGATTTAGGAAATTCTCACAAATTACACATTGGTTAGGCGAAATCACATGCGTCCCAATGTATAAAACTAGCAAGGCATTCCATGATCGTTCCTAGTTCGATCTCTGCTGGCCCAAAATATCCCCTCGACAATTCTTATGGTCAAAGTGTCATTTCTCATTCGAGTCTCCTTGGTCTACATACTATCTCTGCGTTAGTCTTACCCTTTCAGTCAGTCGACTCGAGAGTGGCTAGCTTCGAGCGAGATATGACTGAAACACATCGATCGATACATTTTCAATCAATAGCCTCGAAAAAGGTAAGAATTCGGAATGTCACAACTCTTCCCCCCTTAAATAATTTCGTCCTCGAAATTTACAACTTTCCAGTTATACAACCTTATGGGGGTAATAACGCCTCATTGCTTCCTTACTTTCCAAAGAATTCTCTTTTGCTCATGATGCCTCCGTAATCGTCCTTGCCCACGAACGTCTCCGTCCATCAAAATTTGTTTCCTTCCATCCCTAATCCGTACTTACCTTTCAACTAATGATGCTTCATTGTCCACCTTTATAACTTCATTCTTCACGATTAGAACTGGTCCGGCCCGCACTTCCCTAGCGCAGTTATTCTATGTGCAACTCTCCTTTCCTTCAGATCGAAATGGGTCCTTTCTTTGTGACACTTTGAAGTACACACAATTTTCCTCCTTGAACTCCCAAAATCCGTGTCGCTTATTCATTGTTTCCTTTGGATATTATTAAGCCTTCCTCGACTGTCCTTAGTTGGCTCACTCAATGGTCAAGCTTGTCCAGTCCTTCTCATTTCCTTCCGCCAATTCCATTTCAGTACGTAGGGTTTTGCGAATCCTCCTATTCATCGTCTCAAACATTGCCAATCCGATCCTCTACTGGCCTCTGCCACTTCAGTCAGACTCGATCAAAAGTAGTCGCTTCTCTTATTCTTTCTTGAATTCAATAACGTCGGTTCATAAGACATCCTTAGCTTGTTCTCTTCAGCTGTCTATTGGTCCAAAGGCAATAAGCATACCATCCGGCTACTTCACTTCACTTCACTAATCCTTTAACTTGCAGGCTCTTCCAAAACATGGTATCAAACTTAAGATCTCTATCTATCACCATCGTTGCCAAATCGGCATAAGGCCATACTCCTATGTACATATCTCCCTTGATGTACTATTTAATTCAAATGTCCTTTCCACGCCATTAAGCATATGCAGTTTCTAGTCGGCTTATAATTCTATCAGCTAAGTCGTAGCCTTCTTGGCTCTTTAGTTAATCTCGTGGCTAAAGCCACAATAACGAGGTTTCCAATAGTATCAATAATCCTTCAGACTTACAACGTTGTGTTCCCTCTTGTCGGCCTGTCTCAACTTTGGTCACGTGCTTGTCTATTCTCGCTTCCATTTCATTCATTTCTACTACCAGCACAAGTCTTAGCATATCTTTGTACTATTCCAATCGATACCATGATTCTTCCTATAAACTTCTCATAAGGTCTTCTATTTCGTCCCCCCTTCATTAATGAGCTCGTATCCTTGCTCATGAAGCTTCACGATTTTCCGTCGTCAATTTCAATGTCTCTTCTTCAGATACTCAGAAATCTAGATTTTATCCCTATTACTTTTATCCAATCTATCCTTTGGACATTAGGGTTCATGGATTACCAGGGTCCGTTCATTGCAGCGTTTTAATCTTTTCATTACCAATTGCGAAACATTCAATTTCCCATTATAGACATCCATTTCTTTATCCTCCTTTCCAAGACAATATCGGGCATTAGTCATGACCTTTGAGTGATGTCTTTTTAGTTCACCTACTCGCGGGATCCTCCTTTACACAACCACGCTTCCATATCATTAAGCAACTTCATTCATATACGTTGCTCTTTGTCTAATTCTGTTCGGAAGACTAATACTTCAAGTTCCGGCGATCCGCACGACTTCGAAGTCCTCCCTATCTCAAAATGACATTCCTCATTTCCCATGCGAAGGCAGCAACCGACAATCTCAAGTTGTACTCTGGGTTAATTGTCCTTTTAGGTCTTACCATTACTGCATACAGACAATAAGCCTTCCACGTTGTATGGTTACACATTCCAATTCCCTTCGCAACCTGTTGCTGAAATTCACGCGACCTTTCATTTTCAGGCGGAATCGCTTATATTGATGCAATTGTCCTTCCATGCTTAACTCATCCATTCATTCACGTGACTTTTGTCCTCAGCCGACCCTATTGTCGCGACCCTCTTGAGGTTGTCGGGCTCTCGAGGGCTAATGGGCCGTCCTGTCTGGTCGGACGCGGGCCTCTCCCAAGGCCCATTACCCAAATCGCAACGGAGGTATGCGTGATCGACTTTCAGTGTGGTCTAGTGACATGTGCTAAGTGTGCATGCCATGGAGTCGCCACCAATCATTTTTTTAGGGTATGATTGGACCACCCAATCGAATAGTTGGGAGTTTCTATTCAATTCTGCGAGAACCAGAGAAATGGTTTCGGGGACTTAGTTACACCAACTGTCAGAGTTGACGCCCTTTCGGTACCTAAGTTGACTGAATTTTCTAGCCTGAGATTCATGCGGATGAGTAAGGTATGAACCCTAAATCTAGAAATTCATGTAGATAGGAGTGATTATCCTAGCAATCACAATCAGTAATAAAATGCCCAACTCAAGGAATCTAGATATGCAAATAAATCACATGGCATTCCTAGTAAGGTCCTATTTATCAATCACAGCTCAAGAATAATTTAGCTGTCCTAGCCATTTTACACACGATCTAACCTAAGAAAAGTATTAGGAAGTATCGAAGGAGTTCGAGAGTACTCACATGGGGTTTGCCGTGCCCTGGTTTGGTCTTGGACGAGCTATCGAGCTCATGCCGACCCGATTATATTTGGAGATCCACTCGGCGTTTTACACCATGAAATCATGTGAAACAAAAACGAAAATATTCAGCAAGGGGCATTTATTGTAGATGGTGGTCGATCTAATTGGACGTCAAGACTAAAAAAGATGTAGAAATTTACAAATTAAAATACTCGAATGACATTTTTTTGCTAAATTCAACTCTATGCGTCGTGAAGAAACACATGCAATTGAACTTGAATTTTGACTATTTATGAGTTCAAAATGTAAAAGAAATTAAAATAAAAATATTTACTATTTTTCTATATTTTTACGACAGCGAACGCTATTTTTCTTCATTTTTCATGTATTTTTCTATTTTTGGAAAATATTAAAAAATATTAAAAAATATGAAAAATTATTTTTTATCAAAAATGGTTCCTTTAGCTTGGTCAAGGCTACCAAAGATGATTTTTTAATTTTTTTAACTTTTTATAGATTTTTTTATGAATTTTTTAAAAATAAACTATGAAAGACTGATCAAAAATCAGGTGTCAACAGCTGCCCCTCTTTGAGAGGAATTTCGTCAGAGGTTTCTCTCAAAGACAAGGTGACACATGTGTTCCGATCAACTCGACTGGGAAAAGAAAAGAAATCATGACATCCAATTTTCATGCCCATCAATGTGTGTTTTTCCTTAAAAAGAGATGTGCTCATTCAATTCCCTGATATGATGTAAGAAAGTTAAGGAGTAGATAGACTTCCCTGCCCCTTACCTGCCGAATGCTTGCGGCATTTTCTGTGTCTGATGGGTTCAAGTAGATTCCTAAGGACTTGTCATCGGAGTGTCCTGGGGATGTTAAGCTCTGACCTGTATGGTAGGTCAAACCATAATGGGATTCCTAACTGATAGGAACCTAAGGAAGACGCATCCCACATTTGGGAATTTGCCAAGGGTTTTGATCCGTGTGGTGGACTAAACTAGAAATGGCTTGTCTAATGTAAGGCTTATTAGGGAAAACGACTCCTCCCGCGTTCGGGATTCATCAAGGTTTTGATCTGTATGGTGGATCGGACCATTGGGTTGATCCTTCAGGCGGTCTCTACCAGTCCTTTGACCCTTCATGCGGTTTCTACCATTCATTGACCCTTCATGCTGTTTCTACCATTGAGTTGACCCTTTAGGCGGTTTCTACCATTGGTTGACCCTTCAGGCGGTTTCTACCATACATTGACCCTTCAGGCGGTTTCTACCATTGTTTTGACCCTTCAGGCGGTTTCTACCATTGGTTGACCCTTCAGGCGGTTTCTACCATACATTGACCCTTCAGGCGATTTCTACCATACATTGACCCTTCAGGCGGTTTCTACCATTGTGTTGACCCTTCAGGCGGTTTCTACCGTTGATTGACCCTTCAGACGGTTTCTACCATTGAGTTGACCCTTCATGCGGTTTCTACCATTTATGAGATTCCAAATTGATATGAATCAAAGGATGACGTACCCGCTCTTCGGGGCTAGTCGGAGACTCGATCATTCTGTGGATCGGTCTTAGAAAAGATTTGCCTACTAAAAGGCTTCACCTAAGGATGACGCACCCAGTCTTTGGGGTGGCCAAAAGTCTTGCAAAAAGCTTAGACCTGAAAAAATTTTCCTCGTCAAGAAGATATTAGTAATCTTTGGGAAGACAATAATTATCTAACTGACAAAATTCTACGACTTAAGTTTTAGTCATGAAATGTGCATTTTGATTGTTGGAGGTTATCCAAAACATTCCTGCCATATACAGATGTGATCATAAAGTCTTTGCACGGAAACTCTAGATCAAACAATTTGAAAATTTCAAAAAGAGTTTGCTCAAAACATCCATTGGAGTATTTCTCACCCAAGAAGGCTCCTCACTGCTCTGTGATAATGATCTTTAATAGGGAAAGTGCTCAATTTCCTACCGACCTGTGCCTGGGTTTCAGGATCATTCGCAACGCATACATTTCGACCGATCAGGAGGTCTTTCACGGGACCGTAGTGTTAGGCTTGGATATCGGTTTCCAAGAGGGACTCACTTTTGAGTCAAGGCCGTTGAACGAAATTTTTCACTATCTGCTCCGGGTTTACAAGTCAAGAACCCTGCAAAATGAGAAAGAAATAGTCTTGCTCGTACTTCTTTGAGCTAAGTTATACATTAACCCAAGTGTCTTAGTCAGATAAGACTACTTCAGGGTTGTAACATTGGAAGGATTGGGGACCGAAAAAGGCTTATTTTTTGCCCAGAAATTGTGAAGGGTTTGACATTGGTGATCATTGCAAATTTGCCACATGTCATTCGAAGAACATCTCCATTTCTTGAAGTGTACACTCCTCTTTTAGAGCGCACAAGGATGTTTAAAAGCGTCTCTTGTTACATTAAGAGACCGTCTGTTTGTGTGTTTGCAATTTGAGCACGACATCATTTGGAGAGTAGTCATCTTGATCTAACTCCTTTGCAGGGTCTTTTCATCGTCTCTCTAGACTTTACTGGGGATATTTTGAATAGACATCAGCCTTGCTTTTTACCAGGCACTTTGCTTTTTCTTGATGTCTAGGGATTTTTCTTTTCCCCCTTTTTTTAATCCCGTGTTTTTCTTTTCTTTTGGAGCTAGGATTTTCGGCAATCATGCTAGATATGCAACTTAAACTTTGGCACGCTTCCATTCCTAGAGTGATGTTGCCTTTGCTTTGGAATATGCAATGATCACCAATAGGTTGATGAAATGAATTTGCTGGCTCAACTTGGTTGTGCAAAGGATAACAGTGTGTAGGATAGAGAAATGAATTATTATCGTCATCCTATGACACTTGGATTATCATATAAACAACACACAAAGATTTATGTTAGTCCGAGCAAGAAAATTTCTAACCGTTTACTTTCTGATACTGATGGACTAACCTTCATTTGCCCCAATGTGGGGTGGTTCTTGACAGGGTTGAGAATGAAAATCGCCGTTCAATGGGGTTCTCAATGGGCATCTGTAGTGTTTGGAATGAAGAAATAAATGCCTCTGTCATCTCGATCCATGTAATCGTTGCGAATGACCCTTATATCCATAGGTTAAGGTTTCGCTATCATTTCCAATCTCCTCATCTCTCAAGTGTGTATGGGACGTGTTTGGATTAGGCTCGCTTCTCTTATGAGAAAATACCCTTTTGAACAGTTCAAACGACTCTTGTTGGAAAAATTCATTTCATTTCATCAAGATTTATCCTTCAAAGGGATTTTATGATGCACCATACATGTGTAATTCATGTTCAGACAATCTCATGTTTTAAAACATGAATGTCAATAAAGTAAGAATTCTATGTCTTTTTAGATGTGAGAATCGAATTAATTCTGAAAGTTTTTAATCTCCAATGAATTGGGAAAATGGATACTTACCTGCCCATCGAGGCTGGAGATCCTGGAGATATAAAAGGGATATGTCATTGTATATTCTAAAACTTTACAAAAATTGGAACGATGCATCTTACCCTTGGTCATATGCTCTAACGAGTGTACAAGGGTTGTGAAAATCTGCACTTCACATAGTAACACAAGATTGTTGGGTGTTCTAAAGTTCTTTCGACTTCTTGGTTTTTGGAGAAAAATGAAACTTACATGTCTTCCCTGATGGCGAGCTCCTTCCAAGGATAAATATTAAGCATTATTTTGGGTTTCCAAATTCAAAACAAATTGGGACGATACTACTTTACTCTTGATTTGAATTCCATTCTGCATGCCAATGTGCGGATTGTAGAAGCCGGCCCTTAAGCTTGTGGCCATGATTTCTTCGTCTGGTTGGGCAACGAATCCACCTCGAGGATTTACGTCGGAGGAGATTCATTCATCTTTTTGGGCGTGTTTCATGCACTGTTTTGTTATTTGAATGCATGGCTTCTTGGGTGCCTCATCTCTGTTCATCACCTGAGAGGAAAATGAGAGAACATTATCCCCGCATCTGATTGAAAATCATTTAGGAACGATACGTTCTTTTTACCAAATGGGTGGCTCCGCGGCCAAATGTGTTTTACATTGAAAGGATGGATTCCATTACGCTCTGCGGATGATAAATATCGCTTCGGGGACTTGCCCCACGGATCAAACGATGAATTTGATGTCTTCGGCTTCGACATGCTTTCCAGATGTAGGAATGGTTTGCCCCCATTTTCAGTGGAGATGGGTTTTGTCGAGTGGGCAAGATCAAAAACTCATCCTAGATTTGGCTTTAGTCGAAGGTTGAAATCCCGACCTTGGATAAGCGAATCATGATTCATCTCCTTCTGCTTCGGATTTGTCATTTGCATGCTTCACATTTTACAATACCAACTTCGCCGCTTGATGAAAATGAATCGATGATTTTCGAATTGTCCCAAGTTCTATAGTCATCTGCGTCGAATCTCTTTGAACTTCATCGGGTGATAGACAAACTGATAAAATGATTTTTCAATCCTGAGATCGAACTCCTGACGTTTCGTACCACTTCCAGTTCACTGACTACCAGGACACAGCACTATTGGCGTCCCTAACTGGTTCGTTTTTTGTTATAAAATTCTTGAAGCAGTTAGCGACCCCCATCGAGAATGAAACAAGCTCAATTTAGAGTTCATAACGACTAAAGGTCCCTTAGAACGATACAGAGCTAACCGTCTTTGAGCTCGCTCGGGCTTTTGCTCGCATTTTCCTATGTGAAGCCTTTAAATGTTTTTCTTCGTGGCGTTCAATTGATTCGCCTCGACTCTAATCTAACAAGAGATTGTCGTACTCAAGCATGATGATGCTCGCAGGTAGTACTGATCGCTGCCCCAGATTAACTCTAGGCATTAAGGAAGATTATCTTGCATGGAAGACTTTATGACAGAAAGATTAATGATACATCCATTCACATGTGCCTAGTTCCCTTGAGGATTCTCGGTGATCAGCCAGCTACACCATGAATCAGACATATAATCGTCATTTTGGATCATAACTTCATAAGTCCATCAGTTTTAAACTGATCGATCCAGATATGGAGCTCCTCATCAAGGAAATCTTTTGATTCTTCGAGCAACTGATATTCGGGTTGACCATCATCGCTTGGCGTTGAAGGATTCCTGTTTCTGTTGTGAGCGATCTGATTCTTCGAGCTAGAACCTTCGTCGTTGCTCGAGATTATAAGAGGATGATTGATCGGTTCACTATCAAAAGCACCTTCCATTTGGAAATGGGAGAAACAAAAATCCTCAAAGCATCCGCCCGCTTGATCTTCCGAAATCATATGCCCAAGCCGGGGAGATCTTTGAACACTAGGCGCAATATGTTGATCGGGGATAGGAAGAGCACTAGCGAAAAGTTGCTGCTCAAACCAAGGAGTTCGTACCTGCTGCACTTGTGGCATATACTCTTGAGGGGTGCTGAGATGATTCGAGGGAATATTTTGATTAGCGCCCAAGTAGTCGATGGTGCTGCTACCAGCTTGGTCGGTGCCTAGATTCGGCAGGGTATTTCTTACTTCAGGGGCATTGTAGTTATAGCCATGCCTAGTGTTTAGGCACAAGTTGAGTTCTTTCAGGTTCAGTGCTGTGTGGCGCTGTCTTAGCGCCCTTCTGTAGCTCTTGAGGTGACTCGCGACTCCATCTTTAGTGAGTCCTGGTATGTTCATGATCTCAAGTATGCGCGTTGGATATGCTGAGTTGATCCCTAGTTGCTGAACCGCACTAAGGAACTTGAGATGAAGCTCGGGGGACCAATTGACCCTCGTCTTCTTGCGACCCGGAACAGTGTTGACAACTTGGCTATTGCTCTCTGGCCTATTTCCAGTAGAATTTGATCGAGCCGGAAATTGTTGTGGAGGGAATTCATCAGCTTTGGATTGGTCGGTCGTGATAGTAAGCTCATCGTTAAGGAAACTCCAATCATGGTGACGCATATCACATCCTTTAGAAGGCATCGATATTGACTTCGTAGAATTGATTTGTTCATGCATATCTCCAACAAAATCCGATTGTATCGAAGATGGTTCGAGGGAGTGGGGTGGTGAATGAGCATTTTCAATCCTCATATAAGGCTTATCAAGGAACATTTCGCCGAGAGTGATAGGGCCACCGCAATTAAGGCAAGCGATAGTGCTGGGAGCTTTCTTATACCTCATGTTCTCCGCTCGAAGCTTTTCATTTTCCTCCTTTAGAATCGCAAGTTCTTGACGTCTGTGTTGAGCCCTCAATTTGGCTCGCTTATTTTGAAACCAAAACTTGACCCTCAAAGGTTTCATCCCTAGCTTCTGGCCCAATTCATTTCTTTGTTTCATGTTCGGGAGAGGGCATTCACTAAAGAAAGCTTCAAGCTCTTGGATTTCATTCTGAGTGTGGCACTGGCGACGTTTCCTTTTCCGGGATTGACCATCGCTGCTGCTGTTGTCGTCGCTGCTCAGATCCTGAACTTCGTTGCCGAAAGGGTTGGGTTCTGTGGTTCTGGTACCAGACGCCATCCTGGAATCTTCGAGATCTCTCAGTAGTTCATTTTCTGAGATTTTTTGGATCAGTCGCCTCTAGCAACTGATGGTAACCCTCAAACATGTTGGATCGAAAAATGTTCGATCAATTTTTGCTCACTCAGGGTTCTCTACTCTCTCATGTGTGCTCACTCTCTCTAAATTTTCTTTTGAGTGGTTCTGTATGCCCATGAAACGTTCTTTAAACATGGATGAAGATCATCAGGCAAGCGTTGCTCCCAAGATTTCGTATTTCCCGCTTTGTCGTCTTCTTTCTTCTTTTCAACGTGGAGGGACACCAAATCGATTTCCTTTTCTCGATATCCATGTCTGTCTCCCACTTATTTTCAAAAAGGTGGAACTACGCTCGCCTCCTGCTCAGTTTTTTAATATGATGAGACCGCCAAATCCTTTCGCAACTTTTTTCGATAGTTGCGCTTAACTCCCGCTCAATTTTAATATGGTGACACCGACATATCTTTTTACAACTTTTTTAGGTTTATCAAGCCTGAAATCGCGGACTGGGACAGATCTGATGGTTCACCGAAAGAGCCACCACTGCTTTACCCAATTAACTTGGCTCCACGAGCATTATTGCTGTGCCTTTCTTCATTCTCGAGTTGCTATAAAATGAGGAGTTAATGCAGAGAAGATTAACACTCTTACATAATTGCCTTTTCTTATTTTAATCACTCTACCACACTCATCTTCTTCTCCCTCACTCCAACGAAAATGACCTCCTCTCCTATTCGCGCTTTCTCGGCCGAAATTTTGGCCCAGTGGGAAAAACTCTATAACCTCCTCGGTCGAGGCTATGCTCATATAGCCGATCACCCAGAAACTGAAGATGAAATCCGCATTTTGCTCGTGGAAATAGACACCACCTCCATCGAGGGCACTAATTTAGAGAGGGAATATAGAATCTTCCCAACCCTCTTTACAAACTTTTTAGAGACTTACCGTGTCGCTCATCGAAAAGCTACCGTGGCTCACGTTTTGCGAGCTCGCTATGAGGATCGGTCCAACTGCTTGGTGTTGGCCAACCTTGTGGCCGATAGTCACAGAAAGGCTGTTGAGTTCGCCAACAAGCGAGTCTCGATGTTGCTTCGCGAGAGGGGAAATTTGGTGGAGCGCTTGGCCTTATCCCTGACCACCTATGAGCACGACCGTCGTAATGTCGTGTTGAAGTTTCAATGTGAGTGGCAGGAAGAAAGGCTTGACAGCATTACCGCGGATATAGCCCATGGGAAAGGACTAGTTCGGGACCTGGAAATAGCCGTCGAAGATCACGGGACCAAGGTTGCCGAGCTTAAAGGGGAATGTAAACGCCTTCTTCTTAAGCTTGCAGATCTCGAGTCTCGAGGTGGTGAGTATAAGCAAAGCATCAATAATATGGAGGGCCAACTTGGTTCCTTTGTGATGCTAATTAGGGCTCATTGCGGTTTTATGTTTCCACCCCGATGATTTGTATGATCTGCTTTTAAGGTCCCTCGATTGAGCGAAATGAATGAAAGCTCTAATGTGTGTGTCTCAACTTCTGTATGGCTGACTTTCTCGAACACCTGACCACTCTCAACCTAGGCAAGCTGCGCTTTGACATTGATGATTCGAGCGTGTACATCTTGATTTTTTAATCTTGCTTATGATCGGATAAAGGAACCTCCCACCGCGATTATCCACAAAAAGACTTCTCTTCTCTACTTGTTTTTAACCTGTTTCAAATGAAAAGGCAGAATCAAAAGAAAGAATTTGAAAAATAAAGCATAAATTCTTTCAATTTTATGCTTACTTGTGATTAATAGGGATAAGAGCATTTACAAGGGTTTTGGCCTTGTGCAAAAGCTTTTATCAATATTCCTCAAAGGAAAGCATATCATTGAAAGGAATGTAATTCACGATAATCGCCTTTGATCAATTCCAAGAAAATCAATGGAATGTTCAAAAGTACACAATTACGATGTGTTTTAAATTCAATTGAAGATACGGTATCCAAATTAAAGCCGTTTGCTAAGAACGAGAGTAATTTGGATATCTATCTTTTCATTAAATTTGAAAAACACGAATACTCTTGATCAATTATTGTGGATTACCAATGATGCAAAACATGCATGAACCAATTCAAGTTTATAGTTCCTTCTGGCGAAATTGGGATTGTATTGCCCTATACGGCCAAAAGGTTGTATAAGACTTCCAATTTCAATTTCATCCAAAGGAATTATAAAATTGATTTTGGAGTATTCGAGTGATTAGAAGAAATGCCACTATCACATTCCAATGACAAGTCAATAGAAATACAACAAATTTCAATCTGAATGTATATAAACTCAAATAGATCCCTAATACAATCAATCTAAAGGATCAGATAGAGAGGATCTCAGCAAAATAAATCCTATACAAGAAGGCTAGAAATGAAAATTAAAACAAAGGAATGTGATCTTAATACTTAGAGATGCCCCAGTTTCGATCTTTGAGACGTGACTTCAGGATCACCTATTCCAAATCGTCATCTTCATTAGATAATACCTTAATGATGTCCATAGCAGGCTCTTCTTGTCCACTTGGCGCTCGTAATGGGATGACATCATCTTCATCTTCCATCAAGAACATTGGGAGGAAAACACACCTATCTATCCTCAAAATGGCATTTAATCCAATCACCGGAATTATGCAATGAATATAATGATTAAGAGCTGTAACAAGTTCGAGGGATAGAAAAGTCTTACCAATCAAACTTAAGAGAAAATCAAGCTTCTCTGTATTTTTAGCAGTGTTAGGTATACTAACATTCCATAGACAAACGCATGAGACAAGTGAGGGAAAACTCCTAAAAATCAAAAGATAGGGCTTGGTACCTAAAGCCAAGGTTCTCACCTCGAATTCTGGGAAGAGCCGATTCCATTGCACAACTATCGTTGCATTGGGACTCAATCCATAGTTCGAAGTGAGCGGAATTGAAAAGTGGATTACCCCATGTTTTTCCTCACGGAGATTCCATTTTCAATTCCTTCTATTGTGTTCCTAAAGAGGGCGCCCGGGGTTTTAGGCGCAATTGTGTGTATTCATTGTGTCGTGCTAAAGCAATAGACATGCATTTTATTTAACAATCACCACTTCAATATAAACATCCACACAATCATACATCCAAAACTCCTGCCTGCATAAAACAAAGTTAACAAGCACTTCACCCCTTATTTCTCCCGTCTACAAAAACATCTAACACATTCGTTAGCATATACACTTCACTTTCGAGAGCATCTGCATAAAATTAGGTTAAAAGAATCAATCAACTTTTTAATCGGCTCAAGTCCACTAAATGGTTAAGAACCAGTCCCCAGCGGAGTCGCCAGTCTGTCGCGACCCTCTTGAGGTTGTCGGGCTCTCGAGGGCTAATGGGCCGTCCTGTCTGGTCGGACGCGGGCCTCTCCCAAGGCCCATTACCCAAATCGCAACGGAGGTATGCGTGATCGACTTTCAGTGTGGTCTAGTGACATGTGCTAAGTGTGCATGCCATGGAGTCGCCACCAATCATTTTTTTAGGGTATGATTGGACCACCCAATCGAATAGTTGGGAGTTTCTATTCAATTCTGCGAGAACCAGAGAAATGGTTTCGGGGACTTAGTTACACCAACTGTCAGAGTTGACGCCCTTTCGGTACCTAAGTTGACTGAATTTTCTAGCCTGAGATTCATGCGGATGAGTAAGGTATGAACCCTAAATCTAGAAATTCATGTAGATAGGAGTGATTATCCTAGCAATCACAATCAGTAATAAAATGCCCAACTCAAGGAATCTAGATATGCAAATAAATCACATGGCATTCCTAGTAAGGTCCTATTTATCAATCACAGCTCAAGAATAATTTAGCTGTCCTAGCCATTTTACACACGATCTAACCTAAGAAAAGTATTAGGAAGTATCGAAGGAGTTCGAGAGTACTCACATGGGGTTTGCCGTGCCCTGGTTTGGTCTTGGACGAGCTATCGAGCTCATGCCGACCCGATTATATTTGGAGATCCACTCGGCGTTTTACACCATGAAATCATGTGAAACAAAAACGAAAATATTCAGCAAGGGGCATTTATTGTAGATGGTGGTCGATCTAATTGGACGTCAAGACTAAAAAAGATGTAGAAATTTACAAATTAAAATACTCGAATGACATTTTTTTGCTAAATTCAACTCTATGCGTCGTGAAGAAACACATGCAATTGAACTTGAATTTTGACTATTTATGAGTTCAAAATGTAAAAGAAATTAAAATAAAAATATTGACTATTTTTCTATATTTTTACGACAGCGAACGCTATTTTTCTTCATTTTTCATGTATTTTTCTATTTTTGGAAAATATTAAAAAATATTAAAAAATATGAAAAATTATTTTTTATCAAAAATGGTTCCTTTAGCTTGGTCAAGGCTACCAAAGATGATTTTTTAATTTTTTTAACTTTTTATAGATTTTTTTATGAATTTTTTAAAAATAAACTATGAAAGACTGATCAAAAATCAGGTGTCAACAGCTATCGTTGGGAATATGTTTGTGGGGAATCCTTCCCATGAGTCTACCTCGGCAATTTCCATCCAGGAAATCTTAAACTTCAGTAACTCATATCGACTTTAGCCCACCCATTGCTGGTTCTAATCCTTAAGGGTTTCTTAGAGGTTCCATTTCTTAGAACTTCACGACCGCATCATAACATTTATCCACATAAAAAACTTACGCTCCTTGCACCCAGCACACAGCGAGCGTTCTCCTCAAGATCTGCAGGACAATTCTTAACTTCCATTTGTGTTTCTCGTAATTTATCAAGTAAATCCAAATATCATCCACGAGGACAATAACAAGTCAATCTATTTATTCCATTGACATTCGATCATGCCTTTATCTTCTTCTTTATTACCAAATGACTAACTACCTTAATTGTTCTTTGCATCATCCATGTGAGAGTCTCACAGTTTGGCTTCCTGTTTCCTTAGATCTCCTATTAGGCCTGTCGCGACCCGTCCGAAATTTTCCCCCGATCCGACGGTGCGAGGGATTGAATTTCGTTTGTGTGACGGGCGAATGGATTACCGATCGCGGGTCTTGGATCGGGGCGGGCCCTCCCAGGCCCATACCAAATCGCGGCGGGAGTATTTTTCAAAGGATTCGACGATAAGAGTCGATCGCTTTCGACCTTAGTGTGGTCGTGGTGGCATGTGCAACTTGTGCATGCATTTGGAGTCGCCACCGGTCTTTCTTGGAGGGTAGACCGGAAACCTTACTGACCGATTGGGAGAGATCGATCAGTTCTGCGGAACCAGAGATTTTGGGTTCGGGGACTTGGTTACGTCGGTGTCATTACCAACGCCCTTTCGGTACCTAACGCGAGTGATTTTCCTAATTAAGATTTCATGCGGGTGCAATTTTGGGTGAGATAGGTTTGATTCAGGGTTTCATGCAGATTGGAAGACTGGTCCTATCAAATCACAGTCAATATAAGGAAAGCGCAAGTCATGTGCATAAATAAGTCATGTCAATGCACATCAATTTCAATCATTGGCCTCCTAGTATAGCCATAAGGGCTTAGGGAAGATGTGATTTAGGGCTAGGGGGTAAAATGGGAAGATTCGAGGACAATTAGCCCGAAGGGAAAAATTGTCATTTTTGGAAGGTTTGGATGCCGAATTACCCAAAATATTCCATGGCCAGTTGATTGTGGGCATTTCCCATTTTTGAGAATTTTTTGGAATTTCTTGATTTTTCTTCAATTTTTGGAAGACGATTCGCCCAAAGGGCGAAATCGTCATTTTAAGAAGGGTCGGGGTTTAAAACACCCGGGATGAGCCTTGGCCAGTTGTTTGTGGCCATCTCCTATTTTTTGGGATTTTCCTGGATTTTTTAGAATTTTTTTTGGAAGATGGTTTGCCAGAAGGGCAAAACCGTCATTTCTGAAAAGATCGGGGGTCGAAAGACCCGAAACAGGTCGTGGCCAGTTGAATGTGGCCATTTCCTATTTTCTGGAATTTTTTTAGAATTTTTCTGAATTTTCCGATTTTTTTGAATTTTTCATGATTTTTCATTTTTTATTGATTTTTTGATTATTTTATTATTATTCTTGAATTTTTTTAATATTTAAAAATATTTTCCGGGCCGGGTCAAACCCGGCCCGCGCCTCTCGGGCGCCCGGCCCGACCCTAGGGGTCGACATCGGCCTAAAATGACACCGTTTTATATGTTTTAAACATTTTTTTTTTATTTTTTAACAATTTTTTGATTTTTTATCTATTTTATCTAATTATCCGAAAATTCCCCGGATCGGGCGGCTCTTGTTGCGCCACGTGGCCTCATCCTGTGCGTCCGATCTCTCGCTCAATCGGAAGACCCACAGAGAGCCATGTGGCTCAATCATAACCGTCGGATCAAAAATTAATTTATTTTCTTTTTTAGAAAAACCATTCAAATCGGACGCTCCGGATTGTGCCACGTGGCTATGCCTGGTGCGTCCGATCTTGGACAAGATCGGACGATCCACAGAAATACGGAGGTTTTCCACGTCCGACGGGATTGTTTGTTTTTGAAAAGGGGTCCCAAGTCGGAGGTTTTCCACGTCCGCTGGGATTGTTTGGTTCTCTTGAAAAGGGGTCCCAAGTCGGAGGTTTTCCACGTCCGATGGGATGGTTTGTTTCTCAAAAGGAGTTCCCAACACGGAGGTTTTCTACGTCCGATGGGATTGCTAGGTTCTTCAAATGGTTCCCAAGTCGGAGGTTTTCTACGTCCGGTGGGATTTCCTGATTTTTGAAATGGGTTTCCCGAATTGGAGGTTTTCCACGTCCAATGGGATTGCCTATTTTTGAAAAAGATTCCCAAGACGGAGGTTTCCCACGTCCGCTGGGATGGTTTGGTTTTCTTGAAAAGGGGTCCCAAGTCGGAGGTTTTCCACGTCCACTGGGATGATTTGTTTCTCAAAAGGGGTCCCCGGTCGGAGGTTTTCCACGTCCGCTGGGATGGTTTGTTTCTCAAAAGGAGTCCCCAACACGGAGGTTTTCTACGTCCGATGGGGTTGCTCGGTTCTTCAAATGGTTCCCAAGTCGGAGGTTTTCTACGTCCGATGGGAACGTTTAATCTTCTGAAAATGGGTCCCGAGTCGGAGGTTTTTCACGTCCGCTGGGATGGTTTGTTTCTCAAAAGGAGTTCCCAACACGGAGGTTTTCTACGTCCGATGGGATTTCCTGATTTTTGAAATGGGTTCCCGAATTGGAGGTTTTCCACGTCCAATGGGATTGCCTATTTTTGAAAAAGATTCCCAAGACGGAGGTTTTCCACGTCCGCTGGGATGGTTTGGTTTTCTTGAAAAGGGGTCCCAAGTCGGAGGTTTTCCACGTCCGCTGGGATGGTTTGGTTTCCTTGAAAAGGGGTCCCAAGTCGGAGGTTTTCCACGTCCGCTGGGATGATTTGTTTCTCAAAAGGGGTCCCCGGTCGGAGGTTTTCCACGTCCGCTGGGATGGTTTGTTTCTCAAAAAGAGTCCCCAACACGGAGGTTTTCTACGTCCGATGGGGTTGCTCGGTTCTTCAAATGGTTCCCAAGTCGGAGGTTTTCTACGTCCGATGGGAACGTTTAATCTTCTGAAAAGGGGTCCCGAGTCGGAGGTTTTCCACGTCCGCTGGGATGGTTTGTTTCTCAAAAGGAGTTCCCAACACGGAGGTTTTCTACGTCCGATGGGATTTCCTGATTTTTGAAATGGGTTCCCGAATTGGAGGTTTTCCACGTCCAATGGGATTGCCTATTTTTGAAAAAGATTCCCAAGACGGAGGTTTTCCACGTCCGCTGGGATGGTTTGGTTTCCTTGAAAAGGGGTCCCAAGTCGGAGGTTTTCCACGTCCGCTGGGATGGTTTGTTTCTCAAAAGGGGTCCCCGGTCGGAGGTTTTCCATGTCCGCTGGGATGGTTTGTTTCTCAAAAAGAGTCCCCAACACGGAGGTTTTCTACGTCCGATGGGGTTGCTCGGTTCTTCAAATGGTTCCCAAGTCGGAGGTTTTCTACGTCCGATGGGAACGTTTAATCTTCTGAAAAGGGGTCCCGAGTCGGAGGTTTTCCACGTCCGCTGGGATGGTTTGTTTCTCAAAAGGAGTTCCCAACACGGAGGTTTTCTACGTCCGATGAGATTTCCTGATTTTTGAAATGGGTTCCCGAATTGGATGTTTTCCACGTCCAATGGGATTGCCTATTTTTGAAAAAGATTCCCAAGACGGAGGTTTTCCACGTCCGACGGGATTGTTTGATTTCCTTGAAAAGGGGTCCCAAGTCGGAAGTTTTCCACGTCCGCTGGGATGGTTTGGTTCTTCAAAAAGTTCCCAAGTCGGAGGTTTTCTACGTCCGATGGGAATGTTTGGTTCTTCAAAAGGTTCCCAAGTCGGAAGTTTTCTACGTCCGATGGGAATGTTTGGTTCTTCAAAAAGTTCCCAAATTGGAGGTTTTCCACGTCCAATGGGATTGTCTATTTTTGAAAAAGATTCCCAAGACGGAGGTTTTCCACGTCTGATGGGAATGTTTGGTTCTTCAAAAGGTTCCCAAGTCGGAGGTTTTCTACGTCCAATGGGATTGTCTATTTTTGAAAAAGATTCCCAAGACGGAGGTTTTCCACGTCCGATGGGAATGTTTGGTTCTTCAAAAAGTTCCCAAATTGGAGGTTTTCCACGTCCAATGGGATGTTTAATTTTTAAAAAGTTCCCAAGTCGGAGGTTTTCTACGTCCGATGAGAACGTTTGGTCTTCTGAAAGAGGATTTCTTCTTTCCCCTTTTTTGAAAAAGATTCCCATGGCGTGGGTTCTCCATGTCAGAGGGGATGTTTTTAATGATTTTTGTAAAAGGGTTCTTCATTCTCCTTTTTTTTGAAAAGATTCACATGGCGTGGGTTCTCCACGTCAGATGAGTCGTTTTTTATTTTAAATGATTTTTAGAGAGGGGGTCTTCCGTCCCCCATTTTTGAAAGATCCCGAAATTCACCGGGGATTCGCCAGAAATTTTAATCCGTATGGTGGATCGGACCTTTGTGTTGATCCTTAAGGCGGTATCTACCTCGTGTTGACCCTTTAGGCGGTTTCTACCTTGAGTTGACCCTTCAGGCGGTATCTAACTTTGATTGACCTTTCAGGCGGTTTCTACCTTTGATTTGACCCTTCAGGCGGTTTCTACCTTTGGTTGACCCTTCAGGCGGTTTCTACCATTGAGTTGACCCTTCAGGCGGTTTCTACCTTTGGTTGACCCTTTAGGCGGTGTCTACCTTGAGTTGACCCTTCAGGCGGTTTCTACCATGATTTGACCCTTCAGGCGGTATCTACCTTGAGTTTGACCCTTCAGGCGGTATCTACCATTGAGTTGACCCTTCAGGCGGTTTCTACCTTGGTTGACCCTTCAGGCGGTTTCTACCATTGATTTGACCCTTCAGGCGGTTTCTACCTTGAGTTGACCCTTCAGGCGGTATCTACCTTTGATTTGACCCTTCAGGCGGTTTCTACCTTTGGTTGACCCTTCAGGCGGTATCTACCTTTGAGTTGACCCTTCAGGCGGTTTCTACCTTTGATTTGACCCTTCAGGCGGTTTCTACCTTTGATTGACCCTTCAGGCGGTTTCTACCTTTGATTTGACCCTTCAGGCGGTTTCTACCTTTGGTTGACCTTTCAGGCGGTGTCTACCTTTGAGTTGACCCTTCAGGCGGTTTCTACCATTGAGTTGACCCTTCAGGCGGTTTCTACCTTTGGTTGACCCTTTAGGCGGTGTCTACCTTGAGTTGACCCTTCAGGCGGTTTCTACCATGATTTGACCCTTCAGGCGGTATCTACCTTTGAGTTGACCCTTTAGGCGGTTTCTACCTTGATTTGACCCTTCAGGCAGTTTCTACCTTGAGTTGACCCTTCAAGCGGTTTCTACCTTTGATTTGACCCTTCAGGCGATTTCTACCTTGAGTTTGTTGAGGCGACATTCTGGGAGCTGGGTTCTCCAGGTATCCTGCAGAAGTTTGAGCCTGAAATATTTTTCTTCACCAAGAAAATGTTAGTAATCTTCGGGAAGACGATGTCTGGCCACTTGCCGAAGCCGCATGACTTTAGTTTAATCATGAAATGTGCATTTTGATGCTGGAGGTTATCCAAAGCATTCTTGCAGCATGCAAATGTGATCACAAGTCCCTTGCACGGAAAATCTGGATCAACAGTTTGAAAATTCCAAAAAGAGTTTGTTCAAAACATCAATTGGAATATTTCTCGACAAAGAGGTCTTCTCACCTGTTTTGAGATAGTGGTTTTTATAGGGGATGCACTCAATTCCCTACTTGCCTGTGCCTAGGTTTTAGGCTCATTCGCAGCGCATACATTTTGATCGGTCAGGAGGTCTTTCACGGGACCGTAATGTTGGGCTTGGTTATTGATCTTCAAGAGGGACTCACTTTTGAGTCAAGGTCATTGAATGAAAGTTTTCGCAATCTGCTCCGGGTTTACAAGTCGAGAACCCTGCAAAATGAGAAAGAAATAGTCTTGCTCGTACCTCTTCGAGCTAAGCTATATGTTAACCCAAGTGTCTTAGTCAGAGAAGACTGTTTCTGGGTTATGATGTTGGTAGGATTGGGGACCGAAAAAGGCTTGTTTTTGGCCCGGAATTCATGAGGGGATTGACGTTGGTGATCATTGCAAGCTTGTCACCTGTCTTTTCCATTCTGCGTCTTCAATTTTTTGAGGTGTGCAACCGCTTTTGAGGTGTGCACAAATTCTTTAGAGAGAATCTCTGGCTGCATTAAGAGATTGACAATTCTGTCTACGTCTTTCCTCCACGCTTGACATCATTTGGAGGAGCGACCTTTTGATCTGACTCCTTTAGGGGTTTTTCTCTCTTCCTTTCCCTACCAAGTTTCATTAGGGATCGATCAAATTGTTCACCCGAGCATCGGCCTCGCTTTTACCAGGCACTTTGCTTTTTCTTGATGCTGGGGGTTTCTTTAATCCCTTGTCGCAAGTGAGATGCTTTGGCAATTGTGCTAGATATATGATTTGGCTCTTAGCACGCTTGAGTATCGACTTAGTAGCTTTTTCGTAAACCCTAGGTCTTGAACTCCCTCGTTTCTGAAGTGATCTGCCTTTGTCTTGGAATTTGCAATGATCACCAACGGGTTTATGAAATGAATTTGCAGGCTCAACTTGGCTGTGCAAATGATAAACGTGTGTGGGATAGAGAAATGAACGCTTCTCGTCATCCTATGGCACTTGGATTACCATATAAACAACACACAAAGATTAATGTTAGTCCGAGCAAGAAAATTTCTAACCATTTTCTCCTGACGCTGCTGGACTTACTTCCTTTTTGCCCCGGTGTGGGGTGGTTCTTGACAGGGTTGAAAAATGAAAACCGCCGTTTGAAGGGGTTGTCAATGGTCACCTGTAGTATTTGGGGATATGAAACGAATGCCTCCGTCATCCCAATCCATGTAATTGCTGCGAATGGTCCCTACTTCCGTAGGTCCATATTTTGCTATCTGATCCGCTCCACTCCTCTCTCAAGTGTGTGTAGGACGTGTTTGGATTTAGGCTTTGCCTCTCGTCTTTCGAGGAAACGTCCCTTTGAAAGTTTTGCATAACTTTTGCTTGGAAAAAATCTCTTTCATCTTCTCCAAAAATTTTACCCGTCAAGGGGATTTTATGCTGCACCATGCATGTTCTAATTATGTTTAGACAACCTCATGTTTTCAAAACATGATTGTTGATGGAGTTAGAACTCTATGTCTTTTCTAGACATTAGATTCTGAAAGCTTTTCTTTTTCTCTTTTCTTCTTTTTTTTTCTTTTTTGTTTTGGGTTGGGGAGAGGGGTACTTACCTGTCCGCCGAGGCTGGAGGTCCCTGAAAATGTAGAAGAAACACGTTATTGTATGTTCACGAATTTTTCAAAAATCGGAACGATACATCTTACCCTTGGTCATGTGCTCCGACAAGTATGCAAGGGTTGTAAAAATCCTGCTTCGCCTTGTTGGCGAACCCCTGTCAAGGACGGGAGTTAGGTGTCAGTTTGTATTCCAAAATTCAAGATAGATTGGAACGATACCGCCTTATTCTGTTTTGTGTTTCCGTTTGAACACAAACGTGCGGCTGTCGCGACCCACTCCCGAGCGGAGGGCTAATGGGCCGCCCGATCGCGGGTTTGATCGGACGCGGGCCTCTCCCAAGGCCCATTACCCAAATCGCAACTGCTGGATATACGTGGTCGACCTTCAGTGTGGTCTAGTGACATGTGATGAGTGTACATGCCAAGGAGTCGCCACCAATCGTTTCGTGGAGGGTACGATCGGAAACCCTATCGAATAGTTGGGAGTAGTCTATTCGATCCTGCGGAAACCAGAGAAGTGGGTTCGGGGACTTAGTTACGCCAACTGTCAGAGTTGACGCCCTTTCGGTACCTAAGCTGAATGGTTTATCTGATCTTAAGATTTCATACAGATGAGTGGGGTACAGATCCTAAATCTAGGGGTTCATGCAGATGGGAAATACTATCCTATCACTCACAATCAATAAAAGTAATAGCGCAAATCGAGGAATCAATACATGCGGATAAAACACATGAAATCAGCATGGCATCCCTAATGAGGCCCTATTAGCCTAGAGAAATATCAATCAAGGCTTAAGAGTGATTTGGACATAATTCGCCCATGAGGGGCAGAATCGTAATTTTGAACAATTCGGGGAAAATTTACCCTTTAAAAGGATAAATCTGTCATTTTAGACGAATTGGGAAGTCCAAAGACAGTGGAAATAGGATTGGCCATCAATCCAATCCATTTCCTATTTTTCGGGAATTTCCAGGATTTTTCTGGAATTTTCAAGTAATTTTACCCTTGGAGGGGTAAAGTCGTCATTTTGAACAAAGATGAGAACTGAAAGTCTCAAACATTAGGGTTGGTCGTCCACCTGACCCAAACCCTAACTTTAAGCAATTTTTAGGACTCAATTGAGACGCGAAGGACAATTTTCCCATTGAGGGGCAAATCGTCATTTTGAGAAAAAGGGGGCGGGACTCGAAAACCCAAACCTAAGAATTGGTCGCGTACTCGACCCTCACTCTTTACCTTGACATTATCGTCCCTATCTCTCATACACAGCAGAGGCGACTTACCCCTAAAGGGTAATGTCGTTAAATCTTGGAAGAACGGATAAGAAACCCCAAAAATAGGGTTGACCAGTTGTCTGTGGTCAACCCTCGATTTTTGGGGATTTCTAGAATGTCTAGGATTTTTCCACAATTTTTCCACATTTTTTTTGAATTTTCTGGAATTTTCTAGCATTTTTTTGGATTTTCTAGGATTTTTCTGATTTTTTGATTTTTTTGATTTTTTTGATTTATTTTTTTTTAAAATCATTTTTTATTTTTTAATTAAAAAAATATGATTCGGACCGGGTCGACCCGACCCACTCGGGTCGGAACCCGGCCCAGACCCGGACCCGTGCGAACCCCGGCTCCAAAAAGACGCCGCATCTCATTTTTTATTTTCGGATTATTATAATCTGATCTGACGGCCTACACCACGCCGCGTGGCTTGTCTGCGCCCACTAGATCTGATTACTAGATTCTACGGTCTAGATTAAGCGAAGACTCGACCTGAGCCGTTTGATTGACTTACTAAAACGAACGGACAAGATTAGAAACTGAGACTTGATCTGAGCCGTCCAATCTTACTAGCCTAAACGACGTCGCCTACCCACTTAGCCAAACGACACCGTTTCCACCCTTTGTTTATTTTCTGATTTCGAAAATCATTTTCAGTTAATTCTATTTATTAATCGGACGGCCACTAGAATTTAGGTTCGATTTATCTCAGCCGTCCGATCCTTTAATTCGAATAACAGACCCTAACGGCCATGCTGACTCGACACTACGTGGACCAATCACTGAATGACATCTGGACATTTGACTCGCTGACCGCGCCACGTTAACTTCGTCTTCAACCTCGCGACTCCGGCAGAACGGACGGCTGTGCTTCTCCGGTGGTGATCTAACGGTGGAATCTTGACAGATCGGAGCGAGACCGGCGGCAATCGACTCGCGATGATCTCTATTTTAACATATCTAGGAATCGCAACATTTTATTCACAGAATCGCAAGAATCATGTAAAGTGCCGAATACGGCCATGGGAGTTCGATCGCGTAATCTATCTAAAATCGCAGCAATTCAATCACAGAATAACACCGGTAGAGGTTCAGAAGACTCACCTCGAGCTCCGATTGAGCTCGCTAGGCCCAGATTGGGCTGGGGAAAGATGAACAGTGGCTCGGCAATGGAGGTTGGATTGGAAGACTCGATTGGGCGTGTTAAGGCAAAATCGATGCAAACAAGATACGCGACGATGGTCAGTGATGTTCAGGGAATGAAACGCACACATTAATTGTTTGAGTGATTAAGAAATGCGCGAATCGCCATGGGAGCTTGAAGAAAAACTCGGGACTGCAACTCACCTGTTCTCGCGGATTCCTCGTGCACGGCCGACGGCGATTACTTCCTGGCACTCTGGGCAAGCTTCAGAGGGTCTTCTTTGGCTTTGGTTCAGCCGGAAACGGCCCAACCGATGCCTTGCAGTCGAGCTCAAATTCTCGACGACCGGGGTCGGAGAACGGGCTCTCTCTCGCGCGATTCTACTCTCTCTTCTCTAACTGAATCTCCTCCCCCTCAACAGAAAACGAACGCAGGCTTTTATAGCTCTTAGAATTTTGGCGCCGAATCGGGGACGACCAACTGACTTCAATAGCACGTGCCATCACGTGATTTTAGGTTCAAACGACGTCGGGGAAGATGGGGATTCTGTCTATCCCCGTTTGGTTCTCTGGTGGACTTCATTTTACGCGAATTTGTCACGAATTTGAGCTATTTTGTGCTTTTGTTGACTTTTTGCAGCTTCGAGATTTGACCGGCCAACTGCCTTTTATTCCATCGACGTCGAGCGGCGCCACCGGTGTTAGTTGATAGGCAGGAGTATAGGCAACAATACGCCCACCATTGCGTGTTCGATTATCCACGAATTGGCTTCCAATTTGAAGATCAAAATCACTCTTGGAACTGTTCATCTGCGCAAGTTTCTTATTGAAGACGATGACACTGTAGCAAACCGGTTCGACCGGTCAAATTGGGGATCGTGTAATTGAGGGTGTAAATGATCAAATTGGGTCAAACCACCTATGCCAATCGATTTAAAATGGTGAAATCCATTGGGTAGCATGTTTAATTTGCAATAATAGCCCTTGAATTGAAAGTAATTTCAATTATGCTTGATTTTAAGGACTAAAATGCAATTTTAGTATGCAATTGAACAACTTGTCCGAGCAATTAGGTCAAATTGAAATAGGGGACAATTAGATTGAATGTCAAGATCCTAGAAAATGCTAAAATTGCAAATTAAAAGACTCAATTGGTATTTTTTTCTCAAATTCAATAGTACGGGTTACAAAGGAACACCTAAAATTCAATCTGATTTTGGATTATTTGTGAGGTCAAAAATACAAGGGATTAAAAGGAAAAATATTGGATATTTTTCCCTATTTTTGTGACCTCAAATGCTATTTTTCTTGATTTTTTGAATATTTTTCTATTTTTTAAAAAAATATTAAAAAATATGAAAATTATGAAAAATTATTTTTTGGTCAAGAATGGTTCCTTGGGCCTGGCCAAGGCCACCAAAGTTGATTTTGTAATTTTTTGACTTTTTATGAATTTTTTATGATTTTTCAAAAATAAAACTGAAAAAGGCTAGGTCAAAAATCAGGTGTCAACAGCTGCCCCTCTTTGAGAGGAATCTCGTGAGAGGTTTCGCTCAAAGACAGGTGACACCTGAGTCTAAACCGACTCGACTGGGGAAAAGAAAAATGAATCTTGACATTCAAACTTTCTTGCCTTGCTGGTGAATGCTCTGCTCCTTATTCTTTAGCTGACCTGAGAGAGAAAGTAGAGAGACCCACCTGTTACTTACCTGTTGATCACCTGCCTGATGCTCGTGCGGTCTGAGCGGTGTATAATGGGTTCAAGTGAATACCTAGGGACTCGTCTTTTGAGTATCCTAAGGCGGTTAAACTCTAGCCTGTATGGTAGGCCGTACCAGAATGGGATTCCTATACTTGACAGGAACCTATGAATGACGCACCCAGTCTCTTAGGGATTATCAGGGTTTTTGATCCGTATGGTGGATCAGACCATGAATAGGACTCCTTTCTGCTAGGAACCTATGGATGACGCACCCAGTCTCTTAGGGATTGTCAGGGGTTTTGATCCGTATGGTGGATCAGACCATGAATAGGACTCCTTTCTGTTAGGAACCTATGGATGACGCACCCAGTCTCTTAGGGATTGTCGGGGTTTTGATCCGTATGGTGGATCAGACCATGAATAGGACTCCTCTCTGTTAGGAACCTATGGATGACGCACCCAGTCTCTTAGGGATTGTCGAACATTTTGATCCTATATTCTAAGGAATTAACTAGGATTTATACAAATGAGGTGTACCTGACCTTGAGGTTTTACCAAATGAGCTATTCTGGGTTTAGGGGTTACCTAGAACCTCACAGAAAGCAGATTTTGACAACAGTTTTTGATCCTATATTCTAAGGAATTAACTAGGATTCATACAAGCGAGGTGTGCCTAACCTTTAGGCTTTACCACATAAGCTATTCTGGGTTTAGGGGTTATCTAGAACCTCACAGAAAGCAGATTTTGAAAATTGTCCTTTCGACACGCGAGGCGTTATTCTGGGATTTGGGGATTCCAAGTATCCTGCAGAAAACTTAAACCTGCAAAAACTTTGATAAGATTCTTCTGGGATCTAGGGGCTACCTGAAATCTTGCAGAAAGATTATCTTGAATATTGGTATCTCACATAGGGAGATAATTTCAAACATTGTCCTTTTGACATGGGAGGTGACATTCTGGGACCTGGGAGCTCCAGGCATCCTGCAGAAAGTTTCAACCAGTAACACTGGGATCTCACACAGGGAGATAATTTCAAACATTGTCCTTTTGACATGGGAGGTGACATTCTGGGATCTGGGAGCTCCAGGTATCCTGCAGAAAGATCAAACCTGTAAATTTGAAATCTCACAAAGGGATGATTTCGGAGATTGTCCTTTTGACATTGGAGGTGACATTCTGGGATCTGGGAGCTCCAGGTATCCTGCAGAAAGATCAAACCTACAAAATTGTTCATAAGAATGTGTTTTCCTGAGATATGGAATTACCAGGGATCTTGCAGGAAAATAAACTTGAAAGCTCTTCTTCACAGAGCAAGGCATCCTTCTAGAATCTGGGGTTACCATGATTCCTATAGAAGTTTAACCAAGAACAATAGCATTCTAGAATCTGGGGTTACCAAGAATCTGTCAGAAGCTCAGGCATATAAACTCTCCTTCTTAGAGAAATGTGTCATTCTGAGACCTGGGGTTATCAGGGGTCCTGCAGAAGTTTAAACTTGAAATATATTCTTCACAAAAGAAGTAGCATTCTGAGGTCTGGGGATACCAGGGGTCCTACAGAAGCTTGAACATGTAAACTCCTTCTTACCAAGAGAGGTTGTGTTCTTCTGAGATCTGGGATTGCCAGGAATTCTACAGAAGTTTAGACATGTTAAACGTTTCTCCCCAAGAGAGATACGAGCCATTTTAGGAGCTGAAGTCATCAAGAATCTTGCAGAAGCTCCAATCTGAAAATTTTCTTACCAAAGGCACATCAATGGTCTTCAGGTGATATCTGATGTCAAACTGATAGCACTTTATGACTTATATCATAGTCATGAAAGAATTTCAATGGATGCATTACGATGCTGGAGGTTATCCAAAACACCTTGTAACATACGGAGGTGATCAAAAATTCCTTGTGGGGAAAGTTTGAAATAAACAATCTGAAATTACCAAAAGAGTTTGGTTAAAATGTCCAACGGAGTATTCTCATCAAAGAGGACTTCTCACCGTTTTGAGGTAATGGTCTTTTACCAAGAATGCACTCGAATTTCCTATCAAACCTGCGCCTAGGGTTCAGGATCATTCGCAGTGAATACACCTCGATCGATCAGGAGGACTTCCAAGGGACCGTAATGTTGGGCTTGGTCAACGGTTTTCAAAGGGGACTTGCGTGCAAGTCAAGGCTTTCGAAGAGAAGTCTTTAATGTCTGCTCCAGGTTTACAAGTCAAGAAACCTGCAAAATGAGAAAGAAATAATCTTGCTCGAACTTCTTCGAGCTAAGCTTAGACATTAAACCCTATGTCAATCCAAGTGCCTTAATCAGAAAAGGCTTTTCAGGGTTGTAACGTAGGTAGAATTGGGGACCCAAGAAAGGATTGTTTTTGGCTCAGAATACGCGAAGGGTTTATCATTGGTGATCACTGCAAGTTTACTGCCATCTTGCCCCTTCTGGTTCAAAGAGCGTCTTCAGTCTTTGAAGTGCATATTTGTCTTTAGAGAACATCTCTCTTATGTCAAGACGGCGTCAATACCTTGTCTTATGCTTACATCATCTGAGTGTGACATGATTTGGGAGCATCCTTTGCTGTCTAGCTCCCTTGGGATTTTCTTTTACAATCAGATCTCACTAGTGACCTATACAAAGGTATCATACCATCTTTTGGCATTTACAAAATCAAACACATGATTCACAAGTGTACAAGTATTTGGACGGCATTGGCCTTGCTTTTACCAGGCACTTTGCTTTTTCTTAATGCCCAGGATCGAATTTTTCTATCTCTTTTTTTTCTTTTTTTCTTTTTTGAAATCCCATCTTTTCTTTTCTTTTGGGGATCAAAATTTTCAAATGAATGTGCTAGATGTACAACTTGAATCTCAGCACTCAAACATTAGTCCAGGAATTTTTCACAAATCCTGTGTTTTGAACTCTTTCGCTCTTGAAGTGACGTTGCTTCCACCTTGGAATATGCAATGATCACCAACGGGTTTGCGAAACTAACGTATAGGCTCAACTGGGCCGTGCAAGGGGTAAAAGTGTATAGGATAGAGAAACGAATGCTTTTCGTCATCCTAAAGCACCTGAATTACCATATAAGTTAAAATGACAAGCAACACACGAAGATTGATGCAAGTCTGAGCAAGAGAACTTCTAATCATTTACCTCCTGATACCGCTGGACGTATCTCCAGTTTGCCCCACTGTGGGGTGGTTCTTGACAGGGGTAAAGAATGAAACCGCCGTTCAAAGGGGTATCAACGGTCACCTGTAGTGTTTATGATAGAGAAACGAATGCCTCCGTCGTCTCGATCCATGTAATTACTGCGAATAACCCTTACTTCCGTAGGTCAAGGTCTCGCTGTACTTACCACTCCACTCATCTCTTAAGTGTGTATGGGACGTGTTTGGACCAGGCTTGCCTATTGTCTGAGGAAACATCCTTTTGAACGGTTTAAGCAACTTTTATTGGAAAAGTTCATTTTGCTTTCTCCAAAACTTATCCTCCAAGGGGATTTATGATGCACAATGTATATTTCAACCATGTTTAGATAACCTCCAAGTTTAAACATGAGTGCCAATGCCATGACTGTGAGAATTTTGCATTTTTATTGACATGATAATTGAATGCATGCTAGATTCCAAGAAGCCTTTCAAATTCTAGCAATAAAGATCCCGACAGTCTTAAAACCTAAGAGGTTGGGAAAGGAATACTTACCTGCCCAGCGCGGCTAGGGATCCCTGAAAAACATAAAAGGGATATGTCGGTGTATGCTCTCGAATTTCAGAAAATTAGAACAATACATCTTACCCTTGATCATGCACTCCAATGGAAGTGGAAAGATTCATGAAAATCTGTATTTTTCTTAACAACACAAGATGGTTAAGTTGTTCTAAAATTTCTTGAAATTCTCAATCTTTGGAGAAAAGGACGTGCACCTGACCACCGCGACAGTAAGTCGTCTTGATCATGCATTCCTATTTATCGCGACCTCGCTCCCTTGGGCCCTGCAACATTGAACACATGCTAGTGTATGCGTGGATGCATGAGGTGCTTATGCAATGACTATTATGAAGGGCATGCTTAATTCGGGATAAGTCGTATGATTGGAATCTGATTTTATTTCACGGGTAATATCTCTTCACAGCATCTGAATTTACAGGGTGCCCCAGTTCTTCTCCTTCGGAGTTTACAAGAATCAATGCTCCTCCCGTGAGAATTTTCTTGATGATGTAAGGGCCTTCGTAATTCGGAGTGAATTTTCCTCCTGGATGGGTAGTACTTGGCAAAACTTTTCTGATTACCAAGTCGTCTACTTCGAAACTTCTGATCTTGACCTTTCGATTGAATGCCCTGGCTACCCTTTTCTGGTAAGTTTGTCCGTGGCAAATGGCTTTAAGACGTTTCTCGTCTATCAAATTCAGTTGTTCATATCTGTGTTTGAAATATTCTGACTCAGAGAGTTTATTTTCGGATAAGATTCTCAAAGAGGGGATCTTAACTTCCACTGGTAGAACTGCTTCCATTCCATATACCAGACTATAGGGAGTTGCCCCTGTGGAAGTTCTGATTGACGTTCGGTAAGCCATTAGGGCGAAGGGCAGCCTTTCGTGCCAATCCCTATAGTTTTCTGCTGTCTTAGCCAAGATTCTTTTGATATTTTTGTTGGCTGCTTCCACTGCCCCATTCATCTGTGGGCGGTAAGGAGATGAATTCATATGTCGAATGCTAAAGTGATCCAGCAGATCATCGACAATCTTGTTGTTCAGGTTAGACCCATTATCTGTGATGATCGCTTGAGGGGTACCATACCGGGATATGATATCTCTTTTGACGAATCTTGCCACATTTCTTGCAGTGACATTCTTGTAAGAGCTGGCTTCTACCCATTTGGTGAAGTAATCAATCGCTACCAAGATGAAGCGATGACCATTTGAAGCTACAGGATTAATAGGTCTTATCATGTCTATGCCCCACATAGAGAAAGGCCAGACTTCGGACATTTGGTGCAGTTCGTTCGGGGGTGCATTAATCTTATCCCCGTATATTTGGCATTGGTGGCATGACCGGACGTGTTGACAGCAATCTGATTCAATGGTCATCCAATAATAGCCAAGCCGCATGATCTTTCGGGCGAGGAGGTGGCCGTTCATGTGAGGCCCACACACACCTTCATGGATTTCTTTCATGAGGACATTTGCTTCTTTGGCATCTACACATCTTAACAGAGTAGAATCAAACGATCTCTTATACAGAATTTGTCCATTGAGGAAGAACTTGCTGGCCATCTTGATTATGTATTTTCGGTCTCTCGACTGGCATCCTTCAGGGAATTCCCCTTTCAAGAGGTAATTCTTGATGTCATAGTACCATGGCTCTCCATCAAATTCTTCTTCGATTAGCATACAATAAGCTGGCTTTTCAACCATGTCGATCCTCAGAGGTTCTACATCCAGCCCTTCAGTTGTTTGTAACATCGAGGCTAGGGTGGCTAATGCATCTGCAAACTGATTGTGAGACCTTGATAGGTACTCGAATGACACTTCTTCGAATTTGAGTATCAATTCTTCAAGGTATTCGTGATAAGGGATGAGCTTTGCGTCTTTCGTCTTCCACTCCCCCTGTGTCTGTAAAATGATGAGCATGGAATCTCCAAAAACTTGCAACTTAGGTATCTTCATGGAAAGGGCCAGTCATAGGCCCAGAATGCATGCCTCATATTCTGAAATGTTGTTGGTACAAGGAAAAGTTATCTTTGCCGCGACAGGGTAATGTTGACCGTCTGGGGATATTAGTACTGCCCCAGTGCCTGCCCCTGATAGATTGACAGCGCCATCGAAATACATAATCCACTTGTCTTCTGCTAAGTTCAGAATTTGACTTTGAGTGTTTATCATTTCAGGGGATTCACTGCTTGACGGGTTTTCTGCCAGCATGTCAGCTATAGCTCTCCCTTTTATCGACTTTTGTGGGGAACACTTGATGTCAAATTCAGACAACATCACCTGCCATTTTGCCAGCTTCCCAATTAAGGAGGGTTTCTCCAGGAGGTATTTGACGGGGTCGTTCTCTGTTATGAGCTGAATGTGATGATGTAGGGTATACTGCCTTAGTCTTTGTAGTACCCATACCGCTGCTACACAGGCCCTTTCAACTGGCACATATTTTGCTTCAGATGGCGTGAACTTCTTACTCAGGTAGTAAATGGCCCTTTCTTTTCCATCTATCGGGCTTGTTTGGGCAAGTAAAGCTCCTAAGGACTCTTGTCGTATGGTCAGGTATAAGGTCAATGGGTGACCAGGAATTGGTGGCACAAGCACCGGTGGTGTGATCAAATAGTTTTTGATCATTTGGAATGCCTTGCTGCACTCGGCATCCCATGTTATTTTTGCGCCTTTCTTAAGCAATTTGAAAATTGGCTTAGCCACATCAGACAGCTGATTGATGAACCTGGCAATATAGTTTAATCTCCCTAGAAGGCTTCTCACTTCTTTTATTGTGGATGGAGTTGATAAATCGTGGATGGCTTGAATTTTTGAGGGATCAATCTCAATGCCTCTGCTGCTGACTATGAACCCAAGGAGTTTCCCGGATCTTGCTCCAAACACACATTTGTTGGGGTTCAGCTTTAACCTGTATTTGCGCAGGCGTTCAAACAGCTTCCTTAATACCTGTATGTGGTCTTGTCCTTCCTTGGATTTGGCGATCATGTCATCAACATATACTTCAATCTCTTTGTGGATCATATCATGGAATAACGTGACCATAGCCTTCTGGTAGGTAGCCCCGGCGTTTTTCAATCCAAAGGGCATAACTTTGTAGCAAAAATTTCCCCATGGTGTGGTAAATGCAGTCTTGGGTTTGTCTTCTTGTTTCATGAAGATTTGGTTGTATCCCGAGAATCCATCCATGAATGAGAATAATTCATAACCCGCCGTACTATCCACTAATACATCAATGTGGGGGAGTGGAAAATCATCTTTTGGGCTTGCTCTATTCAGATCTCGGTAATCTACGCAGATCCGGACTCTTCCGTCTTTCTTCATGACAGGGACTATATTTGCAATCCAGTCCGAGTATGGGATAGCCTCAATGAAGCCTACCCTAAGAAGTTTCATGACTTCATCCTTAATCTTGTCTTCTAACTCGGCTTTCATGCGCCTGCTGCCTTGTTTGACTGGTTTGATACCGGGATTCGTGGGCAACGCATGTTCCACAATCTTAGGATCAAGGCCTGGCATATCCGCGTAAGACCATGCGAAGATGTCTTGATATTCTTTTAGTAGCTTGGTGAATTCGAGCCTTTCATCTCGGGATAGGTGTCCGCCGATTTTGACCTCTTTGACGTTCACGGCGTCTCCCAAATTAATAGCGACTGGTTCTTCTAAGGTAGGAGGCTTTGATTCTTCAAAGGTGTTCCAATCTCTTCGGATAGATGCATAATCATCGTCTCCCTCTTCCTCGATGCTATAGGAGTGGTTATTGGAGGGATCCGAATTTTGTAACAACCTGGTATGCATGTTTGAGATGATATGCCTGAAATGTCATGAATATGGTTAGTTTGTGCTCAGTAAAAATGACATGCATGATCATGTAAAATCTTTTCGAAAAAGTTTTCGAAATAGGTATAGGTACCAATGGGACTAGTCCTCATGTCATTGGACATCCCGGCCCCATGATTTTTTTTTTTTTTGAAAATTAGGAATCATATGGCAAATCAGGCCTCAAGCTTCCATATGGAAGACTATTATCATCATTGGGCTGATTCGTGGTTCCATATGTCCTTAACAAAACATGTGTGATTTTATTGAATGCGAAATGGGCCGCGTTACAAGATGTGCTATTTGGACCAACGGCCAGAGATCCAAAGGCGTTTTCCTATGCATATAACAAGGGAAGAAAATACAATGAAATGCAGAAAGTTCTAAATGCAGTATTTAAAGACAAAGGAAGAGTCTCTTTACTCAGAGGAAGTGGCTTCACTGTCCAACCACTCCATGATGACATTCACAGAGTCATCTTCAAGAAAAGGATTTGTCAGATCTGGTTCCATCGGCGAAGTGATACCCTCTTCAGATAGCCATTTGGAGTTCTGGTCGAAGTAGGTATTTAAGGGATTCTTGAACATTCGAGACCTGCCTTTCCAGGTGGGAGAACCGATGAATGAGTTATTCGGGCTGTTTTCGCCTCCACGGCGTCCCAAGCTTTTGCCTCGGCCTCGGCCTGCTGCTTTCGGGACAAAATCATTCATGGGATACTTCTGGTACCCCAAGCCCATTCTATGTGGATTAGCCTTCAACTGTAGTGGGGTATTTATACCCTGATTATGTTTGCCTAGGCCTTTTTCGGGATTGAACCCGTATGCCAGCAGCATCTTAGCTGGTAGAAAACTGGCTTCTGAGATGTAGGGAGTTCTCAACTTCGACCCTACTGGGCATGAACTGTTGCTACCAATTCTAGAGAGTGATAGCTCGCTTCAGTTTTCTCTTCAGGCTCAATATAGGGAATGGCACTGTTCTGGTATGCCTGGAGGTCGACTTCCCCATGTACGGTAATCACCTTCCCATCTACAACGAAACGTACTTTTTGGTGCAGGCTCGAAGGGACAGCTCCTGCTGTATAGATCCAAGGTCTTCCCAGTAAGAATCCAAATGCACTGGGCAGATCCATTACTTGAAAGTTTATAGAGAACTTTGTTGGGCCGATAAATACGTCAAGCTCGATCTCATCCTCTACCGTCTTCTTCATGCCATCGAATGCTCTTACAGCTGTCTTGGATGCCTTGATCATCTCTTCATTGATTCCCAGCCTCCTTATGGTAGCCAAAGGGCATATGTTAAAGGCTGATCCATTATCGATCAATACGTGTGCCACTCTTTTGCCGTTACATTGGGCGGAGATATATAAGGCCTTATTGTGCCCTCTTCCTTCCATGGGGAAGTCCTCGTCAGAGAAGCTTAATTGGTCTTTCAAAAGAATTGCTCCTACAAAGTCCCCTAGTTGTACCTCATTAATTGTTTCAGGGACATGTACTTCGTTGAGTACCTTCAACAGTGCGTTCTTGTGTTTCTCTGAATTGATGAATAGGTCTAACAGGGATATCTGAGCGGGCATCTTCCTCAGCTGCTCTATCACTCCAAATTCGCTGGTTTTGATGATCGATACGAGCTTTTCGGCATCTTCCTTTGAGACCTCCCTTTTTTTTCGGATTCACCCTCTTTGGGGGCATAAAATCTTCCAGACCTCATTACTGCATCTACTTGTGTGGTCCCGTAGTCCCAATGAACAGCTTTGGGATCATACTCTTCTATTGGGGGGACTTTTATTGTTATGGTTGTCTGATGAGGTATCTCTGGTCCTGACGTGTTGCTTTCTTCCTCCTGAGGCAATTGGATTACGACAGGTCTAACTGGGCAATCTTCCACCTTGTTCAAGCTATCCAGTTCATCCAATCTAATTACCACGGCCGTGGCTACTTCGATCATCAATGTGGCGTTGTCGAGTTCTTCCATACCGTTTGAGGTTCCTGGTTGAGAGAGATCATCCATACCTCCCCATCCGTCCGGTATGATGTCTTCGATCTTCTGATAAAAGCTGGGAGGGGTCGAATATTTCACCTTGAAATTGTATCCTCCAGAATCTTGACCCAGGTTGTCTATAATTTCGCTCTTCTCAAGTGCGTCAGCCATAAACTTGAGGTCTGCTAGACTTCTCCTCCTGACTTCTATTTCGTCTTCTTCAAATTCTTCTTCTGATTGAGTGGCCGGCCCCGGATCGTTTGCCAATTTCTCACGTGAGGTACCACAGGTGCTACTTTGCTCAGCTGTGATCAAGAAGTGGTTTCCTTTCAAAGATAGAGATGCTTCAATCCCTTCGAATTCTTCATCAGTAATGTCGGACATTATTCCCAAGCTCATCATCTTGGCGATACATAACTTCTTTTGGTCCGTTGAGATTTCCCCTGCTTTCGGGTATGATGAAGCGGTTGTTAGCAGGGCGTCCAGCTTAGGCATATCTATTTTCAGTTTAAGGTAATCCTCCTCTTCCTCGGTGAATATTGCCCCTACTGCTTGATGATCTGGAAGTGGGTTTTCTTGTACATTTGGGGCTGCATTATCAAATTTCAAAATCTGACTATCGATTAGGGCTTGCACTTTCAGCTTCAGGACATAGCAGTTGTCCACATTATGCCCTCTTTAGCCCATATGGTAGGCACAGGTCTGGCTCTCATCAAAGCCAGGATATCTTGGAGGGTTTGCCCTAGGCGGTTCTTTCGCCACCAAGTGTTGCTCCAGCAGCATCGGGAGCAGCTTGGATAAAGGTCTTGGGAGCTGAGAGAATTGCCTCTGGGGTTGCTTTCTTCTAGGCTCTTGTACCTTTGGCGCCGACCAGGATGATCCGCCTTTGGTCTGGTTAGAGTTACTGAACGACTTGGGCTTATGCGAATATGGTATGAATGCTATGTCGAGCCCGGCTTCTCTCTCCTTTCTTGGAGGATACTGTTTCCTAGCAGGTGCTTCGTGAGGCCTTCTTTCTCTCAAGGCCCACTCCAGCCTCTCAGCCACCTTAATTAGGTGTGCGAATGTCTGACATCCAGAAGTGTTCCGTTTGTCAAAGTACTCGTAGGGGAGTGCTTTCAAGAATAAATCGATTAGTTCCTCTTCCGGGATTGACGGCTTCACTTGAGTAGCCAGGGCTCGCTACCTCTGGGCATATGTCCTGATTAATTCGCCCCTTGCTTTCGAAGTTCGCAGAAGGTCTTCTCTTGTTGGGGCTGTAGCTGTGTTGAACTTGTATTGTCTGAGGAAATCCTCCGCAAGGTCCTCCCATCCGTCATAATCCTCTAAGTCTAGCTCAATAAACCAAGCCAGAGCGGCGCCAGCCAAACTCTCTTGGAATGTGTTCATTAACAACGGAATGTAATCCGAGTAGTGCGCCATCTTGCGCAGATAGTACTTGAGGTGAGCCCGGGGACAGCCTGTCCCGTTGTATTTTCTTACAAACTCTGGTTCTTTATAGTCAGGAGGAGTCTCCACTTTAGCAAAAGGAGATATCTTGTCGAAGCGGGCTAACTCGTAACCTTGGCTGCTCAAGCACTCCTCGATCTTGGCCAATCTTTTAGCTTCTGCTTCAGTTTTCATGGTCTGCTTCTCCTTTTCCTCCCTCTCGAGGTTGATAACAACAGGCGAGGCTTTTGGTTGTGATCGACTGTTTGGCTCATGGACATCCTCCTCTGTATGTTGGGCATCCCTTGTTGCTTTTCTATCTGTCACATCAGGTACCATGGAAGGGCCTGAGTTGTTCTGATTATGGGCGGTTGTCTGTTTAGCTTGGTTGGCCTCTAGCATGGTCTTAATGTCAGCCATCATAGTTGCCAGGGCAGTCATCTGAGATTCCAACATGCCTACGCGCGGAGTCAATTCTTGTTGCTCCATTCTTGTCTTAAGGCGAGTACGGAAACGATGTGTCGGTAGTTCTGTGATGAGAGTGTACCTGTTTAAAGAGATCTCTAGTGAGTGCTTCGCTTGTTTTAGCAAAAAGAAGCAGTTAATTCTTTCAGTTGCATGCTTCTTGCCAGTAGATGAGAAAAATGGCTACCTTATGAGCCTTAGCCTCATGTAAGTAGTTCTTTTAATCATTTCCCGACAAGAACTCATGGAATTAAAAAGAAGCGTAATTTCTGACGATAGTTTTTATGCATTTGCAAAACATGTTCAAATTCATGCTCATGTGTCCACGATAGTATTCTACAGAAATAAGAATGTATGAGAAGGCATCATAATGTTTGCTTATTTTACACTTGACAGAATAGCCTATTCAAGTCTAGGACGTTTGAGGTCTAAGGTATCCTCATCATCCCAGCATAGATTCCCCTCTTCCGCCTGGGGCTCCTCATCTTCTGAACACGACAGTGGTCCCATGTCTTCGGGTATGTAGGGCTCTATTCCCGGTACGTACGGCATGATGTATTCGGGTATGTAGGGTTCGACAAGGCTTCGTCGGATCGCTCTGAAATGTTGAATGTATTCAGTGGTAGCCCTATGGATGTTCTCTTCACGAGTCATGTCTTCTGGCCAACTTATTCCTTCAGCCTGGGAACTCTTCAAAGAGCGTGTGATGGATGCCACCTTGGCTTCAAACTGTCTCTTCTCCTCTTCTGTGAGGGTCTTGCTTGGCATGTCAAAGGAGAAGGTATCAGGTTGCGGTGGAGAAGGGATCTCTTGTAGTGCTCCAAACTGTCGAATCACCCTCCTTGGGTAGTATGCAGTAGCGCCTGTGAATCCTAGCAGGGAGACTGGACTCCCGTCATCGCAGGTTAATCTGACCTTGCTCAGCGTCGGCAACCTTAGCCGCCATCGGAGTTGTTCGGGTTTTAGGACTTTGAGGAAGTTCTTCCATTCTATGAAGTTGAACTTAGGAACACGTGTATGGGTTCTAGCAAATATTTTAAGAGGGTGTGCATTGGGGCTGATTTCAGTGAAACCCATGCGAATGTGGAATTGTCTGATATGGGATGTAAACCACAGATACAGAAGATCACTAGAAGCTCTAAAGATTCCCTTTTTGTTTTTCTTGAAACGATTTAGGGAGAGGAAGGTTTCGGCAAGGAGGATGTTTGAGTAATCCCACCCACAACAGACTTGCCTAGCTACTATAGCCATGATAGGGTCGAAGGTGACAGTCGAGATTGGGAATATCACAAAGCTAAAGAATGCCAAGATAAAGGCTCTACCAGATTTGGTTCCTTTAGAAGTAGGAAGGTGGGAAAATCGGTCTATAAGGAAAGACATGGAGACTCGTCCAGAATTGCTTTTTGCATTTGCTGTGACTTCATTCAGGTTTGTGTCAAGGAATTCAGCCACCTAGCTCAGGGATTCAAGTCCTATAGGGGGTCGGACAAGCGTAGGGGTGAATTCAACTCCAATGACGGCGCTATATTCCTCGATAGTGGGAGTGATCTCTAGTCCTTCCATAGAAAATGTAGCGGTGGTAGGATCCCAGTAGAGTGCCATGGCTTGAATAAAGGCAGGTGGGCACTCAATCTTCAACAAGTCCAATAGGTATCCTAGTCGTGACTCCACATACTTCTGGCTGGCTTCGTCCATGCCATCCCACCATGATTGGAGTTCAGCTCGGGGGATTTTGAACACTTGAATATCATTCTTTCCCATCAAGTCTAAAATATGCAAATGATTTTAAAAGGTCAATCGTCAGAAATTACTTTAAATGTATGAATATGCAGATGTCATGAAGCATGCATGAGCTAACTTGATTGCATAGTTCAATTTGAAGAAATGGAGATTATGTTCCTTTTTCAGGTCTTGAAAGCCTGACTCAAAGCCTAATTTGCATTTCAGGGAAGTGAATTATGCAATTTAGTCAGGTTTACTTAGTGACTAAGGGAAATAGCAATGTCACATTCCATTGGTCAATACATCAAAAGAACAAAGTGGAATGGACTTTTATTACAATCAAGATGCCTAATGGAAGAAGGGTAAATAGAGGTTTTTCAAACAAGAAAGCCATAAAAACCAATGGAATGTGAGGATCTAAATCACTCTTTTTTAGAAGTCTACCCAAATGACAGCTGGTCAGGAACTCTCCCTTAACCTGGGGTAAGGGAGTTATCTTCAGTGGTTTGGTCGAGAGATTGTAGTTCCTCTGGCCATTCTCTAGTCCAGGGTATGATGACTTCGGGAGTCTTCTCGGGTTTCACCTTTTTGAGCGTGATACGCCTTGGTTTGGTCTTGATCGCAGGACGTCTCTTCCTACCCCAAGAAGTAACCATGGGTATATTCTCTCTGGCCAGCAGTTCAGCCTTTCGACGGGCGTACGCTTCCCTAGCTAGCTGGTTGCGACGCTGTCTCTTCATCTCCAGGTAATCTTTGAACATCTTGTCTGACTCTCGCTTAAATCTGAGGTTATCGACGTAGTAGCGGGTCTGGCAATCTTCGGCGTATCCTAGCTTACGTCCAGTCAGTTCCCGACCATGCACGAATCTAGTGAAGTGTAGCCTTGTATTCGGTCTAGGGAGAGTGACCTTCCTCAGGTATTCGAAGGTTACCAATTATGTCGAGCTTTTGGGGAACAACGACATTCTAACCTATTACCATTGCTGTTTCAATTAGTCACTTTGAGTAATCTTCATGATGCTAATGCATATGGGTGTATGAAATATATGAGGAGCAGGAAATAAAGTACATTTAGAAATAAAATGTCTTACCAACCACACTTCGGGGGGATGTTGAATGTCCCCCTGTATCAATGGGTGGTTTTAGGTATACCAACCATCCATAGACACGCGCATGCGACATGTGGGTATACTCTAAAAAAAATCAAAAGTCAGGTGAGGAACCTATGGCTCAGGCTCCCACGATTCACATGAGGCAGATTCCTCCCCAAGGGTATCTACCCAAGAGGGCTAGATATCGCCAATGCAGATGGTAGGCGGGAATGAATACGAAAGTCTCAAGTGCCATCAAACACAAGATCCTTTTCGCACCCTTTCCCTATCTAAGGTAACCTAGAGGTGGTTGCAGTCGGGGTTTGACCGCCAGTGTGTGCGATGTGTCGTGATCATCACAATGCAAGGTCATGCACAGCAGTTTGTATCAAAACATCGCTTCAGTGTGTGCATAAAAATAAACATACATTCCCAACTCCAATCTGTAGGAAAAATGTCAACAATCACTCCACCCCTTATTTCTCCAATCTGCAAAAACATCTAACACAATAGTTAGCATACGTACCTCACCTTCGAGAGCATCTGCAGAAAACAATGTCAGATAAACCAAACAACTTTTTAATCGGCTCAAATCCTCTGGAATTCGTAACCAGAGATTCTGGTTTAGAATAAGTCCCCAGTGGAGTCGCCAGTCTGTCGCGACCCACTCCCGAGCGGAGGGCTAATGGGCCGCCCGATCGCTGGTTTGATCGGACGCGGGCCTCTCCCAAGGCCCATTACCCAAATCGCAACTGCTGGATATACGTGGTCGACCTTCAGTGTGGTCTAGTGACATGTGATGAGTGTACATGCCAAGGAGTCGCCACCAATCGTTTCGTGGAGGGTACGATCGGAAACCCTATCGAATAGTTGGGAGTAGTCTATTCGATCCTGCGGAAACCAGAGAAGTGGGTTCGGGGACTTAGTTACGCCAACTGTCAGAGTTGACGCCCTTTCGGTACCTAAGCTGAATGGTTTATCTGATCTTAAGATTTCATACAGATGAGTGGGGTACAGATCCTAAATCTAGGGGTTCATGCAGATGGGAAATACTATCCTATCACTCACAATCAATAAAAGTAATAGCGCAAATCGAGGAATCAATACATGCGGATAAAACACATGAAATCAGCATGGCATCCCTAATGAGGCCCTATTAGCCTAGAGAAATATCAATCAAGGCTTAAGAGTGATTTGGACATAATTCGCCCATGAGGGGCAGAATCGTAATTTTGAACAATTCGGGGAAAATTTACCCTTTAAAAGGATAAATCTGTCATTTTAGACGAATTGGGAAGTCCAAAGACAGTGGAAATAGGATTGGCCATCAATCCAATCCATTTCCTATTTTTCGGGAATTTCCAGGATTTTTCTGGAATTTTCAAGTAATTTTACCCTTGGAGGGGTAAAGTCGTCATTTTGAACAAAGATGAGAACTGAAAGTCTCAAACATTAGGGTTGGTCGTCCACCTGACCCAAACCCTAACTTTAAGCAATTTTTAGGACTCAATTGAGACGCGAAGGACAATTTTCCCATTGAGGGGCAAAATCGTCATTTTGAGAAAAAGGGGTCGGGACTCGAAAACCCAAACCTAAGAATTGGTCGCGTACTCGACCCTCACTCTTTACCTTGACATTATCGTCCCTATCTCGCATACACAGCAGAGGCGACTTACCCCTAAAGGGTAATGTCGTCAAGTCTTGGAAGAACGGATAAGAAACCCCAAAAATAGGGTTGACCAGTTGTCTGTTGTCAACCCTCGATTTTTGGGGATTTCTAGAATGTCTAGGATTTTTCCACAATTTTTCCACATTTTTTTTGAATTTTCTGGAATTTTCTAGCATTTTTTTGGATTTTCTAGGATTTTTCTGATTTTTTTGATTTCTTTGATTTTTTTTATTTATTTTTTTTAAAATCATTTTTTATTTTTTAATTAAAAAAATATGATTCGGACCGGGTCGACCCGACCCACTCGGGTCGGAACCCGGCCCAGACCCGGACCCGTGCGAACCCCGGCTCCAAAACGACGCCGCATCTCATTTTTTATTTTCGGATTATTATAATATGATCTGACGGCCTACACCACGCCGCGTGGCTTGTCTGCGCCCACTAGATCTGATTACTAGATTCTACGGTCTAGATTAAGCGAAGACTCGACCTGAGCCGTTTGATTGACTTACTAAAACGAACGGACAAGATTAGAAACTGAGACTTGATCTGAGCCGTCCAATCTTACTAGCCTAAACGACGTCGCCTATCCACTTAGCCAAACGACACCGTTTCCACCCTTTGTTTATTTTCTGATTTCGAAAATCATTTTCAATTAATTCTATTTATTAATCGGACGGCCACTAGAATTTAGGTTCGATTTATCTCAGCCGTCCGATCCTTTAATTCGAATAACAGACCCTAACGGCCATGCTGACTCGACACTACGTGGACCAATCACTGAATGACATCTGGACATTTGACTCGCTGACCGCGCCACGTCAACTTCGTCTTCAACCTCGCGACTCCGGCAGAACGGACGGCTGTGCTTCTCCGGTGGTGATCTAACGGTGGAATCTTGACAGATCGGAGCGAGACCGGCGGCAATCGACTCGCGATGATCTCTATTTTAACATATCTAGGAATCGCAACATTTTATTCACAGAATCGCAAGAATCATGTAAAGTGCCGAATACGGCCATGGGAGTTCGATCGCGTAATCTATCTAAAATCGCAGCAATTCAATCACAGAATAACACCGGTAGAGGTTCAGAAGACTCACCTCGAGCTCCGATTGAGCTCGCTCGGCCCAGATTGGGCTGGGGAAAGATGAACAGTGGCTCGGCAATGGAGGTTGGATTGGAAGACTCGATTGGGCGTGTTAAGGCAAAATCGATGCAAACAAGATACGCGACGATGGTCAGTGATGTTCAGGGAATGAAACGCACACATTAATTGTATGAGTGATTAAGAAATGCGCGAATCGCCATGGGAGCTTGAAGAAAAACTCGGGACTGCAACTCACCTGTTCTCGCGGATTCCTCGTGCGCGGCCGACGGCGATTACTTCCTGGCACTCTGGGCAAGCTTCATAGGGTCTTCTTTGGCTTTGGTTCAGCCGGAAACGGCCCAACCGATGCCTTGCAGTCGAGCTCAAATTCTCGACGACCGGGGTCGGAGAACGGGCTCTCTCTCGCGTTCTCTCTCTCTCACGCGATTCTACTCTCTCTTCTCTAACTGAATCTCCTCCCCCTCAACAGAAAACGAACGCAGGCTTTTATAGCTCTTAGAATTTTGGCGCCGAATCGGGGACGACCAACTGACTTCAATAGCACGTGCCATCACGTGATTTTAGGTTCAAACGACGTCGGGGAAGATGGGGATTCTGTCTATCCCCGTTTGGTTCTATGGTGGACTTCATTTTACGCGAATTTGTCACGAATTTGAGCTATTTTGTGCTTTTGTTGACTTTTTGCAGCTTCGAGATTTGACCGGCCAACTGCCTTTTATTCCATCGACGTCGAGCGGCGCCACCGGTGTTAGTTGATAGGCAGGAGTATAGGCAACAATACGCCCACCATTGCGTGTTCGATTATCCACGAATTGGCTTCCAATTTGAAGATCAAAATCACTCTTGGAACTGTTCATCTGCGCAGGTTTCTTATTGAAGACGATGACACTGTAGCAAACCGGTTCGACCGGTCGGACCGGCGGTCTGACCGGTCTGAACCGGTTCCGAACTGGATTTTTCAAATTAATCCCAAATTAATGGGAAAGTTTTGCAATTGAACCTCAAAATCGAATCTAGAGCATGAATTCTATCTAGAAATATGGTTTTGCCCAAAAGTTTTCATCAATTTCTACAAAACCCCCAAATTTTCATTTAATTGGAAATTGGGGATCGTGTAATTGAGGGTGTAAATGATCAAATTGGGTCAAACCACCTATGCCAATCGATTTAAAATGGTGAAATCCATTGGGTAGCATGTTTAATTTGCAATAATAGCCCTTGAATTGAAAGTAATTTCAATTATGCTTGATTTTAAGGACTAAAATGCAATTTTAGTATGCAATTGAACAACTTGTCCGAGCAATTAGGTCAAATTAAAATAGGGGATAATTAGATTGAATGTCAAGATCCTAGAAAATGCTAAAATTGCAAATTAAAAGACTCAATTGGTATTTTTTTTTCTCAAATTCAATAGTACGGGTTACAAAGGAACACCTAAAATTCAATCTGATTTTGGATTATTTGTGAGGTCAAAAATACAAGGGATTAAAAGGAAAAATATTGGATATTTTTCCCTATTTTTGTGACCTCAAATGCTATTTTTCTTGATTTTTTGAATATTTTTCTATTTTTTAAAAAAATATTAAAAAATATGAAAATTATGAAAAATTATTTTTTGGTCAAGAATGGTTCCTTGGGCTTGGCCAAGGCCACCAAAGTTGATTTTGTAATTTTTTGACTTTTTATGAATTTTTTATGATTTTTCAAAAATAAAACTGAAAAAGGCTAGGTCAAAAATCAGGTGTCAACAGCGGCTTGCAGAAGTTGGCCATCTATCTTGTGGCCATGATTCCTCCGTTTGGTTGGCGATAAATCCTTCTCTAGGATTTGCACTAGAGGAGATCCTTTCATGTTTTTGGGCGCATTCCAACGCCACTCTTCATAGTTCCATCCACTGGGTCTTATAAACAAAGACCATTTCTTGGAGTCCTGACTTCCAAGGTCGATAATTCTATTCGCCTCTCTGTCGGCGAGTTCTTTTCTTTTGTGGCTTTCTGGCGCCAACAATTCTCTGTTCATCTTGACGGCGAATCCCTGTCAACGATAAACATTAAACGTTAGTTTGAATTCCGAAATTCAAGATAAATCGAAACGATACTGCTTTACTCTCGCTTCGCATCAAAGATGTGAGGTTCGCAGAAGTTTTCCATCTAGCTTGTGGCCATGATCTATCCATCTGGCTGGGCAGCGAATCCTTCTCAAGGATTTGCACTGGATTAGATTAATTCATGCTTTTGGACGTATTCTACGTCATTTTCCAAGGTTCCATTTCCTGGCAACCTGCCCCCTAAAACTGATATTTATTTTCGCCTCCACGTCGGTGAGATCTTTTCTTTTGTGGCTTTCTGGCGCCACCAATTTTCTGCCAAATGAGAAAAAACTCATGTTAAGCATGGGATCTTCGGAGATCAAGTTGGAACGATACAAAGTTACCGTTCACCCAGGTTGGTATCCCGGGGTTTGCTTCTGATGCGGACGACTTTGTCATTGCGTCCATGGATTTTGCTAGAGAAGAAACGTCATTCTTTGTCCGGCGCACAAATGATTCACTTGCCCCAGTGGGGTGTGACTTGCCGTAGCTAGGTGACGCTTGCCCCAGCTAACTTCATTTTGCATTTTGCTGCAATCCTCATCCTCTTTGGGGATGTCTTCTCTCCTGGGATCCATGGTGGCGTCTTACTGACGTATTCGTCTCTTTCGTCGATAATTGACGCGTCACATTTGATGGGGGTCCTTTCAATATCGTATACTGATGTGGACGATGAATGTTGCTTCATCTCGTCTGCATTTGTGGGTGGGTGTTGTTCGTGAGATGATCCTCGATCAAGTCAACAACTGTTTTGCCTCAGTTGGGCGGTGTTCATCTTGACAACACGCCCTGGCACTTTCCGTGTTTGTTGGCAATTTTCAATTCAATTTTGACAACATCCATGCACCTGCACATGAAGAAACAGGTGTAGGTCCTTATTTGACTTCATTTGGAATTTCAGGAAGGAGATACTCCCTTTGAGGCTTTGTCCTTCCGACATTTGAAGGAATGGTGTTTTTCAAGTAGTTCGCCCCAGGCAAGCTTGTCTGGGTGTTTATCATCTCTGGGTTTAATGACCCTGGTCTGATGTGCTTTCATGAGGGATCATGAGAGTTTGCCCCCGGCTTGGCTCCTCGAAGCAAATGGGAGAAGTCACTCCCATGGATTTCGTCGATTCTGATCTTCTATCTCAATTGTCAGAATCTTGAATTATTTTTGTCCGTCTCTAGGTGACTTGACATTATTTGGGATTTGTCGTGTGGCGGTTTGGTGATTCTCTCGATCACAGTCGCCACTTGAGGTATTTGATGTTCCCCTGTTGAAAAGAAGAAACCTCATGAGTAAAGAATGTATAATTGACTATTGGAATCGATACAATTTACCCTTGAAATTTATCCTGCGGGAACCGGCATTTCTCCTTTTGGGTTCTCTGTGTGCAGGATGTGTGCATGATATGCATGATGCATGTTATGTATACATGCAACGAAAAATGAGTTCGTACTTTTCATTCTATTCAAAGAAGGCATTTTTATCCGGCATGTCAATCTGTAAACTTGAATTTTTCTTTTCAAGTGTTCTTTTCACAGAGATTTCTAAGTGATGAGAAACTTCTTCAGGTTTTCTCAAAGGTTTTGTTCACAAATTGAGTCATTAGGATGCTCTTGAAAATCTTTAGCCAGAGTGCATGTCTGAGATGCCATGAAAAGGGGTACTCCCTGTTTGTCATTTGAAAGCACTGCATCCTGAGTCCTCTGCATTTGATCATCATCTGAGAGGAAAAAGAAAGGAAGCATTATTCTCATATCAAGAAAACAATCATTTTGGAACGATACGTCCTTTTACCGCATGGATGGTTCCGCGTTGCTCTTCTTCTCATTTAGAAGGGCTTGATGCGTTTTGCCTTTGATGGATTACTCGACTTCATCCCGTTTTATGGGTGATAACCATTATTTTAGGAACTTTCCATGTACATCTTCATAGTGAATTTGGCATATCCGACATTCGGTACCCTTTCTAGGTAGAGAGTGATTTGCCCCCGGCAACTGAGTGATTCGTCTGGGCTGGCTAACTTAGTCGCAGGCAGTTTGAACACGCCGCGTTGATGCATTCATGCTCAGTTGGAGTCGGTCCACTCCCTGCCAGGTGATTTTGGCACTTCGCACCTTTTAAATTTCTCTGACATTTGGTATCTACTCTGTACTCCCTTTTGTGACACCAGATGATATGATCGTACGATCTTCCGAAGATCTTACCATTTGATGTTCCGCAACGTTTTGGCTCTTCTTGATCTCATCAATACGTTTTGACTTCTTCATGCGTCTTTTGCCTTGTCATCATTTCATGACGTCCCTCGAGCATCTTGCTATTTGACATCAGCAAGCATGGGTTTACTTGTGGCTGAGTACTTCAACATCCTGAAGTGTTACTTCACAGGCAACAATTTCCTTCATTGTGTCCTGTCGTATTCACCTTACGCTTTAACAATCTTTTATTCCACCTATGCGATGAAATGAATGAATGAGTCGATTGTTGCATAAGGAGCTTTAATTGAGACGACTACGGATTTACTATCCCTGCTCCAGTCACTTATGGCCTCCAAGATGCTGGAAATTTCTCAGTGGGCCCGTTCATTCTCGTCATCACCTGCAAGAATGGGAAACCATATCATCTCGTGAACCAGTTAGTCCGATTTTGAACGGATACAACTTTATCGACTTAGGGAGAGCCAATCCTAATTAGGTTGCTCCTTCTTCGTAATTTGATTCATTTTGTCACTGGAATCCCAATGGGTGACATCTGCTGGAGGCGCATTTCTTTTCATCTTATAGGGAAGACAAATTTTCTTTCGTTTGTCTTTGAACATCTTATCCTGTAGACAAAAGACATAAAGGTCCCCGTCAGGTATAACATTCGAAAGGCTAATTGGAACGATTACAGTTTCACCATCGTTTTATGATCATCTTGCATGTGATCGGATGAGGGCATTTTCGACAAATGTATGCCACGTAAAACATGTCCCTCGTGTCTATCCACAAATGGATTTTCCTTCTCTACCTATTTTTCACCTGAGAGGAAAAGATAGAAAATATTATGCCGGTATTTGATTGAAAATCAATTAGGAACGACATGTCTTTGCACTTGATCCGGCTGCCCCGGTCAGGTGGCGTTTGCCCTAGTCGACTGCTTTGATCTTTTTCACAATTTTTACGGTTCCCTTTTCAATTTGGGGATATCTTCCGTTTGGAGCTTCCTGTCTCTTTTCATCTTGGCAGGCTTTGCCCCCAGTATGTCGTCTTAGTGAGAAGTTGACTCCTTGGTCTGTCTTCAAACATCCATCCTAGTGGCTCGAGTTGTCGACTAGCTTCGATATTCTTGAAGGACCACTCCTGAGGATCAATAAAACACAACCAACAAATTTTCAAATTTAAAGAGATTAGATTACAGCTAATTCTCTTCCGCATGTGGCTTCTTTGATTGCACGTTGTTCCACGTCTTGAAAGATGGCAATAGGAAATACGCCCTTTTTCAGCTGACTATTTCTCTTGATGATTCCCTGGTCGGACAGTCAGGTTAGAACTTAAGGCTGTCGGGGTACCCCTGTGTGGTGAGGATGAGTGTCTTCATTTCTGTCATCATTGCGAGCACCTGAGCCAACTGACTCTCCAGGGTGGTCAAGCGCTTTTCTATGCCATCCTGGTCCATTTTAACTTGCGACCGATTCTTCACACAAGTCCCCGAATTTTGATTCTGGAAATTACATGTTCGAATGAGAGGAAAATGTCAGAAAGGGAAGTAAAGCATAAATTCTTTCAATTTTATGCTTTCTTGTAATTAATGAAGATAAGGACTTTTACACAAGCCTTAACCTCATGTGAAAAATTCTTATCGATGTTTTTCAAGAGAAAACATAAAACTAAAAGGAGCGTAATCCATGGTTATCACTTTTGGTAAATCCCCAGAAAATCTGTGGAATTTCCAAGGAGATAAAAATGCAATTCCAATGTGTCCTAAATTCGGTGGGAAATAGGACATCCAAATTGAAATGATTTCCCGAAGGTAATTTGGATATCATGTCTCCTCTTGAATTCAGGAAACATGGACAACTTTAGTTAATTACCAAGGATTACCAATGATGCATGCTATAGACCGGTTCAATTCCATGTCCGGCGCACCATGAAATGAATGCTAGATTCTCGTACTTGGTTTAAACACGCCAAGTGTGAGTTCTAACAAAAATTTCATCTCGGTAAGACACGCAATTGAACCGAAAAATCCGAATGGTTGAGAGAAATTCCAGTGTCGCGTTCCAATGTCAAGACACTTTAGACAATAATTAGAAATCGAGGTGTGGAAGATAAATGGGAGACCCACAGACGGGTGTTCCTTACAGACTCGATGATCCTGATAAAAGGAAAGGGACGATTGGAACGTGGCCTTAAGAACCTAAAGAGATGCCCCAAGTCGGGTCTTCAGAGGACGGCGCTTGGTGTCTTCGGTTCGGCTATTTCAGGTCTTCGTTTTCATCAGATGTCCTTTCGATAATGTCCGGTAGGTGTCTCGAATTTGCTGTTATCGCCTGTCCTTCAACTTCCGGTATGGTTACTGGACCATTCCTTGGACAGCTTGAAAAGGGTAAACTCCGTCGAATGTCCCGACAGTCCGATGGCGGATGACACGTCGCTCATACTTGAATATGTCCGGGATGTGGGACCGACTTGGAGAGATCATCTCTACTCTATCCATACTCTATAATGGAATTGGACTCAACCCTCGGATTTGATGAATGCAGCATGTTATGCAAAATAAAAGGCTGTAAGTGAATTTAAATAGAAACGGCAGGACCTTACCATGAGAGGTACCCAATGATTCTTTTGGTTTTAGGTATACCAACCATCCATATACATGCGCATGAGACAAGTGAGGCTTGACTCTAAAAATCAAAAGGGTTTGGAACTTAAGGCCAAGGCTCCCATCTCGAGTTCTAGAAAGAGCAGATTCCATTGCACAACTATCGTTGCATTGGGGCTTGATCCATAGTTCAAAATGAGCGGAATTGAAAAGTGGATTACCCCGTGTTTTTCTTCACGGAGATTCCATTTTCAATCCCTTCTATTGTTTTCCTATAGGCTGCGCCCGGGGTTTTAGGCGCAGTTGTGTGTGTCCATGTGTCGTGATCATCACAATGTAAGTCATGCACAACAGTTTATCAATCAGCGCTTCAAATCATCCACATAACATACATTCCTACGCCAACCTGCATAAGACAATGTTAATCACAGACTACCCCCTTATCACTCCAATCTGCAAAAACATATAACACCTATCATGAGCGGACTTACCTCACCTTCAAGAGCGTCTGCAAGGTTAGAAATATCACTCAACGTATTAATTACGGCCTAAGTCCACTTGAGGTCTAGAACCATAGGTTCTAGAACAACGTCCCCAGCGGAGTCGCCAGCTGTCGCGACCCGTCCGAAATTTTCCCCCGATCCGACGGTGCGAGGGATTGAATTTCGTTTGTGTGACGGGCGAATGGATTACCGATCGCGGGTCTTGGATCGGGGCGGGCCCTCCCAGGCCCATACCAAATCGCGGCGGGAGTATTTTTCAAAGGATTCGACGATAAGAGTCGATCGCTTTCGACCTTAGTGTGGTCGTGGTGGCATGTGCAACTTGTGCATGCATTTGGAGTCGCCACCGGTCTTTCTTGGGGGGTAGACCGGAAACCTTACTGACCGATTGGGAGAGATCGATCAGTTCTGCGGAACCAGAGATTTTGGGTTCGGGGACTTGGTTACGTCGGTGTCATTACCAATGCCCTTTCGGTACCTAACGCGAGTGATTTTCCTAATTAAGATTTCATGCAGGTGCAATTTTGGGTGAGATAGGTTTGATTCAGGGTTTCATGCAGATTGGAAGACTGGTCCTATCAAATCACAGTCAATATAATGAAAGCGCAAGTCACGTGCATAAATAAGTCATGTCAATGCACATCAATTTCAATCATTGGCCTCCTAGTATAGCCATAAGGGCTTAGGGAAGATGTGATTTAGGCTAGGGGTAAAATGGGAAGATTCAAGGACAATTAGCCCGAAGGGAAAAATTGTCATTTTTGGAAGGTTTGGATGCCGAATTACCCAAAATATTCCATGGCCAGTTGATTGTGGCCATTTCCCATTTTTGAGAATTTTTTGGAATTTCTTGATTTTTCTTCAATTTTTGGAAGACGATTCGCCCAAAAGACGAAATCGTCATTTTAAGAAGGGTCGGGGTTTAAAACACCCGGGATGAGCCTTGGCCAGTTGTTTGTGGCCATCTCCTATTTTTTGGGATTTTCCTGGATTTTTTAGAATTTTTTTTGGAAGATGGTTTGCCAGAAGGGCAAAACCGTCATTTCTGAAAAGATCGGCGGTCGAAAGACCCGAAACAGGTCGTGGCCAGTTGAATGTGGCCATTTCCTATTTTCTGGAATTTGTTTAGAATTTTTCTGAATTTTCCGATTTTTTTGAATTTTTCATGATTTTTCATTTTTTATTGATTTTTTGATTATTTTATTATTATTCTTGAATTTTTTTAATATTTAAAAATATTTTCCGGGCCGGGTCAAACCCGGCCCGCGCCTCTCGGGCACCCGGCCCGACCCTAGGGGTCGACACCGGCCTAAAATGACACCGTTTTATATGTTTTAAACATTTTTTTTTATTTTTTAACAATTGTTTGATTTTTTATCTATTTTATCTAATTATCCGAAAATTCCCCGGATCAGGCGGCTCTTGTTGCGCCACGTGGCCTCATCCTGTGCGTCCGATCTCTCGCTCAATCGGAAGACCCACAGAGAGCCATGTGGCTCAATCATAACCGTCGGATCAAAAATTAATTTATTTTCTTTTTTAGAAAAACCATTCAAATCGGACGCTCCGGATTGTGCCACGTGGCTATGCCTGGTGCGTCCGATCTTGGACAAGATCGGACGATCCACAGAAAGCCACTTGGCACATTCTCGACCGTAGGATCAGTTTTAATTTATTATCCGAAAATCATTTATTTTATTTCCCAAAATTCTAGGATCGCGACACGTATCGCGATCCAAGCCGTCCATTCTGTTTGATTTAAAAATAAACGGACCGGCCCCACCCGGCTGACGTGGCGCCTACGTGGCCTGCCACGTCGGCCGTTGACCGTTGACCGGTCCTTGGCCCGCCGGAGGAGACGACCGGCGACTCACCGGAACAATGATTATTCCGGCGAGTTCGCCGGAAAATGCCCAAAATCGACCAAAACTCAGAATTTTTTTGTAGATTTTTTACCACTCGACTCCTCAGCACCTCAACATCAACATACAACAAAAATTAGGGCCATGAACACGTCGGAAAGGCCACGAACGGGCGGCCACCGAACCGGCTCCGGCGAACCGATTTGCAGAAATTTTTTTTGTCCAAACCCGATTCCAATCATTCGCAGAGCATTCAACTAAGGTCTAGAGACTTACCTGGACCCCTTTAAGGGTCGGCGACCGCTCGAAGTCCCCCCTCGAGCTCCCGGTCCGAATGGCATACGGCGAAGCTCCGGGCGTGGTTTCCGGCTCGGTTTCGATGCGAAATAAAGAGCAAGCCGGGCTTAGGGATAGTTCTAATGAAGCTCAAAGACTCGTATTACATGAAACTAGGTCGGAGATGTCACGGCCGAGACAAAACCGAATCAAAACATGCATCGGCATTTCAACGAACACATGGCGTGCGCGAACAAAAATGGAGATCCGGCGAGATACCGACCTATCCGAAGCTTGCCGACGACCGCCGAGCCTTTGGTGATGTTCGCCCTGGTATGTTGAAGGTCCGAGGACGCCGTTTCGTGCTTCCCCTCCGCTCAAAAAAATCCCCCTTCTCTCTCTTCGAACTCGGTATAAAACCGAGATTCCCCGCCTGTTTCGTGGCCGACCGGCGACCTCGACGCCCACCCCCTGTCCAGAACACGAGCATGGGTCTCCACTCATGTCCCCCATGCTCATTCTGTTTTTGTTTCTCCCCAAAAACGCACGCCCATCATGCCCTGTTTTTTTACTCTTCTCGGCCGAGTGGTCTGCAACATAGTTGCAGACCCGGTCGGACCGGGTCGGGTCGGGTCGGGTCTGACCCGACCGACCCGGTTCGACCAAATCGCCCAAATTGGGCCCCAAATTGACCTCTTTTTATGAAATTCATGGCAAAATCGGATTCCTTGACATGTTTTCTATCAAATATGGGTATTTTCGTGAATCAATTGATTGAAATTTTATGAAAACCCCAAATTGTCCCTAGGATCCGAAAATGAATTTTGGCTAATCGAAGATCTAAACGATCGAATTAGTCAAAATTTATCCCACCAATGGATTCAGCATGATGAAATATATTGGGTAGAGGTGTTTAATTTTAATGGGTGTGCCCGTGTGAAGTTTAATTTCAAAACTTGTGAAACCGGGGACTAAATTGAAAGATTTTTATGCAATTAAACCCTTTTGGCTAAAATTGATCAAATTGGAGGGTAAATTGACCCAATTTCACTTCAAGACTCTATAATCCAATGTCATAGCTTATAAAAACCAAGAATTGAAAATTAAAAGACTCGAAAGGGATTTTTTAGGCTCGTTTCAGTTTTAGGTTTGTGAAGGAACCCCATGAATCGAGCCAAATTTCCATAATAAAAAGTAAAAGTATTAAAGAGGAAATTAAAATAAAATTTCTGAATATTTTTGTGTAATTTTCTGACCACGAATGGTATTTTTCCTGATTTTTGGGTATTTTAATAATTAAATAAATTCCAAAAAATATTAAAAAATTCAAAAAATATTTTTTGTTCAAAATTGGTTCCTAAGGCTAGGCTAAGGCTTCCAAAGTTGATTTTTCAATTTTTTGACCTTTTTTGCTATTTTTAATTAATTTTAGAAATTAAAACTATAATAACGGATGGCCAAAAATCAGGTGTCAACAAGGCCATACATCATTTTGTTCATTTTTGTCACCTTTTCCACAGGAAGCACTAACGTCCAACTACAGGATTCATGATCCACCAATGCGACTTTCTTTTAATTCCATCAGTCAGCTGAACGTCTACTTTATCTTGGGATTCGATGTCGTTCCAAGATGGGTTTCATAAAATTTTGTCATGGGGGCCTTTTGAGCTCTGTGTCTCCCTTTCCAACTCAAATGCTCCATCTTAATTCCCTAAACAATTAGAATCCCATCTTCCTTCCATACTTAGGGTTTCTTACCCCAGGAAGGAATCATACACTTCAGCAACATCTTCTTGCTTCGAACCTACATTGTCTCTCATGCCTTGCGGCACCAAACTTAGAGTTCATGCCCATGGCGGCACTTTTGCTTCATAGTTAAAATACCACGACATTTGATATTTTCTCGTTAACAACTCAATCCCTTCAAGTGATGAGGCTCCAAAGATCGAGTTTCCTCCTCGGCCTCCTACTAATTTACACTTAAGACGGTCAATTCAATCAATTGAATCCTCTGCTATTATGGTCCAAGACAATCTCCTCTGTTCAACATATCATTCCACTTCTATAGGACTTCAGGACCACGTGCAGTCAAAATTATCAAGCTACTCATTTCCTTTTACAAACCACATCTCATGGTTCAATCGTCTCAAAGGGACCAACACCCTATCATTTAAGAAACAATAACTCATAAGTCCATTTCCAATGGTCTCAGTTCATTTCCAATCAATCCTTCAAATTAGACTAGGTCCGAGAGACTGACATGTCTATCTCCTTACTATTCTCCAATCCTCGACAATGTCTCAAGACCAATAATAGCTAGGGTAATTTTTCTTCTTCAGGTTACCCTGAAGCCTCTAAGGTTTATCGTCAGACCTTCAATCTAAAGATGAATAATTTCAGGGTCGCCTTCTTTCATTGAATTTAATCGGCCTCAACCTCATAATCCTTTCATAGGTCATCCATTTTAAAATTTCTAGATTCACCATCTGCCATCTTCTTCATGGCTTCCTATACTCACTTTGGTAACAACAACTTCAGTCATCTCAGCGACTCAGTCAGCAGCAACAGTTTCTTCTCGAGTCTGCTTGTCCATCGACTCTCATTTCTTTCCAAGTTCTCATGACCCTTCAGCTCTTGGGCCTCTCACAACTTGCAGACTCAGGTCCGACGCTTCTTTAACGCATTCACTCTGTTAACCCACACTTACTAGGTTCTCATGGTTTTCAAATCACCACAATCCCACCAGAGATTAAAGACCTACGTCATTACTCACGTCTGGTAACACTAGACCACTCAACAACACAATAGTCCCCATTAAACAATCCTTCACCCAAGGGCCTCAGGCAATTCTCAACTAATCGCCATCTACTAGGCAAGCCTCATCCAGGCGGCTTCAAGAAACACATCAAGGTGCTAAATCAAGGAACATAATCTCGTGCTCTAAATCCAGACACCTTTGTAACTTAGCGATGACTCAACAGACTACCTCAATTCCAGAGGACACCAGTCAAGACAGCATTCAATGCCAAGCAAATAATCTCGCCAAACAGGCCAAACAAACGCGTCAATTTCTTTTTCAAAAGACGCCCACTGCCAAGTACAAAGCTTTTAATCATGCCATTCTCATGCGCTATTACAAATTCCATGCAAATCGTGCCTTATAACCACCTAAGGTCTCACTATCTAGTCGTTTTAAAGGCCTTACTCCTTATCACTCCATGTCTCGACTAAATTGGATCGAACTGACCTTACTCTGATACCAACCAAATGGGGATGTCACGCCCCGAGCCCGGCCGGCACGCGATCATCCCTTAGAGGCCGCTACCTTCAATAATCCAGGATCCATAGGCCAAATCTCTAGTTTCCTAAAGGCAAGCGCGCAAGCAAAAGCGAGAAAAACAACCCCACACTTAATAAATAAAAGAGGGCTTTAGAACGATACATCAAAAATGTTTCCATCAACTATTCGAAGCGACTTCGGTTTACAAATAGAAGATCATACAAGGTCACATGTCTAAAATACATCAACCGCTTCTTCGGCTAATCGTCTTCGGCATCCACGGGACTTCGTCTTTAGGGACCTGAAAAATGTTGTCCCACGACGGGGTGAGATATAAATCTTAATAAACCAGACCTAACCCTAAACTAGATCGCTAGTACCTCCAAACACTTTTGAAGATAGGTATTTTCGAATGAAAAGATTTTTGGCATGGTAAAAGTATGATTGTCATGGAAAAACATGATGATTCACAAAACAAGGCACAATTTTGACCAAAAGTGGCATTCCAATCTTTTTCAAATGACATGACAGTGAAAATCATGATAAACACTTGGCTTCGTACCTAGGCACGGTTTTCAGTTAAACAAACTCAGGGAAAATAGTTCTTATTCCCAAAACCATCGTTCAATTCTAGTTTGCTCAAGAAATCTGACATTCAGTTCCATTTCATTTCCTCATAAAACTTGACTTTCAGTCAATGGTAACAAGTCGTTACCCGCCGGCGCCAAAGCGCCTTGGGTCTCAATAAGAATTCTCTTTAGTCAAGCTATTTCTTGCCACGAAATCAATTAGCCACAGAAAATAATTCATCTTTTCACTTTATTATGACGAGATGATTCGGTCGTCATAGTGACTCTCGCTCCCCATCGCCGTCGAGATGATTCGGTCAACTATGAGACTCTCGTCATGGCCAATCCTGCGAGATGATTCGGTCTAACATGTGATGCCCGATACCTGAACTCCCTCAAAGTAGTCAACATGAAGAATATCGCGTCCGGACCTAGAGATAATTCGGTCATTATAGTGACTCTCGTTACTCCAGCACCACGAGATGATTCGGTCGACTGTAAGACTCTCTAGCCACAGTGACCTCGTCAGGCCAAATGGGATCAAGTCCCTGAGCTTAATTCTTGGGATCAAACACCCAATGTCGGGGTCAAACACCCGACTAGATTGGCCTTAAGTTTTCATTCAATTATCCACAAGACCACACATATACAAATCGGCTCACGGCCTCAATTCAAATTCCACGATTTCACAAATTCTCAAAAACCAAGTGCTTTCAATAAAAACTCTTTTTAAGGCAATGCACACTCCTGTTACCACACACACAACTTCAACTTAGCACAAGCATCGATTAACAACTCTTTCAATTCAAGACTTGGCTTTTATTCAAAGTCAACCTCAGATTTTTGGCTCCACAAACCATCCCGAGAATCAATTTATAATCCGTGCCACTAATGCTCTCAATTCAAATGGAACTTTCACAATACATGACAAAGGTCTAACCATCTCTCATACTCAAGTTAGGACTTCATAAATCAACCTTGCTTCCACAATTTCTCATGCCATAAATCACTCAAGAACAACTCACTAAAATAGGGCAGAATTGGGTTTGAGGTTCCTCGAGTAAAAGCGATTCATATATCATTAATTTATCAAACAAGGTCGTCCATTAATAATCTAACTCCCCAGTAAAGGTTTAGGAATAGCTTACCTAGCTATCCAAGCAAGTCAATCTCTCCAAATGAGCACCCAAAGCTCTCGGCCAAGTTTGTGCACGTCGGACGATTTTCTGACCTCGGAGGAATTCGCACAAAACCAACCGTTAAACATTGCCTAAACTCCATTAAATCCTCTATCCATCTTGCTTACACATAATGCAATGTCCTAGGGTGACTTACCTATGAATTCAAAGCAAGGATAAGCCTCGGTGGCTTTCAAAATGTCGCGGTCTCCTCCGTTAACCGCTGCGGTCAGATTCTGCCCTAGGAGGAACGCCACGCGAAATCAGCCATTAAAACTCATTTTAACTCTATTCCAACTCATATACTCCTTGTTAACACATGTTATTACATCTTAGGATGACTTACCAATAATTTCCAAGTTAAATGATGCATCGACAAGTCTCAAAGTGCCTCGGTTCCCCTATTGGTCAGTGAAGACAAATTCTGTCTTCTTGAAGTTCCTAAAGATTCAACCAACTAAACCCCTCAAAACTCCAACCAAACTTAAATATCAAGTCACTAAACCTTTATGCTATGTCTTGAAGAGGTCTTACCAAGATTTTGAGCCAAGGGAATCCACTAAAGGGTCATGCAAGCTTGCGGGTTCCACCGGTTCTTCTTGCGGACAGATTCTGTCCTCTCGAAACATGGCAAGAGTTCAACCATAAAAATCCTTCAAATACCCATCTAAACCTCAAGTACAAGTTACTAAATATCCTAACTAGGTTCAAGGAGTGGCTTACCAAAATTTGGAGCGAAGAGAGCTCTGAAATCCCACTTAGGAGCTCGCCGGGTCAAAATTGACTGATCCGACCTTTGCTCCTTCAAAGGGCTCTACAGGACAGACGGCTGGGTGGATTTGGGTTCATAATACATTGTTGGAACGGCAAGAGGATAAGATTTCTAATTACGGTGGAATCACCTCAATCCAACACCGAACGAAAAAGTTATAGCCGAAACAGTGGGCATGGTCAGAGTAGGGCAGCCTGGCGAGCGAGAGAGAGAAGAGAGGAAAATGAGGGAGAGATGAGGGGGAGAGGGTTTGGCCGAGCAAATGAGGGAGAGAGAGAGAGAGGAAGACTAGTCTATAATCCACCTTGGTCAACTTGAAGAATGGTTGGTGGAATAGTACCTCAATTATTGCCAACCATCAAATGATGACACTTGTCTTAGGCTCTTAAAAATCTTGGCAAACAAAAGACCAAACTAGCCCCTTCAAATTCGGCAGCCATGGGGTCTTCCAATTGACTAAAATGCCTTCACTCCCTTCTTGAATCAAGGCTAATCATCGAGGGGCAAAATGGTAATTTTACACTTTCCGTTCGAAATTTCACTTTTCCATTTTAAATTGGCCTCAATGAGGCTACGTCCAATTCATTTCAAATGTTGGAATTCCTCGTCATTTGATACCCAATTCCGAAGTCCAATTTCATGTCGAGCTCTCGTCGACTGCAATTTCAGTTTATCTCAAACTGACAGGCGACTCTTGCAGACGTTACGCGTATTGACCTTTGGATTTCCTCAAGTCGTGACAACTTTGGTTGCCATGTGATCGTGAGGGTTTATCTCTAGTTCCTGCGGTCCTGATCGTCGAAATACAATTTAGAAAATTCTTGCAAATTACACATTAGTTAGGCGGAATCACCCGCGTCGCAACGTATGACACTAGCACGGCATTCCATGATCGTTCCTAGATTGATCTCTGCTGGCCCAAAATATCCACTCGACAATCCTTCTGATCAAAGTGTCATTTCTCATTCGTGTCTCCTTGGTCCACGTACTATCTCTGCGTTAGTCTTATCCTTTCAGTCAGTCGGCTCGAGAGTGGCCAGCTCCGAGCGAGATATGACTAAAACACACCGATCGATACATTTTCAATCAATAGCCTCGAAAAAAGGGTCGGAATTCGGAATGTCACCGCAGAACAGCGTGACCATCGCCGATTTGCACGAGTCGCACAACATTGACGCCATTACCCTAGAGTCTTCCTTTCCGTTTGCACCGAGCGCCAACTCCACTCAGCTCATCTCAGCTCCGCATGCGATGCGATGCGATGCTATGCGAAGCTCAACTCTGATATGATCTTTCTCTCCCTCTTTTTCTTTTCTTCGTGAATAGCATGTTGCGTAAATATTTCATGGGTGTTGATACCTGATTTTTGACCAAGTCTTTGTCAGTCTTATTTTTGAAAAAATCACAAAACATTCATAAAAAGTCAAAAAATTACAAAATCAACTTTGGTGACCTTGGCCAAACCTAAGGAGCCATTTTTGACAAAAAAAAAATTTCATATTTTTAGAAAAATAGAAAAATACTAGAAAAAAAATAGCATTCGAGGTCACAAAAATATGGAAGAATAGCCAATATTTTTCTTTTAAATTCCTTGTCTTTTTGACCTCACAAAAATTCCAAAAATCAAATTCAATTTTAGGTGTTCTTTTGTTACACATATGATTGGATTTGAGAGAAAAATATCAATTGAGTCTTTTTATTTGAAATTTTGGCATTTTTAAGGATCTTGACATTCAATCTAATTGTCCCTTATTTCAATTTAGCCCAATTGATTGCACAAATTGCCCAATTGCATGAATTGCATACTAAATTGCATTTTAGTCCTTGAAATTGGGCATAATTGAAATTACTTTCAATTCAAGGGCTATCGTTGCAAAATAAACATGCTGCCCTATGGTTTTCACCATTTTGAATCGATTTCCATAGGTAATTTTGTCCAATTTAGTCCTTTGAACCTTCAATTTCATAATCCCCTAATTTACAATTAAATGAAAATTTGGGGTTTTTGTTGAAATTGATATGAACTTTTCGGTAAAACCACACTTTTAAATAAAACCCATGCCCTAGATTCGATTCTGAGGTTCAATTGCAAAAATTTCCTATTAATTTGGATTTAATTTGGAAAATTGCAAATTGGGACCGGTTCGGACCGTTCAGACCGCCGGTCGGACCGGTCGAACCGGTCCACTACAGTGTCATCCTCCTCCCCACGCGGATGAACAGTCCTCAGCTCAGTTTTGGTCAAGAAATTGAAGGGCAATTCGCGATTAATTGAAGGAGGAATGGTGGGAATTTGGTTCCTCTCGTCTTCCCCGTCGATTGACACCGGCGGCACCGATCGACGTCGCCAGAATAAGAAGCAATCGACCGGTCAAGCGGTGAACCTGCAAAAGTCAACATTTAGCAAGCATAGGTTGAATTCGTTCTAAATTCACACAGAATGGGACCTGCCGGACGACCAAACAGAATCAGGTGAGATGCCCGTCGTCCCCGACGCCGATCAAGCCTAAAATCACGTGGTAGCACGTGCTATCTGAGTCGGTTGAAACTCCCCAAATCGGCGCCAAAAATTGGAGAAGCTATATAAGCCTGCGAAGGCTTTCAGTTGAGGAGGTTGGTGAGTTTAGTTAGCAAGGGCAAAAACAGAATCGAAAAGAGAATGAGAATGAAAGAGAGAGAGCTCCCCTCTATCGCCATTGTTGAGGGTTGAGCTCGTACTTGCAGGGCGCTGGTTGGGCCGTCTCCGGCCAAACCGAAGCCAAAGAAGACTACCAGAAGGTCGTCTAGTGTACCAGGAAGCGAACGCCACCGATCGCGCCGTCTGAAACCGCGGAAATAGGTGAGACGTAGCTTCAAGCTCTTCACTGTGCATCAATGGCGACTTGCCTGTTTCACGTTCTTTTTTGCGATTTGTGTGTGCGTTTCCTTCCATGAACATCACTGACCATACCCGCATCTTGATTTTGCATCGATTTTGCCTGAACACCTTGGATCGAGTCTTCAAACTTAGCTTCCATAGCCGACCATTGTTCATACTTGCCTAGCCCAATCTAGGCCGTGCGAGCTCGATCGGAGCTCGATGTAAGTCTTCTGTACCTCCTGCCATGTCGATCTGTAGATGAATTGATTTGATTTCGCGTAGTCTGTGTGATTGAGCTTCCATGGCCGTACTCAGCACCCTGCTCGATGCTTGTGATTTTGCGAACGATGTGCTGCGATTCTTAGATATGTTAGATTACGGACGATCGCGAGTCGATTACCGTTGGTCTCGCACGATTTCATCAAGAATCCACCGTTGGATCGTCGTCAGAGATCCACAACCGTTCGTTCAGTCGTAGTCGAGAGGTTGAAGACGATGCGTACGTGGCGAGGTCAACAAGTCAGCGTCCTAGGTGGCGAGGTGCCATTGGTCCACGTTAGCGTCGAGTCAGCTCGACCGTTAGTCTGTTAAGACGAGTCAGCGCTAGATCGGACGGTCTAGGTTAATCGAGTTTATTAAATGAGGACCGTCCGATTAGAAATTAGGATAATTCGAAAATAGTTTTTAATCAGAAAAGTAAAACTGGTTGAAACGGCACCGTTTAGGTTAGTAGTAAAGCGGCGTCGTTTAGGTTAAGTGGGTATGGACGATTCAGATCAAGTCCTATGTTCTAATCGTGGTCGTGGATTTAGTAAGTCAATCGGACGGTCCCGAGAGAGTCACCGTTTAATCTAGACCGTAGGTTCTAATAATCAAATCCAATGGACGTGGACTAGCCACGTGGTCCACCAGGGCCGTCGGATTAAATCCGAATAATCAGAAAAATAAAAAATGAGAAACGGCGTCATTTTGGCGAGTTTGGTTTCGTGAGTCCGGGTCTGGGCCGGGTTCCGGTCCGAAACATTTTTAAATAAAAAAAATTCAGAAAATGGTTTTAAAAATTAAAAAAATTAGGAAAAATCATAGAAAATCATAAAACAATTCTAGAAAATCCCAGAAAAATCCAAAAAATATAGGAAAATTGTAGGAAATCCCTAGACACTCCAGAAATCCCCTAAAATTGAGGATTGACCACAGACAACTGGTCAATCCTATTTTTGGGGTTTCTCATCCGTTCTTCCAAGAATTGACGGCAATGCCCTTTAGGGGTGATTCGTCCCTATTTTGTATCTTGAGATAGGTCGAAAATGCCTAGATTAGGATAAGACCAGTTAGGTGGCGAATCCTTTTGCTTGGGTTTTCGAATCTCATCATTTTCCCTGAAATGATGATTTTACCCCTCAAGGGTAAATCGTCTTTCCCATTCCAGTCAAGCCCTGAAAATTGCTCAAAGTTAGGGTTTGGGTCAGGTGGACGACTAATCCTAATATTTGAGATTTTCAGTTCTCATCTTCGTCCAAAATGACGATTTTACCCATCTAAAGGTAAAATCACTTTTAAATTCCAAAAAAATTCTGAAAATTCCCGAAAAATAGGAAATGGACTAGTTTGGTTGCCAATCCTATTTCTGTCACCTTTTGACCTCGCATTTCATCTAAAATGATAATTTTTCCCTCTTGAGGCAAATAGTCCCCAAATTTCTCAAAATTACGATTTTGCCCCTCATGGGCTAATCATGTCAAAAACACTCCTGAGCCTTGATTGATATTTGTCTAGGCTAATAGGGCCTCATTAGGGATGCCATGCTGCTTTCATGTGCTTCATTCGCATGTACTGGATCCTTGATTTGCGCATTCATTTTTACTGATTATGAGTGATAGGGTAGCCATTCCCATCTGCATGAACTCCTAGATTTAGGATCTGTACCCCACTCATCTGTATGAAATCTTAATATTAGATAAACCATTCAGTTTAGGTACCGAAAGGGCGTCAACTCTGACATTTGTCGTAACTAAGTCCCCGAACCCATTTCTCTGGTTTCCGCAGAATCGAATAGACAGCTCCCAACTATTCGATAGGGTTTCCGATCGTACCGTCCAAGAAACGATTGGTGGCGACTCCTTGGCATGTACACGTATCACATGTCACTAGACCACACCGAAGGTCGACCACGTATATCCAGCCGTTGCGATTTGGGTAATGGACCTTGGAAGAGGCCCGCGTCCGATCAGGCATAGATCGGGCGGCCCATTAGCCCCCTCCTCCGCGAGAGGGTCGCGACAATGGGGAAATGAGTTTTTTTCCCATCTTGCCCCCGAACACGCGTTGACTACGTGTCAAAGCGTATCGGATACGCCGCCATATCCGATACGCAAAAAATCTCCAAATACGCGTATCAGTGCTACATAGGTTTGGAGCACGAAAATCATCACCAAGTCTCGTAAGGAAAAAATCCTTCAAAAACTTAACATTTATGCAGTTTTTGCATTGATCGTTGGATAAGGCTCTGTCGCTTCATCACGCGGACCCAGCAAAAATCGACACTAACACGAGTTACTAATTAATCAAGTGAAATTCGCACATTATCTAAATCTATCGTTATGATTCCGCGATCACTTAATTATTTACGTGTATAGTAATTTTATTTTCATTATGCAAACTTGAGTGAAGAAATCTTGTTAGACCCGGCCCCCCTGTCGCGACCCTCTTGAGGTTGTCGGGCTCTCGAGGGCTAATGGGCCGTCCTGTCTGGTCGGACGTGGGCATCTCCCAAGGCCCATTACCCAAATCGCAACGGAGGTATGCGTGATCGACTTTCAGTGTGGTCTAGTGACATGTGCTAAGTGTGCATGCCATGGAGTCGCCACCAATCATTTTTTTAGGGTATGATTGGACCACCCAATCGAATAGTTGGGAGTTTCTATTCAATTCTGCGAGAACCAGAGAAATGGTTTCGGGGACTTAGTTACACCAACTGTCAGAGTTGACGCCCTTTCGGTACCTAAGTTGACTGAATTTTCTAGCCTGAGATTCATGCGGATGAGTAAGGTATGAACCCTAAATCTAGAAATTCATGTAGATAGGAGTGATTATCCTAGCAATCACAATCAGTAATAAAATGCCCAACTCAAGGAATCTAGATATGCAAATAAATCACATGGCATTCCTAGTAAGGTCCTATTTATCAATCACAGCTCAAGAATAATTTAGCTGTCCTAGCCATTCTACACACGATCTAACCTAAGAAAAGCATTAGGAAGCATCGAAGGAGTTCGAGAGTACTCACATGGGGTTCACCGTGCCCTGCTTTGGTCTTGGACAAGCTATCGAGCTCATGCCGACCCGATTACATTTAGGGATCCACTCGGCATTTTACACCATGAAATCATGTGAAACAAAAATGAAAATATTCAGCAAGGGGCATTTATTGTAGATGGTGGTCGATCTAATTGGACGTCAAGACTAAAAAAGATGTAGAAATTTACAAATTAAAATACTCGAATGACATTTTTTTGCTAAATTCAACTCTATGCGTCGTGAAGAAACACATGCAATTGAACTTGAATTTTGACTATTTATGAGTTCAAAATGTAAAAGAAATTAAAATAAAAATATTGACTATTTTTCTATATTTTTACGACAGCGAACGCTATTTTTCTTCATTTTTCATGTATTTTTCTATTTTTGGAAAATATTAAAAAATATTAAAAAATATGAAAAATTATTTTTTATCAAAAATGGTTCCTTTAGCTTGGTCAAGGCTACCAAAGATGATTTTTTAATTTTTTTTAACTTTTTATAGATTTTTTATGAATTTTTTAAAAATAAACTATGAAAGACTGATAAAAAATCAGGTGTCAACACCCCCCCTCCAAAAAAAAAAAAAGACTAGTCTGGAATATTCATTCCAATATAAAAGTTAGCATTTGGTGTACAATTATTGTTAGGATGCACGTGTGAGTTGTGTTAGAGAAGTCCCACATAGGAGAATTGATGTGGTACTGAGCAGTTAATATACCTAAGTTGGCCTATAACTCATTGGCTTAAGCTTTTGAGTGAATGTGGGTCCAATTTGATATATTGACGAGCTAGAACTTGGGTTCCCTCTTGGCTATCTCCCCGGCGAAAGGTATCGGGCTTTCGCGCGTGATCCTAATAATTGGTATCAAAGCTAGGCTTATCGATGGCGATAGAAGAAGTGAAAGTGAAAATCGACAGATTTGAGGGGAATGACTTTGGTTTCTAGAAGATGTAGATTGAAGATTATCTTTATCAGATGAAGCTGCATGAACTCTTGTCTGGAGAGAAGCCAGATACGATGAAGCAAGCTGATTGGAAATTGCTAGATAGACGAGCGATGTGTGTTATTCGACTGACGTTGGTTCGTAACTGTTGACACCTGATTTTTGACCATATATTATTGTGATTTTTATTCTTTAAAATTAATTAAAAATATCAGAAAAGGTCGTAAAATCACAAAATCAACTTTGGAAGCCTTGGCTTAGCCTTAGGAACCAATTTTGAACAAAAAATATTTTTTGGTATTTTTTTTTAATATTTTTTGAATTTATTTAATTATTAAAAATACCCAAAAAATCAGAAAAATACCATTCGTGGTCAGAAAAATACACAAAAATATTCAATAATTTTGTTTTAATTTCCTCTTCAAGTGTGTCACTTTAAATCTCAAAAATTCGGCTCGGGTCACTATGTTCCTTAACAAACATAAACCCGAACCGAGCCCAAAAATTCCTTTTCGAGTCTTTTAATTTTCAATTCTCACTTTTTATATACTATGACATTGAATTCTAAAGTCTCGGAGTGCAATTGGGTCAATTTGCCCTCCAATTTGACCAATCTTAACCAAATGGGCTTAATTGCACAATTTCCTTTCAATTTAGTCCCCGGTTTCTCAATTTTTGAAATTAAATTACGTGTGGGCATACCAATTCAAATTAAACATCCCTACCCTATAGTTTTCATCATTCTGAATCCACTGGTGGCCTTAATTTGGACTAATTCGATCGTTTGGGCCCTCAATTTGGCGATAATCATTTTCGGATCCTAGGGACAATTTGGGGTTTTCGCTAAATTTCAATCAATTGATTCACGAAAATACTCATATTTGATAGAACACATGTTAAGGAGTCCGATTATGGCATCAATTGCATGAAAAGAGGTCGATTTAGACCCCATTTTAGTTTAATTGGTCGAACCGGGCCGGTCGGGTCAGACCCGACCCGACCCGGTCCGACCGGGTCTGCAACATTGCAGACCCACGCACGCTCACACCAAGAACAAAAAAAAAGGGGGAAAATGGTACCGAAGGTGGGGGTATGATTTGGTTAAAAAAACCGCCAACATGGGGAACAAAGGCTGGTGGTCGTGGAAGGGCAAAAAGGCCGGTCGGCCACGGTGAAAGGGCCGGTCGGCCATCGACAAAAGGAGGCCGAGAGAGAGAGTTCGGTGAGGAGGGAGTTTGGGGAGGTGTTCGGGCGAAACAGAGGGGAGTAAGATCGCCCTGGAGCCGCAGCACGCGAGATTGATCTTCATCGGAGCCAAGGTCGCCGCCGGTGAGCCCAAACCAGGTCGGTATCTCCTACGGTCCTCGTTTTCACTTACGCACGCTAGCTGTTCGATGAAATGCCAAAATGAGAGTTATGTTTTTGGGGTCTCGGCAGAGCTGTCCCGAGCCTTCCCGGTCGCAAATCTTGCCATAAAGCTTCATTATATATGTCACTAAACCCGACTTCCCTTTATTTGTGCATTAAAATTTGGCGAAAACGAGCCCGGAGCTTCGCCGGCCGCGGATTGGATCGGGAGCTCGACGGGGAGGTTCACGGCGGTTGCCGACCCCAAAGAGACCTCAGGTAAGTATCTAAACCTCGCTTGGATGCTTCGCGATTGAATAGAATTGGGTTTAAATGAAAAAAACATTTCTGCAACTCCTCGCCGGCGCCGGACCTGTGGGTGTTCGGTTCGGCCGCTTTCCGACGTTGCATCGTCCATGTTTAGGTGGTATGTTGATGCTAAGGTGTTAGGGAGTCGAATGGCGAAGAAACGGGTAAAAAAATACAAGGTTTCGGCACGGATCGCGCTATTCCGGCGAAGATTCCGGCAAACTCGCCGGAATAATCACTGTTCCGGCGAGTCGCCGGTCATCTTCTCCGGCGGGGGGGTTCGATCGGTCAACGGTCAACGCTGACGTGGCCTGCCACGTCAGCGGCCACGTCAGCGTGGGGGGGCCGCGTCCGAATAATTTAAAACCCAGATCGGACGGCCGTGGCTTCGCCACGTGTCACGATCTGGGAATTTCGGAAAATAAAAATGATTCTCAGAATTAATAAAAGATTTTTGAATAATAAAATTAAAAATCGATCGGACGGATGAGGATGCACTACGTGGCTAGATCTGGGGCGTCCGTTCTCAATCCTTGAAACGGCGCCGTTTTGTCATGGACGGGGCGGGCCGGAGCTGGGTCGCGGATCCGGGCGTGGGCCGGGTCATCCGACCCGGTCCGAATAATTTTTATTATTATTATTATTTTTAATAATAAAAAATTCAAAAATTCAAAAATTCAATAAAAAATAGAAAATCATAAAAAAATTCAAAAAAATTCGAAAAAATTCTAAAAAATTCTAAAAAATTCCAGAAAATAGGAAATGGCCACATTCAATTGGCCATTACCTATTCCGGGTCATTTGGTCCCCCGATCTTTCCAGAAATGACGGTTTTGCCCTTCCGGCAAACCGTCTTCCAAAAAAAATTCTAAAAATTCAGGAAAATCCCAAAAAATAGGAAATGGCCACAAACAATTGGCCAAGACTCATTCCGGGTGTTTTGAACCCCGATCCCTCTTAAAATGACGATTTTACCCTTTGGGCGGATTGTCTTCCAAAAATTAACGATTTTGCCCTTCGGGCTAAATCGCCTCCAAATCTTCCCATTTTACCTCGGTCCGAAATCACACCTTCCCTAAGCCCTTATGGCTATACTAGGAAGCCATTGATCTGGATTGATGTGCATTGAAGCGATTTATTTATGTACTTGATTGCGCTTTCATTTAAATTGATTGTGGTTGATAGGAACAGTCTTCCAATATGCATGAAATCCTGAATTAAGCCCACCTCACCTAAAATTGCGCATGCGTGAACTCTTAAATAGGAAAATCACTCGCGTTAGGTACCGAAAGGGCGTTGGTAACGACACCAGCGTAACCAAGTCCTCGAACCCAAAATCTCTGGTTCCGTAGAACTGATCGATCTCTCCCAATCGATCAGTAAGGTTTCCGGTCTACCCTCCAAGAAAGATCAATGGCGACTCCAAATGCATGCACAAGTTGCACATGCCACCACGACCACACTAAGGTCGAAAGCGATCGACTCTTATCGTCGAATCCTCCTGAAAAATACTCCCGCCGCGATTTGGTATGAGCCTGGGAGGGCCCGCGCCGATCCAAGACCCGTGATCGGTAATCCATTAACCGCGTCCGCTTTCGGACGGGTCGCGACAGCTGGCGACTCCGCTGGGGAACTTTGTTCTAGAACCTATGGTTCTAGACCTCAAGTGGACTTAGGCCGTAATTAAAACGCTGAGTGATTTTTCTAACCATGCAGGCGCTCTTGAAGGTGAGGTAAGTCCGCTTATGGTGGGTGTTATATCTTTTTGCAGATTGGAGAAATAAGGGGTGTAGTCCGTGATTAACATTTTCTAACCATGCAGGCGCTCTTGAAGGTGAGGTAAGTCCGCTTATGGTGGGTGTTATATCTTTTTGCAGATTGGAGAAATAAGGGATGTAGTCCGTGATTAACATTGTCTTATGTAGGTTGGGCGTAGAAATGTATGTTGTGTGGATGATTTGAAGTGCTGATTGATAAACTGCTGTGCATGAATTGCATTGTGATGATCACAACACGTGGACACACACAACCGCGCCTAAAACCCCGGGCGCCGCCTTTAGGAACACAATAGAAGGAATTGAAAATGGAATCTCCGTGAGGAAAAACGCGGGGTAATCCACTTTTCAATTCCGCTCGCTTCGAACTATGGATCGAGTCCCAATGCAACGATAGCTGTGCAATGGAATCGGCTCTTTCTAGAACTCGAAGTGGGAACCTTAACCTTAGGTGCCAAACCCTCTGATTTTAAGAAGTTCACCATCACTTGTCTCATGCGCATGTCTTTGGGCGGTTGGTACACCTAAAACCGCACATAAGTCGACGAGTTTGGTTGGTAAGACTCTCTATCCCTCAAATCTATTACAGTTCATATAAATATAGGCATTTCATTCATTGCATTCTGGTGATTAGATTAAATGCCATTTCAAGGATAGATGCGTGTGTTTTTCCCAAACGTCCTTTATAGAAGACGAAGAGGATGATATCCCATGACAAGCACCGAGTGAGCAACAAAGGAGCCTACTATGGACATTATTGAGATATCGTCCAATGAAGATGACGAGTTGGGGCAAGTGATCCGGAAGTCACAGATCGAACTTGGGGCATGCTTAAACGTTAGGATCACATTCCTTTGTTTCATTTTCCATTACTAGTCCTCTTGTATAGGGTTTATTTTTATCGAGGCTTTCTCTATCTCACCCCTTAGAGTGATTGTATTAGGGATCTATTGGTGTATACATTCAGATGGAACTTGGTTGTATTTCTTTTGACGGGTCAGGGGAATGTGATAGTGGCATTTTCTCTAATCATCTAAATACTCCCAAGCCAAGTTTATAATTCCTTTAGAGGAAATTAAAATTGGAAATCTTGCACGACCTTTTTGGTCGTATAGGGTAATCCAACCTCAATTTCGCTAGAAGGAATTATACACTTGAATTGGTCCATGCATGTCATACGTCACTGGTAATCCACGATAATTGATCAAGAGTATCGGCGTTGTTTCGAATTTAATAACGAGATAGATGTCCAAATTGCTCTCGTTCTTAACAAAACGGCCTTGATTTGGATGCCGTATCTTCAATTAAATTTAAAACACGTCATTATGCCTTGCGCTTTTGACTAATTCGTTCTTCTCGAAATTGATCAAAAGCGATTATCGTGAATTACATTCCTTTCAATAGTATGCTTTCCTTCGAGGAATACTGATAAAAAAAAACTTTTTGCACAAGATTAAAACCCTTATAAAAGTTTTTGTCCTTATTAATCACGAGCAAGCATAAGATTGAAAGGGGTTTATGCTTTCCTTTTTCAAATTATTCCTTCTGATTCTGTCTTTTCATTTGCAGGTAAAAAAATAGGTAATAGAGAGAAATCTTTTCCTGGATAAGTCTGAGGCTATTCTTTCATCTGATCATGAGCAAGTTAGAAAATCAGGACATATTTGCTCAACTTATTGATATTATGGTTCAGCTCACCCAAGTTGAAGATGTTCGGATGCTCGAAGAAATGGACCATATAAAAGCTAAAACACACACACAGGAGCTTTCATTCATTCTTGCTCAATTGAAGGATTCCAGAAGCAGATCATACAGTTCATCGAGGTGGAAAAGTAAAGCCGAAGTGAGCCCTAATTAGTGACACAAAAGAGCCCAGCTGACCCTCCATGTTATTGATCCTCTGCATGCACTCACTGCTCCACATATCAAGGTCCGCAAGCTGGAGAAGAAGGCGCTTGCACTCATTCTTAAGATCAGCAACCTTGGCCCTGTGATCTTCAGCAGCAAGTTCCAGGTCCCGGACCAATTCCCTCCCACGGGATACATCCGCCGTAACAGTATCGAGTCGCTCTTCCAGCCACTCGCTCTGGAACTTCAACATGATGTTACGACGATCGTGCTCATAGGTGGTCAGGCACAAGGCCAACACTCCACCAAATTTCCCCGTTCACGAAGCATCGTTGAGACCCGCTCGTTGGCAGTTTCCATAACCTTATTGTGGCTGTCAGCTACGAAGTTAGTCAACGTCAGGCAGTCACAGCGGTCTTCGTAGCGGGCTCGTAAGACACGAGCCACGAGAACTTCCCGGTGAGCAACACGGTAAGCCTCCAGAAAGTTTGCAAAGAGGGCCGGGAAGGTTTTATACTCCTTCTCCAACTCAGTACCCTCGATGGAAGTAGCGTCTGTGGCCTCGAATAGAACGCAGATCTCAGCCTCGATCTCCAGATGATCTGCTATATAAGCATAGCCCCGACCCAAGAGATTATAGAGTTTTTCCCATCGGGCCGAGACTGCGATTGAAAAAAACGCAAGCATGGGAAGAGTCAGAGGAAGAAACAGAAGATGAAGTCATTTCCCGTTGGAAAGATGGAGAAGAAGACGAGTGCAATGGAACGAATGAAAGTGAAAGCTGGTCGAAGGAGAGCACTAACCTTCTCTGCATTAACTCCTCGTTTCATAGTAGCCCGAAGATGAGAAAAGTTGCAGCAATAATGCTTGTGGAGCCGGGATAATTAATGTAAAGCAGGGGTCGCTCCTCCCGTGAATCATCAGACTCGCCTCGATCCGCTATTTCAGGTCTGACGAGTCTGAAAAGTTGTAAAAGCATTGTCTATTTCGCCATTATTGAGGGGGAGCGGGAGTCGAGCGCAAATGTCGAAGAGGCCGCGTTAGGGTTTGGCAGCCTTGTCATGATGAAAAGCTGAGTGGGAGGTGGACATAATTCAGTCTTTTGGAAAGATAGTGGGAGACAAGTTCGGCTATCGAGGAAAGAAAAGTGATCCGAGATCTCTCCACAATGAAAAGGAGGGAGGACGACAAAGCGGTAAACTCGAAACCTTGGGGAACGCTCGCCCAATGATCTTCTTCCATGTCCGAAGAACGTCTCTTGAACACTCGAAGTCACTCAAAGCAAAGTTCAGAAAAAGAGTGAACATACGAGGAAGATTACAAAACCCTGAGTAAGTAGTAATCGACCAACCTCTTCCTGATCCAACATGTTTGGGAGTTATCGTCAGTTGTTAGAGGCGACTGACCCAAACAGCCTGAACAATATCCAATTCGAAGACCTCGAAATTTCCAGGATCGAGCCTGATACAGAAGCCATGGAGCCTAACCTCCCCGGCAACGACGTTCGAGATTGCCATGACTACGACGACGACAACGGCAGCAATGGACAACCTCGAGAAGAAAAAAATCGCCAACCCCATAGTAAAGAGGAAACCCGGGTGTTTGAAGCTGTTTTCAGAAGATCTCCTCATCCGAGCGTAGAGCAAATAGAGGAGTTAAGCCAAAGGTTGGGGATGAAGGCTAAGAGAGTCAGATGTTGGTTTCAAAACAAGAGGGCCAGAATGGTCGATCATTGCAGACGTCAAGAGCTTTCCACTCTGGCGGAAGAATACGACAAACTATGGGCAGAGAACATATGGTACAAGAGAACCCTTGTCACTACCGTTTGCCTCAATTGCGGTGGCCCTATCGACCTCCGGGGATTGCTCCATGACAATCCTTCCATGAAGGTCGCGAGTGCTCTTCCGCAACCCCGCTCCCTCGAACCGACTTCTGGAGAATGGGTTATGCGTCACTATACTTTCCCCGATGATAGGTCTATTTTTGCCCGTGATCAGTGCAAAACCGATCCACTTCCTCCACAACAGATACCAGTCGTTGACGCCATGCTGAAACACCAAAAAAAGAAATTCGCTTGGACTCCGAGGCTTCATCGCAAGTTCCTCGACGCGGTTCGAGAAGCAGGACTTAAACCAGCGTGTGCAGCACGCGTACTTGATGCCATGAATGAACCGGGAATCTCTCTACAGGTAGTTGCAAACCACCTTAATAGTTACCGAAGGGTGCTAAGAAGACGTCATGCCTCGCTGAACCTAAAAGAGCCCGACCCGAACTCGAGCACCAAGCATGACCGTGAACACGATGGTCGTGCGCCAAGAGAGGCTCAGCTGAATCTCGACACCAACCAAACCAGCCATTCTACTGCCTATTGTCCAGAAATTGTTCAAAATACCTCTTTGAATCATCTCGGTATTCCTCAAGGGTACGTATCACAAGCGCAGCAAATGATCATTCCTCTGCACGAGCAGCAACCATCCACCAGTGCTCTTTTTGTTGGTGACCAAGGGTCTACTCAAGAGGGACATATGATTTCAGATGATTTAATAGAAGAATGCTTTGAGCATTCTGGTTTACCCAACTCCCAGGGAGGGAACGTCTTTGATGGTGAACCAGTCAACCATCCTCTTGTATTCTCAAACAAGGACATAAATTCCAGTTCGAAGAACCCATCGGGTGATGTTCCTCAACCCGTGCATCAATCGTTCGAAAAATCAAATGACTTCTTCGATGAAGGACTTGATGCCTTATTCGATCAGTGGGAGGCTATCAAACGTTTGCAGCCATGATCCGCAAACGGTAACCGCGCAACTGAGTCGAGACGCGATGAGTTGGTCATACCCGCAGGCAGAGAGGCATGTACGCGAAAGAGATGTATCCCTTATTCCTTTCATTGTAAAATTCCCAGCGAAGCATTTGTTTTCTTCTTTAATAGTCAGAGTTGATTTTGCACAATGCTGCCTGCGAGCATCATCATGTTTAGATACGTCAATCCCTTGTTGTGTTAGGTTCGAGATGAATCAACTCAACACGTGAAGGCAGAAATGACAGCATAAGTGGCGAACGGAGCATAAACGACCTCGAAAGCGAGAGGTCATTAACTGCCTCAAACACCATGACCGCAAGATCAAGGGCAACCTTAAAATTTTGAGCTGCTACAAATCCATTTCCCACAAGACATTCAAATCATTCAAATGAAAAACGTCAAGTCATGGAAATAATGTGTAACCAAGCTGTTGGCACATGTGAAAAGGGAAATTACGTGGGTTCGGAAGCGATGACCTTTCTTGGCTCGGCAACCATGCGGAAGATAAAGGAACATATACAAAAACTCGCATTTATTTTCACTCGACAGGAGACTTTACAAATGGATTACTAAGGAGGAACTGTAAACCCGAAATGAGTTCTAATGAGCATCACGAAAGAACTCAATTGACTCTCCATGTTATCCATGCCTTGCCTACAGCCAGCGCTCCGAGAGTCAAGTTCTTCAAGCTTGAAGAGAAGGAGGCGGCATTTCTCCTTAAGCTCGTTCACCTTGGCCTCGTGGTACTCAGATTCATGCTCTAAATCCAAAGCCAGCGCTCTCCCGCGAGCTATATCCACAGTCAGATCGTCCAACCTTTCCTCCAACCATGTGCACTGGAACCTCAGCATGAGATTGTTCTGATCTTGCTCAAAAACGGTTTGACAGAGAGCCAGACGCTCTATCAAGTTGTCCCTCTCACGGGCTAACAGTGAGACCTGGGCGTTGGCATATTCAACAACTCTCTTTTGGTTATCGGCCGTCAGCATGGCCAACACCAAGGAATCAGCTCTGTCCTGATAACGGGCTCGCACGATGCAGGCTAAAGTGACATCCCGGCTAGCGACTTCGTAAGCTTCCAGGAAATTGGTGAAAAGAGTTGGGAAGATCGCAAACTCCCTTCGCAGCTTCGTACCCTCGATACATGCGGTGTCCAAGGCCGGAATCAAAGTACGGACTTCGACCTCGGCTTCAGGATGATTGTTTATGTAACCATAACCTCTACCCAGGAGGTGATAAAACCTTTCCCATTGGGTTGAAGCTTCAGTTAAGGCAGCAGGTACAGGGGAGGAAGCCATGCGCGATCGAATGGTAGAGAAGAGAACGAAGGTCAGAAGATTGTTTGAGAGGCTGAATCTGACTAGACTAAAACGCCAATCTTCTCGACATCGATCTCTCACCTTACAAATAAGGAACAAAAAGTTATAATAGTTATTTATGTTCAGCGGGGCTAAGAAGATTTGATTAATGCATCCTCGGTAAGTCACTGATCCACCATGGCCCTATGATCTCGGGCTTAGCAAAACATAGTGGCGCCGAAAGGTCGACAGATCTATTGCTTGGGAGACTGAGCTAGGGGGACAAGCGTAGTGCTCGATAAAGCGAAGTTGACGCGAGAGATTTTCAAGACCCGTTCGTGTAGAAAGAGTAATGGGGAATCACGAAGTCTCGAGAGGAACGCTCATTAAAGAGCCTTTATCTGAATCAAAAGGGCGGTTCTTGGAACACGCTTAATCTCTAAAAAGAGAGAGAGAGAGAGTTGCGAAGAGGGTGAGCATCCCAGAAAGAGTGGAGAAAGTCGAGCGAACAAAAATCAAACGGTGATATTTCGATCCAGCATGCCCGGAGGCTATCGTTACCTGTTGGAGGCGCCCGACCTAGAGATCCCCGAGCTTGAACTGCTAGAAGAATGTGAAGATCTTGGAGCTCGATTCGGCACAAAGGCTATGGAGATTGGCTCTTCCAGCAAAGAAACCCAAACCCTCGGCGGCGAGGATGTCAGCGACGATGATCGACGCTGGAGTGGGAAATTCCAAAAACGCCACACCACACGCCAACGCCGAAGGCTTAATGCTTTTTTCAAAGAATACCCCCATCCAACGGGGGAGTAGAGAGCTGAACTAGGCCGAACGCTGGGGATGGAGCCCGCGAGAGTCAAGCTTTGGTTTCGCAACAAACGGGCCCGGTGGATGGATAAACTCAGACGCCGCGAGTTGCAGATCCTAAGAGAGAAAACTGAACAGCTCCGAATGGAAAACGCGATGTGTAAAGAGGCTCTGAACACGGCTGCTTGCCTTAACTGCAGCGACCCTATCCCAATCAGTGAAACGTTCCTCGAGGGGTCATATATGCAGATTCATAATGCTCACTTGTCGCAAAGCCTTCCACAACATCCTCCAGAGCAATCGGATACCGTCCAAGGTTTACTGGGGCAGATCAACACTAGAGCGGAGTCTATTGGTACATGGAGCCTCTATAATAATGAGTGGGGTCCACTTGACGGTGAACTTCCCCCAAAGCAGCTCGCAACACAATCATATCACGAAGAGAGCAGCCGCCGAGTTGCTAACGCTGCTCTGGCTAGCAAAAAGAAAAAAAAGGAGGCTTTGCTGGACCCAAGAGCTTCATCGTAAGTTTGAGGATGCAGTTCAACAACTTGGAATCTACTCGGCGCGCCCAGAGAACGTACTCGAGGTCATGAACGTAACAGGAGTTACCAAAAAAAATGTCAAGAGTCACCTCAAATGCTACAGAAATTTGATGAAGAAAGGCTTGGCAACACTAAACCCAGATGGAGCCGGCTCGAGCCAAAATGATAGATATGGCCATGACTATGATACTTTTCGGGAGCACGTACCACAGCTCCAGCAACTAGAGCCTCCCCAATTTGAGCACCAACCTGTCGGAAGTTTTATTCCTACAACCGACCCAGCACTGACAGAGGATGCACATACAACTGTGCAAAACAGCAGCGTAAGTTCTAGTTCGTGGAATCGAGATGCTCATGCCGAATACAATGAAAAAAATCCTCCTCCAGCGGTCGACTCTGCCCGACTCGAGCGTCAAGGGCTCGAAGAAGCAGACGATTTCCTTGATGAGGAGCTAGAGGTTTGGATCAATCAGCTGAACGATCCCCTGGGCTATCTCAATACCCCTCGGGAATATGAATCACAGTCTCAACAGGGCAACAACGGAGTTTCCAGCTCGAACAATCAAATCGTTCAAGGCGAAAGTGAGGAGAGGAATGCATCACTAGCAATTGATCATGCTCAACTTGAGCATACATGGCTCGGGGATTCGAGCGATTTCCTTGGGGAGGAACTCAATTTCTGGCTCGATCAGCCCGAAGCTGGCGGACTCTAGCAACGGTGATACAAAGCCGATGATTGTGTGTTTAATTCAAGGCGCGTTTGTTAAAAAAATGCTCGGGAAAAGAGGTTGGATACCCTGAATGAATGTATTGGTAACCTCATTGTAAAAATTCCCATGGGAGCATTTCTCATTTACGCTTGAAACTAGTCGTACGAGGATCCACCTTACCTTTTGAGCATCTTTAAGCTCAGGGGCGAGCTCCCCAAGCGATGATCATCGTTCACAGAACATAATGGAATCCATCCCTTCAATGCAAAATACATCTGGCCGCGAAGCCACCCATTTTGTAAAACGATGTATCGTTCCTAAACAATTTCCAATCGGATACCGAAGTAATGTCTTCTTTCTTTTCCTTCTCAGATGATAAACATGGATGAATCACTCAAGGAGTCATGCGTTCGAAAAATTCGTGAACATACAATGATATGCTTCTTTTACATTTTCAGGGATCTGCGACCGCGACAGGTAGGTAAGTACCCCTTTCCCAGTTAGCTGGAGATAAAAGAAATGTTAGAATACTTTCAGCCGGCATAAAGATTTTCCAATGCATCGATATTCATGATTTAAATCAGGAGGTTACCTGAAGCATGAATAGAACATGCACGGTACATCACAAAATCCCCTCGACGGATAAATTTTGGAGAAAAGAAAATGAATTTTTCCAAATATGATTATTTTTCAAACCATTCAAAAGGATGTTTCCTCAAAAGAGAGGCAAGCTCAAATCCAAACACATCCTACATACACTTGAGAGATGAGTGGAGCGAATCAAATAGCAAAATCTGGACCTACGGAGGTAGGGGCCATTCGCAGCGATTACATGGATTGGGCGACGGAGGCGTTCGTTTCATATCATAAACACTACAGGTGACCGTGGACAACCCCTTTGAACGGCGGTTTTCATTCTCAACCATGTCAAGAACCACCTGTTGACACTGATTTTTGACTATCTTTTATTTCAGTTTTTATTTCTAAAATTAATTAAAAATAGCAAAAAAGGTCAAAAAATTGCAAAATCAACTTTGGAAGCCTTAGCCTAGCCTTGGGAACCAATTTTGAACAAAAAATATTTTTTGTATTTTTAATATTTTTTGTTATTTATTTAATTATTAAAATAACCAAAAAATCAGAAAAATACCATCCGTGGTCAGAAAATTACAAAAAATATTCATAAATTTTATTTTAATTTCCTATTTAATATTATAACTTCTTATCAGGGAAATTAGGCTTGAGTCATGGTGTTCCTTCACAAACATAAACCCGTACCGAGCCTGAAAAATCCTTTTCGAGTCTTTTAATTTTCAATTCTCACTTTTCATGAGCTATGACATTGAATTCTAAAGTTTTGAAATGCAATTGGGTCAATTTGCCCTCCAATTTGATCAATTTTAGCCAAAAGGGATTAATTGCATAAAAATCTTTCAATTTAGTCCCCGATTTTACAATTTTTGAAATTAAATTTCACACGGGCACACCCATTAAAATTAAACACCTCTACCCAACAGTTTTCATCATGCTGAATCCATTGGTGGGCTCAATTTTGGCTAATTCGATCGTTTAGGCCTTCGATTTGGCGAAATGAAATTTCGGATCCTAGGGACAATTTGGGGTTTTCACATAATGTCAATAAATTGATTCACGAAAATACCCATATTTGATGGAAAACATGTCAAGGAATCCGATTTTGCCATCAATTTCATGAAAAGATGTCATTTGGGGGGTCAATTTGGCGATTTGGACGATTTGGCCGAACCGGGTCGGTCGGGTCAGACCCGACCCGACCCGGTCCGACCCGGGTCTGCAACAATGGACAAAATGTGCAGCAAGGCGTGCAGAACAGAAAAAAAAAATAGGGGGGCATGGGCGACGCGTTTTGGGGAGAAACAAAAGGCAAACGAGCGTGGGGGACCATGGCAGACGTCAGGGGGGTGTGCTGCAGGGCGTGGGCACAAAAAACGGGCCGGTCGGCCATGAAACGGGGGGAGATTCTCGGTTAAAAAACCGAGCTTGGCCGAGAGAGGGAGATTTTTCCCGAGCGGAGGGGGAGCGCGAGAGAGCTTCCTTGGACCTTCGGCAACGCTCCTCGACCATCACCGGAGCTTAGTGGCCGTTGGAGAGCTCCGAATAGGTTGGTATTTGCTCCCGAGCTTCATTTTTCTCAGTGCACGCCATGTGTTCGGCGAAATGCTTCAGTGAGCATTTTACTTCGGGGCTCTCGGCCGGACCTTTCCCAACTCCCTTTTGGGCAAGGCTCGCTTTAAAAATCATCTAGATCCAACTCTAAGCTCGTGTTGACCTTTGTTTTGCATTGAACCGCGACGAAACACGGCTCGGAGCTTCGCCGGCCTTGATCCGAACCGGGAGCTCGACGAGGGATTTCCGGCGGCCACCGACCATCAAAGGACCATAGGTAAGCTTCTAAACCTTCCTTAGATGCCATGTGAATGCCTAGAATCGAGTTTAAACAAATAAAATTTTTCCATGAATTCTTCGCCGGAGCCGGTCCGGTTCGCCGGTTTTTAGCGTGTTCACGGTTATTATTTGTGTTGTATATTGATTTGGGTGGTCCAAGAAGTCGAATGCCGCAAGAACGGGCGAAAAATACCAAGTTTTGGGCCCGTTTCGCAATTTTTCCGGCGACCTCGCCGGAATTTTTACTATTCCGGCGAGGGTTGCCGGAATTTCCACTATTCATCGTCTTCTCCGGCGACCCTACGGCCGGTCAACGGTCAACGGACGACGTGGCGTGCCACGTGGGCAGCCACGTCAGCCGAGTGGGGTCTGGTCCGCTTATTTTTAAGTCAAACGGAATTAACGGCCACGATCGCGACACGTGTCGCGATCCTAGAATTTTGGAAAATAAATAAATTAAAATCAATCCGGCGGACGAGATTGTGCCAAGTGGCACGCTGTGGAACGTCCGATCTAAGGTTAGATCGGACGCGCCGAAGGTGGCCACGTGGCACAATCTGGAGCGTCCGATTTGAATGGTTTTCTAAAAAAGGAAAATAAATTAATTTTTGATCCGACGGTTATAATTGAGCCACGTGGCTCTCTGTGGGTCTTCCGATCGAGTGAGAGATCGGACGCACGAGAACAGGCCACGTGGCACAATGAGGACCGTCCGATCCGGGGAATTTTCGGATAATTAAATAAAATAGATAAAAAATCCAAAAATTGTTTAAAAAATAGGAAAAAATATTTAAAAAATAAAACGGTGTCGTTTTAGACCGGTGTCGACCCCTAGGGTCGGGCCGGGCGCCCGAGAGGCGCGGGTCGGGTTTGGCCCGGCCCGGAAAATATTTTTGAATATTAAAAAATTCAAAAATAATAATAATATAATCAATAAAATCAATAAAAAATGAAAAATCATGAAAAATTCAAAAAAATTCGGAAAATCCAGAAAAACTCTAAAAAATTCCAGAAAATAGGAAATGGCCACATTCAACTGGCCACGATCTATTCCGGGTCATTTGACCCCCGATCTTTTCCGAAATGACGGTTTTGCCCTTCCGGCAAACCGTCTTCCAAACAAATTCTAAAAAATCCAGGAAAATCCCAAAAAATAGGAAATGGCCACAAACAACTGGCCAAGACTCATTCCGGGTGTTTTGAACCCCGGCCCATCTTAAAATGACGATTCCGCCCTTTGGGCGAATCGTCTTCCAAAAATTGAAGAAAAAAATCAAGAAATTCCAAAAAATTCTCAAAAATGGGAAATGGCCACAATCAACTGGCCATGGAATATTTTGGGTAATTCGGTATCCAAACCTTCCAAAAATGACAATTTTGCCCTTCGGGATAATTGTCCCCGAATCTTCCCATTTTACCCCTAGTCCTAAATCGCATCTTCGCTAAGCCCTTATGGCTATACTAGGAGGCCCATGATTGAAATTGATGTGCATTGACATGATTTATTTATGCACTTGACTTGCGCTTTCATTATATTGACTGTGATTTGATAGGACCAGTCTTCCAATCTGCATGAAACCCTGACTCATACCTATCTCACCTAAAATTACGCCTGCATGAAATCTTGAATAGGAAAATCACTCGCGTTAGGTACCGAAAGGGCGTCGGTAATGACACCGACGTAACCAAGTCCCCGAACCCAAAATCTCTGGTTCCGCAGAACTGATCGATCTCTCCCAATCGGTCAGTAAGGTTTCCGGTCTACCCTCCAAGAAAGACCGGTGGCGACTCCAAATGCATGCACAAGTTGCACATGCCACCACGACTACACTAAGGTCGAAAGCGATCGACTTTTATCGTCGAATCCCTCAAAAGACACTCCCGCCGCGATTTGGTATGGGCCTGGGAGGGCTCGTGCCGATCAAAGGCCCGCGATCCACATTTCAGAGTGGGGGCCGCGATCGGTAATCCATTAGCCGTGTCCGTTTTTTTCGGACGGGTCGCAACAGCTGGCGACTCCGCTGGGGACATTGTTCTAGAACACTTGGTTCTAGACCTCAAGTGGACTTAGGCCGTAATTAAAACGTTGAGTGATTTTTCTAACCCTGCAGGCGCTCTTGAAGGTGAGGTAAGTCCGCTCACGATAGGTGTTATATGTTTTTACAGATTGGAGTGATAAGGGGTGTAGTCTGTGATTAACATTGTCTTATGCAGGATGGGCGTAGGAATGTATGTTATATGGATGATTTGAAGCGCTGATTGATATATAAATTGTTGCGCATGATTCACTGCATATTTGAGGATCACGACACTTTGCACAAAGCGCCCAAACCCAGGCCGCGAAATCACCTTTTCAGGTAGCAATAGATCAGGGATCGATATGCAACGCTCTAGCGTGGATTGTGCTGGGGTCGACCATATTCGATCCCACTCACTATCCAAGTCGAGACTTTTATCCATTTGTTGTGGATTGCGCTCATGGACGAATTTGTCGACTCGGATAGAGGGAAGCCTCTAGGTTCCTCACCTAAGCCATTTTGATTTAGTCAAGCCTCACTTGTCTCATGCGCATTTATATGGATGGTTGGTATACCTAAAACCAAAAATCATTGGGTACCTCTCATGGTAAGGTCCTGCCATTTCTATTTAAATTCACTTGCAGTCTTTTATTTCGCGCTACATGCTGCATTCATCAAGTTCGATGGTTGAGTCCAATTCCATTTTAGAGTATAAATAAAAGAGATGATCTCTCCAAGTCGGCCCCACATCCCGGACGTATTCAAGTATGAGCGACGCTTCATCCGCCATCAGACTGTCGGGACATTCAACGGAGTTTACCCTCTCCGAGCTGTCCGAGGAATGATCCAGTAACCTTACCGGAAATTGAAGGATAGGCGATAACAGCAAACCCAAGACACCCGCCGGACGCTATCAAAAGGGGATCTGATGAAAACGAAGACCCGACTTGGGGCACCTCTTTAGGTTATTAAGGGTCGCGTTCCAGTCGTCCCTTTTCTTTTATCAGGATCATCGAGTCTGTAAGGAGCACCCGTCTGTGGGCCTCCCATCTATCTTTTACACCTCGATTCCTAAGTCTTGTCTAAGTGTCTTGACATTAGAATGTGACACTGGAATTTCTCTCAACCATTCAGATTTTTCGATTCAATTGCGTGTCTCGCCCAGATGAAATTTTCGTTAGAACTCACACTTGGTATTTAACCCAAGTACGAGAATCTAACATTCATTTCATGGTACGCCGGACATGGAATTGAACCGGTCTATAGCATGCATCATTAGTAATCCTTGGTAATTAACTAAAGTCATTCATGTTTCCTGAATTCAAGAGGAGACAAGATATCCAAATTACCTTCGGGAAATCATTTCAATTTGGATGTCCTATCTCTCACCGAATTTAGGACACATTGGAATTGCATGTTTATCTTCTTGGAAATTTCACAGATTTTCTGAGGATTTACCAAAAGTGATAACCATGGATTACACTCCTTTTAGTTTTATGTTTTCTCTTGAAAAACATCGATAAGAATTTTTCACATGAGGTTAAGGCTTGTGTAAAAGTCCTTATCTTCGTTAATTACAAGAAAACATAAAATTGAAAGGATTTATGCTTTACTTCCCTTTCTGACATATTCCTGTCATTCGAACAGGTAATTTCCGGAATCAAAATTCGGGGACTTGTGTGAAGAATCAGTCGCAAGTTAAAATGGACCAGGATGGCATAGAAAAGCGCTTGACCACCCTGGAGAGTCAGTTGGCTCAGGTGCTCGCAATGATGACAGGAATGAAGACACTCATCCTCACCACACAGGGGGTACCCCGACAGTCTTAAATTCTAACCTGACTGTCCGACCAGAGAATCGTCAAGACAAATAGTCAACTGATGAGGGCATTTTTGCCATCTTTCAAGACGTTGAACAACATGAAATCAAAGGAGCCACATTCAGAAGAGAATTAGCTGTAATCTAATCTCTTTAAATTTGAAAATTTGTTGATTGTGTTTTATTGACCACCAGGAATGGTCCTTCAAGAAGATCGAAGCTAGTCGATAACTCAAGCCACAGGGATGGATATTTGAAGTCAGACAAAGAAGTCGGCTTCTCACCAAGACAGCATACCGGGGCAAAAACCCACCAAGATGAAAAGGGGACAGGAAGCTTCAAACGGAAGATATCCCCTAATTGAAAAGGGAACTGTAAAAATTGTGAAAAAGATCAGAGCAGTCGACTAGGGCAAACGCCACCTGACTGGGGCAGCCGGATCAAGTGTAAAGACGTGTCGTTCCTAATTGATTTTCAATCAGATACCGGCATAATATTTCCTATGTTTTCCTTTCAGGTGAAAAACAGGATAAGATGGTCGAAGACCAACGAAGGGGAACTTGCCTTCCCTACAAGATGAAAAGGAATGTGCCTTCAGCAGATGTCACCCATTGGGATTCCAATGACAAAATGAATCAAATTATGAAGAAGGATAAACCTAATTAAGATCGGCTCTCCCTAAGTCGAAAAAGCTGTATCCATTCCAAATCGGATTGACTGGTTCACGAGTTGATATGGTTTCTCGTTCTTGCAGGTGATGACGAGAATGAACGGGCCCATTGAAAAATTTCCAGCATCTTGGATGCCAGAAGTGACCAGAGCGGGGATTGTAAATCCGTAGTCGTTTCAATTAAAGCTCCTTATGCAGCAATCGAGTCACTCATTCATTTCATCGTACAGGTGGAGTAAAAGATTGTTAAAGCGTAAGGTGAATGCGACAAGACACAATGAAGAAAATTGTTGCTTGTGAAGTAACACTCCAGGATGTTGAAGTACTCAGCCACAAGTAAACCCGTGCTTGCTGATGTCAAACAGCAGAACGCTCGAGGGACGTCATGAAATGATAACAAGGCAAAAGATGCATGAAGAAATCGAAACGTAGCGGCAAAGCTGAAAAGTGTCAAACGTTGCAGAACATAAAATGCCGAGATCTTCGGAAGATTGAATACACCAACACGGCATGATCAAACTGCCTGCAACTAAATCAGCCAGCCCAGGCGAATCACTCAGTGGCTGGGGGCAAATCGCTCCTCTACCCAGAAAGGGTACCAAATGTATGCCGAATTCACCATAGGGATGTGCGGGGAAAGTTTTTGAAGCAATAGCTATCACCCACGAAGCCTGATGAAGTGGAGTAATCCACCAAGGACAAAACGCACTAAGCCCTTCTAGAGGAGGAAGAGAGCGATGCAGGGCCATTCATTCGGGTAAAAGAACGTATCGTTCCAAAATGATTATTTTCTTGATAAGAGAATAATATTTCCTTTCATTTCCTCTCAGGTGATGATCAAAAGCTAAGAACCCAAGATGCAGTGCCTTCAAATGACCAAACAATGAGTATCCTTTTCATGGCATCTCAGACATGCATTCTGGCTAAATATTTTCAAGAGCGTTCTAATGGCTCAATTTATGAACAAAACCTTTGAGGAAACCTGGAGAAGTTTTCCATCATCTAGAAATCTTTGTGAAAAGAACACTTAAAAAGAAAAATTCAAGTTTTGCAGATTGACACATCTGATAAAAATGCTTTCTCTGAATAGAGTGAAAAGCACGAACTCATTTTTCGTTGCAAGCATACCTAACATGCATCATGCATATCATCCACATACAGAGAACCCAAAGGAAGAAATGCCGGTTCCCGTAGGATAATTTTCAAGGGTAAATTGTATCGACTCCAACAGTCAATTGTACATGCCCTTTACTTATGAGGTTTTTTCTCTTCAACAGGGGAACATCGAACATCTCAAATGGCGACTGTGATCGAGAGAATCACCAAACCGCCACATGACAAATCCCCAGATTGTCAGGGACAGAGAAAAAATAATCGAAGAATCTGGCAATCGAGATAGATGACCAGAATCGACAAAAATTCATGAGAGCAGGCTCCCCCACCTGCTTCGAGGAGCCAAGCCGGGGGCAAATTCTCACGATCCCCCATGAAAGTGCATCGAACCAGGGTTATCAAACCCAGAGATGACAAACACCAAGACAAGCCTCACTGGGGCAAAATACTTGGAAAACACTGCTCCTTCAAATGTTGGAAGGACGAAGTCTCGAAGGGAGTACCTCCTTCCTGAAATTTCAAATGAAGCCAGATAAATCCCCACACCTGTCTCTTCATATGCAGGTGCATGAATGTCTTCAAATCGGATTGAAAATCGTCCAGGAGCATGGGAATGCCAAGGCACGCTGCCAAGATGAACACCGCCCAACTGGGGCAAAGCAGTTGTCGACGTGATTGAGGATCGTCTCACGAACAACACCCACAAATACAGACGAGATAAAGCAGCATCCATCATCCACATCAAATGAGAAGCGTCAATAATCGACGAAGGAAAGGAATACGTCAGTAAGGCGTCATCAGGAATCCCAAGAGGGAAGACATCCCCAAAGAGGATGGGGATTATAGCAAAACGCAGGAATGAATTTAGCTGGGGCAGGCATCACCTAGCCATGATGAACCACGTCTAACCGGGGCAAGTGAATCATTTGTGCGCCGGACAAAGGAAGGACATTTCTTCTCTGGCAAAATCCATGGACGCAATGACAGAGTCGTCCTCATCGGAAGTAAACCCCAGGATACAAACCTGGGTGAACGGTAACTTTGTATCGTTCCAAATTGATCTCCCAAAGATCCCATGCTTAACATGAGTTTGTTCTCATTTGGCAGAAAATTGGTGGCACCAAAAAGCCACAAAAGAAAGGATCTCGTCCAACGTGGAAGCGAAAAGAAATATCCGTTGTAGGGGGCAAGCTACCAGGAAATGGAACCCCGCAAAATGGCGTTAGAATACGTCCAAAAGCACAAATTGATCTCATCCGGTTCAAATCCTAGAGAAGGATTCGTTGCCAACCAGACGGGTAGATCATGGCCACGAGCTAGATGGCCGACTTCAACAAGCCTTACATTTGCGTTCAAATGGAGGCGCGAAGCGAGAGTAAAGCAGTATCGTTTCGATTTGTCTTGAATTTCGAAACACGAACTGACACTTGATGTTTATTATTGACAGGGATTCGCCGTCAAGATGGACAGAAAATTATTGGCGCCAAAAAGCCGCATAAGAAAGGAATTCGCCGACAAGGAGGCGAATAGAATTATCAACTTTGGAAGCCATGACTCCAAGAAGTGGTCTTTGATTGAACTTTGAAGATTGGCGTGGGAATGCATCCAAAAGCATGAATGAATCTCCTCCAGTGCAAATCCTAGAGAAGGATTCATTGCCAACCAGAGGGAGGGATCATGGCCACAAGATAGATGGCCAACTTCTGCAAGCCGCACGTTTGTGTTCAAACGGAAACACAAAACAAAATAAGACGGTATCGTTCCAATTTATCTTGAATTTTGGAATACAAACTGACACCTAGTTCCCGTCCTTGACAGGGGCTCGCCAACAAGGCAAAACAGGATTCTGACATCCCATGTATTACTAGTTGGAGCACATGACCAAGGGTAAAGCAGTATCGTTCCGATTCTTGAAAAATCCGTGAACATACAATGACATGTTTCTTCTACATTTTCAGGGACCTCCAGCCACGGTGGACAGGTAAGTACCCCTTTCCCCAACCCAAAACAAAAAAGAGAAAAAAGAGAAAAAGAAAAGTTTCCAGAATCTAATGTCTAGAAAAGACATAGAGTTTTAACTCCATTAACAATCATGTTTTGAAAACAGGAGGTTGTCTAAACATGATTAGAACATGCATGGTGCAGCATAAAATCCCCTTGACGGGTAAAATTTTTGGAGAAGATGAAAGAGATTTTTTCCAATCAAAAGTTGTTCAAAACTTTAAAAAGGACGTTTTCTCAAAAGACGAGAGGCAAAACCTAATCCAAACACGTCCTATACACACTTGAGAGAGAAGTGGAACGAATCAGATAGCAAAATCTGAACCTACGGGAGTAGGGACCATTCGCAGCGATTACATGGATTAGGACGACGGAGGCATCCGTTTCATATCCCCAAACACTACAGGTGACTATTGACAACCCCTTTGAACGGCGGTTTTCATTCTCAACCCTGTCAAGAACCACCCCACATCGGGGCAAAATGGAGGTCAGTCCAGCAGCATCAGGAGAAAATGGTTAGAAATTTTCTTGCTCGGACTAACATTAATCTTCGTGTGTTGTTTATATGGTAATCCAAGTGCCATAGGATGATGAGAAGCATTCATTTCTCTATCCCACACACCGAATCCTTTGCATAGCCAAGTTGAGCCTGCAAAATCATTTCATAAACCCGTTGGTGATCATTGCACATTCCAAGACGGATGCATCATCACTTCAGAAACGGAAGAGTTCAAGACTTAGGGTTTGCGAAGAAATTCCTAAGTTAATGCTTAAAGTTGTTAGACCTTTGGGCACATGTCTAACATGATCTCCCGAAGATGAGAAAAAACGGGATTTCAAAAGAAAAAAAAATGATGAGAAAAGCCCCCAGCATCAAGAAAAAGCAAAGTGCCTGGTAAAAGCAAGGCCGATGCTTGAATGAACAATCTGCATTAATCCCCAATGAAACATGACTGAAAAGGGGAGGGAAAAATCCAAAAGGAGTCAGATTCAAAAGACTACTCCTCAAAAGGTGTCAAGCGCGGAGCAAAGACGCAGATAAAGTTGTCAGCCTCTTAATGCGGTCAGAGACGCTATCTAAAATTTGTGCATACCTCATAAATGACCGTGCACCTCAAAAATTGAAGATGCAGAATGGAAAAGACAGGTGACAAGTTGGCAATGATCACCAACGTCAATCCTCTCATGAATTCTGGGCCAAAAACAAGCATTTTTTCGGTCCCCAATCCTACCAAAGTTACGACCCTGAAGCAGTCTGCTCTGATTAAGACACTTGGGTTAACATATGGCTTAGCTCGAAGAGGTACGAGCAAGACTATTTCTTTCTCATTTTGCAGGGTCCTTGACTTGTAAGCCCGGAGTAGATGGTGAAGACTTTCATTCAATAGCTTCGACTCCAAAGAGGGTCCCCCTTGAAAACCAATATCCAAGCCCAACATTACGGTCCCGTGGAAGACCTCCCGATCGATCAAAATGTATGTGCTGCGAATGAACCTAAAACCTAGGCACAGGTCAGTAGGGAATTGAGTGCATCCCCTATAAAAATCATTACCTCAAAACAGGTGAGATGACCTCCTTGTCGAGAAATATTCCAATTCATGTTTTGAGCAAACTCTTTTTGGAATCTTCAAATTGTTGGATCCAGATTTTCCGTGCAAGGGATTTGTGATCACATTTGCATGTTGCAAGAATGCTTTGGATAACCTCCAGCATCAAAATGCACACTGCATGACTAAAACTTGAATCATACGGCTTCGTCAAGTGGCCAGCCATCGTCTTCCCAGAGATTACTAACATTCTCCTGGTGAAGAAAAATCTTTCAGGCTCAAACTTCTGCAGGATACTTGGAGAACCCAGCTCCCAGACTGTCGCCTCAACAAAACCAATGGTAGATACCGCCTGAAGGGTCAAATCAAAGGTAGAAACCGCCTAAAGGGTCAATTCAAGGTAGATACCGCCTGAAGGGTCAAATCAATGGTAGATACCGCCTGAAGGGTCAAATCAATGGTAGAAACCGCCTGAAGGGTCAGCTCAAAGGTAGAAACCGCCTGAAGGGTCAACCAATGGTAGAAACCGCCTAAAGGGTCAATCAAAGGTAGAAACCGCCTGAAGGGTCAAATGATGGTAGAAACCGCCTAAAGGGTCAATCATGGTAGAAACCGCCTAAAGGGTCAATCAAAGGTAGAAACCGCCTGAAGGGTCAACTCAAGGTAGAAACCGCCTGAAGGGTTAACTCAAGGTAGAAACCGCCTAAAGGGTCAATCAATGGTAGAAACCGCCTGAAGGGTCACTCAAAGGTAGAAACCGCCTGAAGGGTCAACCCAATGGTAGATACCGCCTGAAGGGTCAACTCAAAGGTAGATACCGCCTGAAGGGTCAAATCATGATAGAAACCAAGTAATCCCATCGGACGTGGAAAACCTCCGTTTTGGGAACCTTTTCAAAAAATCAGGCAGTCTTAGCATGACGTGGAGAACCCACGTCCTAGGACCCCTTTTTTAAAATTAAACATTCCCATCGGACGTGGAAAACCTCCGTTTTGGGAACCTTTTCAAAAAATCAGGCAGTCTTAGCATGACGTGGAGAACCCTCGTCCTAGGACCCCTTTTTAAAATTAAACATTCCCATCGGACGTGGAAAACCTCCGGCTTGGGACCCCTTTTGAAAAATCAAAAAGTCCTAGCATGACGCGGAGAACCCTCGTCCTAGGACCTCTTTTCAAAAAATCAAACAATCCCACCGGATGTGGAAAACCTTCGTCTTGGGAATCTTTTTCAAACATAGACAATCCCATTGGACGTGGAAAACCTCCAATTTGGGAACCCATTTGAAGAACCAGGTAATCCCACCAGACGTAGAAAACCTCCGATTTGGGAACCATTTGAAGAACCGAACCATCCCATCGGACGTAGAAAACCTCCGTGTTGGGAACTCCTTTTGAGAAACAAACCATCCCAGCGGACGTGGAAAACCTCCGACTTGGGACCCCAAACCATCCCAGCGGACGTGGAGAAACCTCGTCATGGGACCCCTTTTAAAAAAAAAAGAAAAAACAGGTAATCTCATCAGGCGTGGAGAAACCTCGTCATGAGACCCATTCCCAGAAAAACAGGTAATCTCATCAGGCGTGGAGAAACCTCGTCATGGGACCCCTTTTCAAAATTCAGGTAATCTCATCAGGCGTGGAGAAACCTCGTCATGAGACCCATTCCCAGAAAAATAGGTAATCTCATCAGGCATGGAGAAACCTCGTCATGGGACCCCTTTTCAAAATTCAGGTAATCTCATCAGGCGTGGAGAAACCTCGTCATGAGACCCCTACCAGAAAAACAGGTAATCTCATCAGGCGTGGAGAAACCTCGTCATGAGACCCCTTCTCAGAAAAACAGGTAATCTCATCAGGCGTGGAGAAACCTCGTCATGGGACCCCTTTTCAAAATTCAGGTAATCTCATCAGGCGTGGAGAAACCTCGTCATGAGACCCCTACCAGAAAAACAGGTAATCTCATCAGGCGTGGAGAAACCTCGTCATGAGACCCCTTCTCAGAAAAACAGGTAATCTCATCGGACGTGGAGAACCCTCGTCATGAGACCCCTTTTCAAAAATCAGAAAATCCCCTTGGACTTGGAGAACCCTTGTCCCGGGAACCTTTTCAAAAGATCAAACCATCCCAGCGGACGTGGAAAACCTCCGACTCGGGACTCCTTCTCAGAAAAACAGGTAATCCCATCGGACGTGGAAAACCTCCGTTTTGGGAACCCTTTCAAGAAATCAGGAAATCCCATTGGACTTGGAGAACCCCTGTCCTGGGAACCTTTTCAAAAGATCAAACTGTCTCGCCGGACGTAGCAAACCTCCGACTGAGAAATCCCCTCTGGCCCCGCTAGTCAGCGCCATGGGATCCCCTTTCAAGCCAAAAATATCCCCTCTGTCACCGCTAGTCAGCGTCATGGGATCCCCAAAGCTCGGGGTGCTCGATAAATCTTTCTGTGAGTGTTTCCTATCAGTAGCCGGGAAAGGTTTTCGAGGAATAAAGCCTGGGATAGTGTGTCAGAAGCTACGAGGGCCTATATTAAAAAAAACAAAACAAAACAAAACAAAAAAAAACAAACAAAAAAAAGAAGAAAACAAAAAAAAAGGGGAACAAGCCCCTCCTTTTTCCGACATCCTGAGAGCGCAGTGATAAAACATCAGACTCCGCATGCGCAGGATCCAATGGGCAGACTTCAGGTAAGCCGCTCTCCCTCAGGCCCACGTTCGAATTGCAAGAGTAAACCGGTGATTAATTTGAGCATTCATCAAAAGACTCAACAGTCAGATGTCATAGCATTTCTTTTTCCCCAGTCGAGTCGGTTAAGACTCAGGTGTCATTTTGTCTTTGAAAGCAACCTCTGACGAGCTCACTCTCAAAGAGGGGCAGCTGTTGACACCTGATTTTTGACTATCTTTTATTTCAGTTTTTATTTCTAAAATTAATTAAAAATAGCAAAAAAGGTCAAAAAATTGCAAAATCAACTTTGGAAGCCTTATCCTAGCCTTGGGAACCAATTTTGAACAAAAAATATTTTTTATATTTTTTAATATTTTTTGTTATTTATTTAATTATTAAAATAACCAAAAAATCAGAAAAATACCATCCGTGGTCAGAAAATTACAAAACATATTCATAAATTTTATTTTAATTTCCTCTTTAATATTATAACTTCTTATCAGGGAAATTAGGCTTGGGTCATGGTGTTCCTTCACAAACATAAACCCGTACCGAGCCTGAAAAATCCTTTTCGAGTATTTTAATTTACAATTCTCACTTTTCATGAGCTATGACATTGAATTCTAAAGTTTTGAAATGCAATTGGGTCAATTTGCCCTCCAATTTGATCAATTTTAGCCAAAAGGGCTTAATTGCATAAAAATCTTTCAATTTAGTCCCCGGTTTTACAATTTTTGAAATTAAATTTCACACGGGCACACCCATTAAAATTAAACACCTCTACCCAACAGTTTTCATCATGCTGAATCCATTGGTGGGCTCAATTTTGGCTAATTCGATCGTTTAGGCCTTCGATTTGGCGAAATGAAATTTCGGATCCTAGGGACAATTTGGGGTTTTCACATAATGTCAATAAATTGATTCACGAAAATACCCATATTTGATGGAAAACATGTCAAGGAATCCGATTTTGCCATCAATTTCATGAAAAGAGGTCATTTGGGGGGTCAATTTGGCGATTTGGACGATTTGGCCGAACCGGGTCGGTCGGGTCAGACCCGACCCGACCCGGTCCGACCCGGGTCTGCAACAATGGACAGAATGTGCAGCAAGGCGTGCAGAACAGAAAAAAAAAACAGGGGGGCATGGGCGACGCGTTTTGGGGAGAAACAAAAGGCAAACGAGCGTGGGGGACCATGGCAGACGTCGGGGGGGTGTGCTGCAGGGCGTGGGCACAAAAAACGGGCCGGTCGGCCATGAAACGGGGGGAGATTCTCGGTTAAAAAACCGAGCTTGGCCGAGAGAGGGAGATTTTTCCCGAGCGGAGGGGGAGCGCGAGAGAGCTTCCTTGGACCTTCGGCAACGCTCCTCGACCATCACCGGAGCTTAGTGGCCGTTGGAGAGCTCCGAATATGTTGGTATTTGCTCCCGAGCTTCATTTTTCTCAGTGCACGCCATGTGTTCGGCGAAATGCTTCAGTGAGCATTTTACTTTGGGGCTCTCGGCCGGACCTTTCCCGACTCCCTTTTGGGCAAGGCTCGCTTTAAAAATCATCTAGATCCAACTCTAAGCTCGTGTTGACCTTTGTTTTGCATTGAACCGCGACGAAACACGGCTCGGAGCTTCGCCGGCCTTGATCCGAACCGGGAGCTCGACGAGGGATTTCCGGCGGCCACCGACCATCAAAGGACCATAGGTAAGCTTCTAAACCTTCCTTAGATGCCATGTGAATGCCTAGAATCGAGTTTAAACAAATAAAATTTTTCCATGAATTCTTCGCCGGAGCCGGTCCGGTTCGCCGGTTTTTAGCGTGTTCACGGTTATTATTTGTGTTGTATATTGATGTGGGTGGTCCAAGAAGTCGAATGCCGCAAGAACGGGCGAAAAATACCAAGTTTTGGGCCCGTTTCGCAATTTTTCCGGCGACCTCGCCGGAATTTTTACTATTCCGGCGAGGGTTGCCGGAATTTCCACTGTTCATCGTCTTCTCCGGCGACCCTCCGGCCGGTCAACGGTCAACGGACGACGTGGCGTGCCACGTGGGCAGCCACGTCAGCCGAGTGGGGTCCGGTCCGCTTATTTTTAAGTCAAACGGAATTAACGGCCACGATCGCGACACGTGTCGCGATCCTAGAATTTTGGAAAATAAATAAATTAAAATCAATCCGGCGGACGAGATTGTGCCAAGTGGCACGCTGTGGAACGTCCGATCTAAGGTTAGATCGGACGCGCCGAAGGTGGCCACGTGGCACAATCTGGAGCGTCCGATTTGAATGGTTTTCTAAAAAAGGAAAATAAATTAATTTTTGATCCGACGGTTATAATTGAGCCACGTGGCTCTCTGTGGGTCTTCCGATCGAGTGAGAGATCGGACGCACGAGAACAGGCCACGTGGCACAATGAGGACCGTCCGATCCGGGGAATTTTCGGATAATTAAATAAAATAGATAAAAAATCCAAAAATTGTTTAAAAAATAGGAAAAAATATTTAAAAAATAAAACGGTGTCGTTTTAGACCGGTGTCGACCCCTAGGGTCGGGCCGGACGCCCGAGAGGCGCGGGTCGGGTTTGGCCCGGCCCGGAAAATATTTTTGAATATTAAAAAAATTCAAAAATAATAATAAAATAATCAATAAAATCAATAAAAAATGAAAAATCATGAAAAATTCAAAAAAATTCGGAAAATCCAGAAAAACTCTAAAAAATTCCAGAAAATAGGAAATGGCCACATTCAACTGGCCACGATCTATTCCGGGTCATTTGACCCCCGATCTTTTCCGAAATGACGGTTTTGCCCTTCCGGCAAACCGTCTTCCAAACAAATTCTAAAAAATCCAGGAAAATCCCAAAAAATAGGAAATGGCCACAAACAACTGGCCAAGACTCATTCCGGGTGTTTTGAACCCCGGCCCATCTTAAAATGACGATTCCGCCCTTTGGGCGAATCGTCTTCCAAAAATTGAAGAAAAAAATCAAGAAATTCCAAAAAATTCTCAAAAATGGGAAATGGCCACAATCAACTGGCCATGGAATATTTTGGGTAATTCGGTATCCAAACCTTCCAAAAATGACAATTTTGCCCTTCGGGATAATTGTCCATGAATCTTCCCATTTTACCCCTAGTCCTAAATCGCATCTTCGCTAAGCCCTTATGGCTATACTAGGAGGCCCATGATTGAAATTGATGTGCATTGACATGATTTATTTATGCACTTGACTTGCGCTTTCATTATATTGACTGTGATTTGATAGGACCAGTCTTCCAATCTGCATGAAACCCTGACTCATACCTATCTCACCTAAAATTACGCCTGCATGAAATCTTGAATAGGAAAATCACTCGCGTTAGGTACCGAAAAGGCGTCGGTAATGACACCGACGTAACCAAGTCCCCGAACCCAAAATCTCTGGTTCCGCAGAACTGATCGATCTCTCCCAATCGATCAGTAAGGTTTCCGGTCTACCCTCCAAGAAAGACCGGTGGCGACTCCAAATGCATGCACAAGTTGCACATGCCACCACGACTACACTAAGGTCGAAAGCGATCGACTTTTATCGTCGAATCCCTCAAAAGACACTCCCGCCGCGATTTGGTATGGGCCTGGGAGGGCTCGCGCCGATCAAAGGCCCGCGATCCACATTTCAGAGTGGGGGCCGCGATCGGTAATCCATTAGCCGTGTCCGTTTTTTTCGGACGGGTCGCGACACCACCCTACATCGGGGCAAAATGGAGGTGAGTCCAGCAGCATCAGGAGAAAATGGTTAGAAATTTTCTTGCTCGGACTAACATTAATCTTTGTGTGTTGTTTATATGGTAATCCAAGTGCCATAGGATGATGAGAAGCATTCATTTCTCTATCCCACACACCGAATCCTTTGCATAGCCAAGTTGAGCCTGCAAAATCATTTCATAAACCCGTTGGTGATCATTGCACATTCCAAGACGGATGCAGCATCACTTCAGAAACGAAGGAGTTCAAGACTTAGGGTTTGCAAAAAAATTCCTAAGTTAATGTTTAACCTTGTTAGACCTTTGATCATAGGTCTAACACGATCCCATGAAGATGAGAAAAAGTGGGATTTCAAAAATGAATGAGAAAAATCTACGGCATCGAGAAAAAGCAAAGTGCCTGGTAAAAGCAAGGCCGATGCTCGTGTAAGTTGTTTGATTGATCCGCAATGAAGCTGGATGGGAAAAGGGGAAATCCCTGAAGGAGCCAAATCCAAAAGGACTGCTCCCCAAATGCTATCAAGCACAGAACAAAGACATAGAAAGAGTCAGTCTCTGAATGCAACAAGAGACGCTCTTTAAAGAGCTGGTGCACATCGCAAGATAGGTTGCGCGCCTCAAAGGCTAAAGATGCAGAAAAGAAAGGACATGTGGCAAATCAGCAATGATCACCAATGTCAAACCCGTCACGAATTCTGGGCCAAAAATAAGCCTGTTTCGGTCCCCAATCCTACCAATGTTACAACCCCGAAACAGTCTTCTCTGACTAAGACACTTGGGTTAACATATAGTTTAGCTCGAAGAGGTACGAGCAAGACTATTTTTTTCTCATTTTGCAGGGTTCTTGACTTGTAAACCCGGAGCAGATGGTGAAGATTTTCATTCAATGGCCTCGACTCCAAAGCGGGTCCCCTTTGAAAGCCGATATCCAAGCCTAACATTACGGTCCCGTGGAAGACCTCCCGATCGATCAGAATGTATGCGCTGCGAATGATCCTAAAACCTAGGCACAGGTTAGTAGGAAGTTGAACGCATTCCTTACAAAAGACCGTTATCACAGAGCGGTGAGGAGCCCTCTTGGATGAGAAATTCTCCAATAGATGTTTTGAACAAACTCTTTTTGGAAATTTCAAATTGTTTGATCCAGATTTTCCGTGCAAGGGATTTGTGATCACATTTGCATGTTGCAAGAATGCTTTGGATAACCTCCAGCATCAAAACGCACATTTCATGATCAAGACATAAATCATACGGTTTTGTCAGATGGACAACCGTCGTCTTCCCTAAGATTGCTAATGTTTTCTTGGTAAAGAAAAAATTTTCAGGCTCGAACTTCTGCAAGATCCGTGGGAAACACCAATCTCCCAGAATGTCGCCTCAACAGACTCAAGTGAAGCTTTGTCAAGATAAAATCTTTCCTTGCTTCAAAATTGAATTCCCGACAAGTTTCGGGATCTTTCAAAAGAAGGGATGAGGATAGAACCCCTTTTCAAAAATATCAAACAGTCCTAGCTTGACGTGGAGAACCCTCGTCTCGGGACCCCTTTTAAACAAAATCAAGCAGTCTCATCGGACGTGGAGAACCCTCGTCATGAGACCCCTTTTCAAAATTTAGGCACTCTCATCGAACGTGGAGAACCCTCGTCATGAGACCCCTTTTCAAAATTTAGGCAGTCTCATCGGACGTGGAGAACCCTCGTCATGAGACCCCTTTTCAAAGACAAATCAAGGTAGAAACCGCCTGAAGGGTCAAAACAAAGGTAGATACCGCCTGAAGGGTCAAAACAAAGGTAGAAACCGCCTGAAGGGTCAAATCAATGGTAGAAACCGCCTGAAGGGTCAACTCAAGGTAGATACCGCCTAAAGGGTCAAACTCATGGTAGAAATCGCCTAAAGGGTCAAATCAAAGGTAGAAACCGCCTAAAGGGTCAAACCAATGGTAGAAACCGCCTAAAGGGTCAAATCAAAGGTAGAAACCGCCATAAGGATCAAACTAAACTCAAAGGTAGAAACCGCCTAAAGGGTCAAATATGGTAGAAACCGCCATAAGGGTCAGCTCATTGGTAAATACCGCCATAAGCATCGACACAAAGGTCCGATCCACCATACGGATCAAAGTCCTTGGCAAATCCCAGGGCGTGGGATGCGCCTTCCTTAGGTTCCTATCTGTTATGAATTCCATAATGGTATGACCTACCATACAGGTCAGAGCTTAATCTCCCTAGGATACTCTGAACGAGTCCTAGGTATCTTCTTGAAAGTTGTCGCAACCGGCATCATCCGACAGGTGAGCTTCAGGTAAGCCTCTCTCACTACGGCCCATGTTCAAATTGTTAGAGCAAACCAGGGATTAATTCGAGCTTTCATCAAATGGCTTAAGGATCCGATGTCATAGCATTTCTTCTTTCATTTTCCCAGTTGAGTCGGTTAAGGATCAGGTGCCGTCTTATCTTTGAGAAAAACCTCTGACGAGATTCTTCTCAAAGAGGAGCAGCTGTTGATACTTGATTTTTGACCATATATTATTGTGATTTTTATTCTTTAAAATTAATTAAAAATATCAGAAAAGGTCGTAAAATCACAAAATCAACTTTGGAAGCCTTGGCTTAGCCTTAGGAACCAATTTTGAACAAAAAATATTTTTTGGTATTTTTTTAATATTTTTGGAATTTATTTAATTATTAAAAATACCCAAAAAATCAGAAAAATACCATTCGTGGTCAGAAAAATACACAAAAATATTCAATAATTTTGTTTTAATTTCCTCTTCAAGTGTGTCACTTTAAATCTCAAAAATTCGGCTCGGGTCACTATGTTCCTTAACAAACATAAACCCGAACCGAGCCCAAAAATTCCTTTTCGAGTTTTTTAATTTTCAATTCTCACTTTTTATATACTATGACATTGAATTCTAAAGTCTCGAAGTGCAATTGGGTCAATTTGCCCTCCAATTTGACCAATCTTAACCAAATGGGCTTAATTGCACAATTTCCTTTCAATTTAGTCCTCGGTTTCTCAATTTTTGAAATTAAATTACGTGTGGGCATACCAATTCAAATTAAACATCCCTACCCTATAGTTTTCATCATTCTGAATCCACTGGTGGCCTTAATTTGGACTAATTCGATCGTTTGGGCCCTCAATTTGGCGATAATCATTTTCGGATCCTAGGGACAATTTGGGGTTTTCGCTAAATTTCAATCAATTGATTCACGAAAATACCCATATTTGATAGAACACATGTTAAGGAGTCCGATTATGGCATCAATTGCATGAAAAGAGGTCGATTTAGACCCCATTTTAGTTTAATTGGTCGAACCGGGCCGGTCGGGTCAGACCCGACCCGACCTGGTCCGACCGGGTCTGCAACATTGTAGACCCACGCACGCTCACACCAAGAACAAAAAAAAGAGGGGGAAAATGGTACCGAAGGTGGGGGCATGATTTGGTTAAAAAAATCGCCAACATGGGGAACAAAGGCTGGTGGTCGTGGAAGGGCAAAAAGGCCGGTCGGCCACGGTGAAAGGGCCGGTCGGCCATCGACAAAAGGAGGCCGAGAGAGAGAGTTCGGTGAGGAGGGAGTTTGGGAGGTGTTCGGGCGAAACAGAGGGGAGTAAGATCGCCCTGGAGCCGCAGCACGCGAGATTGATCTTCATCGGAGCCAAGGTCGCCGCCGGTGAGCCCAAACCAGGTCGGTATCTCCTACGGTCCTCGTTTTCACTTACGCACGCTAGCTGTTCGATGAAATGCCAAAATGAGAGTTATGTTTTTGGGGTCTCGGCAGAGCTGTCCCGAGCCTTCCCGGTCGCAAATCTTGCCATAAAGCTTCATTATATATGTCACTAAACCCGACTTCCCTTTATTTGTGCATTAAAATTTGGCGAAAACGAGCCCGGAGCTTCGCCGGCCGCGGATTGGATCGGGAGCTCGACGGGGAGGTTCACGGCGGTCGCCGACCCCAACGAGACCTCAGGTAAGTATCTAAACCTCGCTTGGATGCTTCGCGATTGAATAGAATTGGGTTTAAATGAAAAAAAATTTCTGCAACTCCTCGCCGGCGCCGGACCTGTGGGTGTTCGGTTCGGCCGCTTTCCGACGTTGCATCGTCCATGTTTAGGTGGTATGTTGATGCTAAGGTGTTAGGGAGTCGAATGGCGAAGAAACGGGTAAAAAAATACAAGGTTTCGGCACGGATCGCGCTATTCCGGCGAAGATTCCAGCAAACTCGCCGGAATAATCACTGTTCCGGCGAGTCGCCGGTCATCTTCTCCGGCGGGGGGGTGTTGACACCTGATTTTTGACCATCTTTTATTTTAGTCTTCATTTCTAAAATTAATTAAAAATATCAAAAAAGGTCGAAAAACTGAAAAATCAACTTTGGGAGCCTTAGCCTAGCCTTAGGAACCAATTTTGAACATAAAATATTTTTTGAATTTTTTAATATTTTTCGGAATTTATTTAATTATAAAAATACCCAAAAAATCAAAAAAATACCATCCGTGGTCATAAAATTACAAACAAAATTCAAAATTTTATTTTAATTCCCTCTTTAATATTTTCACTTTTTATAAGGGAAATTTAGCTCGATTCATGGGGTTCCTTCACAAACCTAAAACCGAACCGAGCCTGAAAAATCCTTTTCGAGTCTTTTAATTTTCAATTCTTGGTTTTTATAAGCTATGACATCCGATTCTAAAGTTTTGAAATGCAATTGGGTCAATTTGCCCTCCAATTTGATCAATTTTAGCCAAAAGGGCTTAATTGCATAAAAATCTTTCAATTTAGTCTCCGGTTTTACAATTTGTGAAATTAAATTTCACACAGGCACACCCATTAAAATTAAACACCTCTACCCAATAGTTTTCATCATTCTGAATACATTGGTGGCCTCAATTTTGAATAATTTGATCGTTTAGGCCTTCGATTTGGCGAAATTCATTTTCGGATCCTAGGGACAATTTGGGGTTTTCACTAAATTTCAATCAATTGATTCACGAAAATACCCATATTTGATAGAAAACATGTCAAGGAATCCGATTTTGCCTTAAATTTCACGAAAAGAGGTCAATTTGGGGCCCAATTTGGGCGATTTGGCCGAACCGACCCGACCCGACCCGACCCGACCCGGTCCGACCCGACCCGACCCGACCCGGTCCGACCGGGTCTGCAACAAAGTTGCAGACCCACGGACAGTGAGGCAGGGGGGAGCAGAGCAACGTGGGCGTGCGATTTTCTAAAGATAAAAAAGGACAATGCGCGTGGGGGGACATCAGTGGAGACCCATGCTCGTGTTCTGGGCAGGGAGCGGGCGTCGAGGTCGCCGGTCGGCCACGAAACAGGCGGTGAATCTCGGTTTTATACCGAGTTCGAAGAGAGAAAAAGGGGATCGGTTTTGGACGAACCGGGGGAAGGGAAAGGACCCCGAAGCTTCCCTGCACCTCACAGAGCATTACCGGAGCTTGGGTGGCTGCCGTCAAACCCGAAGAAGGTCGGTATTCTCCCCGGAGTTCCATTTTTCTTATGCACGCTGGGTGTTCGACGAAATGCCCGAATGGGCTTTGCATTTTTTGAGTCTCGGTCGAGGCTCCCCGAACCCTAATTGTTGCACATCTTGTTCCTAAGCTTCTCTAACACCATCCCTCCGTTCGGCTTTGTATTTATTTTGCATGAAAAACCGGCGGAAACCATGGCCGGAGCTCCCCGACGCACGCCCGAGCCGAGAGCTCGGTCCGGCGAAGCCCGCGGCCGTCGGTCCCCAAAGGACCTCAGGTAAGCTCCTAAAACTCCTTTAGATGTCATGTGAATGCCTAGAACCGAGCTCGGACCAAAGATTTTTCTGCAAATTTTCTCTCGCCGGCGCCGGTTTCGGGGAGGTCCGGTTCGGCCATTTCCGACGTGTTCATGGCCCTAATTTTTGTTGTATGTTGATGTTGAAGTGCTGAGGGGTCGATTTGGTAAAAAAATCTACAAAAAATTCTAAGTTTTGGTCGATTTTGGGCATTTTTCGGCGACCTCGCCGGAATTTTTACTGTTCCGGCGAGGCGCCGGTCGTCTTCTCCAGCGGGCCGGCGCCCCGCTGATCGGTCAACGGCTGACGTGGCATGCCATGTAGGCGCCACGTCAGCCGGGTGGGGCTGGTCCAAACCTTTTTTTAAATAAAATACAATGGACGGCCCGGATCGCGACACGTGTCGCGATCCTGTAATTTTGGGAAATTAAATAAATGATTTTCGAATAATCGATCCGGCGGCCGAGATTGTGCCAAGTGGCACGCTGTGGAACGTCCGATCTAATGTTAGATCGGACGTGCCGAAGGTGGCCACGTGGCACACTGCGGACCGTTCGATCCGTTGGTTTTCTAAAAAAGGAAAATAAATTAATTTTTGATCCGACGGTTATTATTGAGCCACGTGGCTCCCTGTGGATCGCCCGATCCAGTGGATGAACGGACGCACAGGATGAGGCCACGTGGCGCAACGAGATCCGTCGGATCCGGGGAATTTTCGGATAATTAAATAAAATAGATAAAAAATCAAAAAATTGTTAAAAAATAGGAAAAAATATTTAAAAATATAAAACGGTGTCGTTTTAGGCCGGTGTCGACCCCTAGGGTCGGGCCGGGCGCCCGAGAGGCGTGGGCCGGGTCCGACCCGACCCGGAAAATATTTTTAAATATTAAAAAATTCAGAAAATAATAAAAAATAATAAAAAATCAATAAAAAATAGAAAATCATAAAATATTCAAAAAATTCGGAAAATTCAGAAAAATTCTAAAAAATTCCAGAAAATAGGAAATGACCACATTCAACTGGCCACAACCTGTTTCGGGTCATTTGACCCCCGATCTTTTCAGAAATGACGGTTTTGCCCTTCCGGCAAACCATCTCCCAAAAAAATTCCAAAAATTCCAGGAAAATCCCAAAAATAGGAAATGGCCACAAACAACTGGCCAAGACTCATTCCGGGTGTTTTGAACCCCGACCCCTCTTAAAATGACGATTTCGCCCTTTGGGAGAATCGTCTTCCAAAAATTGAAGAAAAATCAAGAAATTCCAAAAAATTCTCAAAAATGGGAAATGGCCATAATCAACTGGCCATGGAATATTTTGGGTAATTCGGTATCCAAACCTTTCAAAAATGACAATTTTGCCCTTCGGGCTAATTGTCCCAGAATCTTCCCATTTTACCTCTAGCCCTAAATCACATCTTCCCTAAGCCCTTATGGCTATACTAGGAGGCCAATGATTGAAATTGATGTGCATTGACATGATTTATTTATGCTTTTGACTGCGCTTTCGTTAAATTGATTGTGATTGACAGGAATAGTCTTCCAATCTGCATGAAACCCTGAATCAAGCCTACCTCACCTAAAATTACGCCCGAATGAAATCTTGAATAGGAAAATCACTCGCGTTAGGTACCGAAAGGGCGTTGGTAATGACACCGACGTAACCAAGTCCCCGAACCCAAAATCTCTGGTTCCGCAGAACTGATCGACCTCTCCCAATCGGTCGGTAAGGTTTCCGGTCTACCCTCCAAGAAAGACCGGTGGCGACTCCAAATGCATGCACAAGTTGCACATGCTACCACGACCACACTAAGGTCGAAAGCGATCGACTCTTATCGTCGAATCCTTGGAAAGATACTCCCGCCGCGATTTGGTATGGGCCTGGGAGGGCCCGCGCCGACCTAAGGCCCGCGATCCACATTTCAGAGTGGGGGTCGCGATCGGTAATCCATTAGCCGCGTCCGTTTTTTTCGGACGGGTCGCGACAGGGGGTTCGATCGGTCAACGGTCAACGCTGACGTGGCCTGCCACGTCAGCGGCCACGTCAGCGTGGGGGGGCCGCGTCCGAATAATTTAAAACCCAGATCGGACGGCCGTGGCTTCGCCACGTGTCACGATCTGGGAATTTCGGAAAATAAAAATGATTTTCAGAATTAATAAAAGATTTTTGAATAATAAAATTAAAAATCGATCGGACGGATGAGGATGCGCTACGTGGCTAGATCTGGGGCGTCCGTTCTCAATCCTTGAAACGGCGCCGTTTTGTCATGGACGGGGCGGGCCGGAGCTGGGTCGCGGATCCGGGCGTGGGCCGGGTCATCCGACCCGGTCCGAATAATTTTTTTATTATTATTATTTTTAATAATAAAAAATAAAAAAATTCAAAAATTCAATAAAAAAATAGAAAATCATAAAAAAATTCAAAAAAATTCGGAAAAATTCTAAAAAATTCTAAAAAATTCCAGAAAATAGGAAATGGCCACATTCAATTGGCCATTACCTATTCCGGGTCATTTGGCCCCCCGATCTTTCCAGAAATGACGGTTTTGCCCTTCCGGCAAACCGTCTTCCAAAAAAAATTCTAAAAAATTCAGGAAAATCCCAAAAAATAGGAAATGGCCACAAACAATTGGCCAAGACTCATTCCGGGTGTTTTGAACCCCGATCCCTCTTAAAATGACGATTTTGCCCTTTGGGCGAATTGTCTTCCAAAAATTGACGATTTTGCCCTTCGGGCTAAATCGCCTCCAAATCTTCCCATTTTACCTCGGTCCGAAATCACACCTTCCCTAAGCCCTTATGGCTATACTAGGAAGCCATTGATCTGGATTGATGTGCATTGAAGCGATTTATTTATGTACTTGATTGCGCTTTCATTTAAATTGATTGTGGTTGATAGGAACAGTCTTCCAATATGCATGAAATCCTGAATTAAGCCCACCTCACCTAAAATTGCGCATGCGTGAACTCTTAAATAGGAAAATCACTCGCGTTAGGTACCGAAAGGGCGTTGGTAACGACACCAGCGTAACCAAGTCCCCGAACCCAAAATCTCTGGTTCCGTAGAACTGATCGATCTCTCCCAATCGATCAATAAGGTTTCCGGTCTACCCTCCAAGAAAGATCGGTGGCGACTCCAAATGCATGCACAAGTTGCACATGCCACCACGACCACACTAAGGTCGAAAGCGATCGACTCTTATCGTCGAATCCTCCTGAAAAATACTCCCGCCGCGATTTGGTATGAGCCTGGGAGGGCTCGCGCCGATCCAAGACCCGTGATCGGTAATCCATTAACCGCGTCCGCTTTCGGACGGGTCGCGACAGTAACGTCGCGTTTAACATCGTCAAAGAGAAGATCACTGTGGCTTTGATGAAAGCCTTGTCGGACATGTACGAGAAGCCCTATGCGATCAACAAGGTCTATTTGATGCGACGTTTATTTAATTTGAAGATGAGCGAAGGTGTGTCAGTTGCTAATCATATCAATGAATTCAATGTGATCGTTAGTCAATTGAGTTCAGTTAACATTGATTTTGAAGATGAGGTACGTACTTTGATTCTATTATTCTCACTGCCTGATAGTTAGAATACTACTGTTACTGCTGTTAGCAATTCCTCTGAATCAACAAGGTTGACGTTTGATGGGATTCGAGATTTAATTCTAAGTGAGGATATCCGTACAAGAGAATTTGACGAATATGTATCTGCTGCTTTAGTAGGTGAAAATAGAGGAAGAACTAGTACTCATGTTAGTAGAAGTAGTATGAACATGAATAGACGCAGTCAGTCTAGGACTGGCGGTAATGTCTGTTGGAACTGTGGCAAGATGGGTCATCTTAGAAGGAATTATTTTAAGCTGAAAAATGAAAGGGTTAATGGAATTAGAGTTGAATCTGCGGATGATATTACAGCTGTAGATGAAAATTTCGATGGTGTCGATAGTGTCTTGTGTATTACTGTGGATTCATCGTTTGATGGATGGATTATGGATTCTGATTGTTCGTTTCGTGCTACACCAAACATGAACTGATTTGCTACTTATCAATGCACATGTAGTAGTAAAGTGCAGTTGGGAAACAACGCTGAATGCGATGTTATGGGTATTGGTGATGTTAAAATCAGAATGCATGATGGTATTGTGAGGACATTGATTGGAGTAAGACACATTCTAGAATTGAAAAAGAACTTAATTTCCTTGGGTGCTCTAGATTCAACTGGATGCAGGTATTCTTCACGAGGTGGAGTTCTGAAGATTGCTCGAGGTGCCTTGGTGATAATGAAAGGAATCAAGCATGGCGGCCTGTATAAACTTCAAGGTGAGACATTGATCAATTTCGCTCATGAGACGTTGACATCTATTCGAGAGTCGAATGGCTACTCGAGGAAGGCTTGGGTGATTATGACGATGCACAAGTTTGATGATGTTGTCAGGAATACGCGGTCGAGAGCTTTGATTAGAACGGAGACTGGTAAGTCGATCAAGCATGTGCGAACTGACATTAACATGGAGTACTGCTCGAAGCTGGCAAATAAATCTGCATGAAAGAGAGCATAGTGAAACACCGCACTAGTGCTAGTAAACCACAACACTTTGCAGAATTGATGAGCAGAACGTTGCTAGAGACGGCCCATAAAAAGATCTCTAGTGCTGGTATGGCTAGGAGAATTCCAGCGGACGCGCTTTGTATGGCGAGTTACTTGGTGAATAGATTCCCATCGGCTGCGATTGGATGTGGTCAGGTAATATTGCTGATAATTCTATTTTTAGAATGTTTAGTTGCCCGAGCTCGATATGAGGGCAAGGTGCATATTACATGGCTATGCACGAGGTGAGCGGGGCTATCAGTTATGGTGCCCGAATATAAATTCACTTTTTTGCAGCAGAGTAGTTACCTTTGACGAGTCTCCAGTACTTATGGCTAGGAGTGATTGTAGCAGTGTTCATACGGATCTAGACGGTATTCAGCTTGAGGTGGAGTTACAACCAGAAACTCCTGAGGTAGCGGATACAAGTGAAGTAATCAACACAGATGGTGCTTGTAGCGAGGTGGAGCCTATAGAGCCAACAGTTGTTGTAACTATTGATATTGACAAGGTACGTGTTCAATCTCCTGACAAATATGGATGCAACTATGGTTTTGCTTTATATGTGGTTAAGGAGCTTGTGTCAGAAAGTCCTTGTGGAACAATTAACCTGGATTAAGGGGGAACAAACCTAATACTAGAGTTCACACGTGAGGGAGAGATTGTTAGAATGCAGTTCACACGTGAGGGGGAGATTGTTAGGATACACGTGTGAGTTTTATTAGAGAAGTCTCACATCGGAGAATTGATGTGGTATTGAGCAGTTAATATACCAAAATTGGCCCATAACTCATTAGCTAAAGTTTTTTAGTAAAGGTGGGTCCAACTGGATATATTGACGGGCTCGGACTTGGGCTCCCTCTTAGCTATCTCCTTGGCGAAAGGTACCGAGCTTCCGTGTGCGATCCCAATAATTACAACGAAGTAAAGAGTAAAAGCGAGACACAAGGTTTTTCCTAATTCAGCCTTAAACATGGCTACATCTAGCAGATGAATTTGAACCTCTCACCTCTCTGTTATATATATACATACATACATACATACATATACACACAGAGTAACTATTCATGAGCTCAAGTACAAACTATCAATAAAATAAGGGCTCAATAGTATTATATCTAGCGGGATCATATCTAGCATGATCCCTGTTTCCTATCGAGGACAAGTATGAATCACACCCCAACAATATTATGAGTACTCATTAATCGTTTTTTGGTGATATACTATTTTGAAATTAGAATCTTTCTTCTAAAGCATTTTCAATTGTCTTATTTAATACGAACCCCCTTTTTTCTGAAAAATTTTTGGCATGTGAACATCTTCATGAAGGTGTTGAATATACTCTGATTAAATAAATAAGATAAAAGGGCTCCAAGTGCCTTCATTTTTTTTTCAAATAAGGGCCCGTAGTAGACGTTGTTTTAAATAATGGCCTGAAGTGCCTTCTTTGTTTGAAAGAAGGGCCTGGCCGGAGGGCATTTTCGTCACTTAATATTTTTTTTCAATTTTTTGCAATTTTTTTCTTTTTTTCTTTTTTTGTTTTTCTTCTTCTCTCCCCTCTCCTCCTCGCCCCCAACCCTTGCCCAACTCTGGTGACGGCCGCCCTCGCCGGCGTCTGGCGGGCGATCCTGACCTGGGTTTAAGATGATATGTAGTCGGCTAGCACGATGATGACTCAGGGATGCGCACGGTGGGGCTATCTCGTAACTGTGCTTGCGGGACTTCACTGTCAGGGTTGGTTGTGCTTGTGGTGAAGCACTTAGTGAAAACTCGAGCAATGCGATGTTGGACACTTTGTACGAATAAAGAATATCCAAGGCTTCATGGACTCTCGATTAGATTTGTCTCCATATTTGATCGAGCCATTATGATCCCCCACCACTTTTAACCAGAGGCACAATTGTATAGGCCACAACAGAACTGATCTCGGTGTATCGGGACTATCAAAACTGCAGTTGTCTTGGTAAGTCATGGCGGCAACAGATGGTGCTGGGCTCAGCTTCTCGGACGGCGGCGGTGGCGTTCGACTCGTGGATCTTCGGTGAAGACAACAATAGCGGGGCTGGTTTGGTTCGGTAGCCGGGCGAATAACCAACAACGGTACTTGACCAGGAAACCTGTAAAAACACAGCAAACTGAGCGGGACAGGGAGCTCAGTGATGGTGGAGCAGCAACAATGCTAGTTTCGAAAGACGCCTCAGTATCGTCCCAGCTGGCTGCTTCGTTTGGTCATCATGGAGCTCGAAGCAAGACAGAGGTAAGAGCGTCGGTCGTCAGCAGCGACTCCACCGCGGGGGAGCAGCGACTACGATTTGGATCAGAGAACAAGGTTGGCTGCTCGTAAAGTAGTGACTGGTTTGTCACGGGTTTGCTGTGATCATCGCATCTGGTGTGGCCAATGCAGAAACCATTGAAGGAAAATCTGGAACAACAGCCTCTTGTCGTGAAAGTGATTGCTTGGACTCATAGACCTCAACCGATTGTCAAAGAGGGCTCAAGACCTAACAGAGCAACAAAAGCGAGTCGCTGGAACTAGAGATGGCAGCATCCTCGAACGATTGCGAGTCATCACCGTCGCTAGCCGACGTTCGCACTGAATCGAGGGTTGCCCGCCAGACGCTGGCGAGGGCGGCCGTTGGCAGAGCTCAGCTGGGGGAGGGGAGGGAGGGGGGAAAAGAAAGAAAGAAAAGCAAACAGAAAAAGGAAAAAGGGCAAAAAAAAAATGCAAAAATAGTAAATGACTAAATTGCCCTTTGGCAGGCCTTTTTTTGAAATAAATGGGGCACTTCAAGCCCTTGTTTGAAACAATGTCCACTTTGGGCTTTTTTTTTTAGAAAATGAAGGCACTTGAGGCCCTTATTTGAAATTTTCCCTAAAATAAAAGAAACAAAAGTTTGCATCACACCATCCAATAAGAAATTAATTCCAAAAACAAGTTACATGTTAAATATGCAAAACCCTAGTTCCTTTCCTTGTACAATAGATTAATGATACGTAGACAGAATTTGGATTCTCAAACCAATATCAAACTTATGCTATGAACACTAGCTAATTATCCTCTAGATCCCTAAGTTTCCTTAAACTTCCAGATCTACATACACAAAACTCTCCATGTATTTTCTTTTTTTACTCTTTTCTTCTAGCACCTTTCCTTTACATACTATCTTAATGGTCATCACGAACTAGCAAACTAGCTAGTCAATTCGTAAACACAACATCTAGGGAAAAAAAATAAAATCATCAGCTTTTACACGAGAAATTTGGGAAGCCCGACCTTATGACCCAGTGTTTGTACATCTTCCTGAACCTGTCGTCTAAATTCTCTAAAGCTGAAGCTCCTATAGACGGGAGGCCGGTTGCAGCTCTCAATCACTGTGTCGTACGACGGGCAGAAGAAGTATGCGGTCGAGTACCGCTCCCTTTTCGAGTTGGACACGACCCGGTGCTGAACGCTCTTGTATGCATCATTGCTCCATGCCTGAAACAAGCGTGTGTCAATGCTAATTCATCAAGAAGCACGCAATTATGACCCCTCATGAAATAAGGATTCTCAATAGCATGCAAGTCATAGAATAAGAACACATATCCTAATTGATTATTGAAAATGACTCAAACAGTCTTGGAATTTTAGCCCTATGTGCAATGTGATCCCCGAACTTTTAATTTGTTCAATATAGTCCATGAACTTTGAATCAATGTGTAATGTGGTCCCTAAACTTTTGCTTTATCCTATATGGTCCATGAACTTTAGGTATATGTGCAATTTAGTCCTTAAACTATATGAAAATGTTCACTATTGTCCTTAAACTTGAATTAATAGAAGGATAACAATGAATATTTTCATATAGTTCAAGGACTAAGTTGAATATGTATTAGAAGTTTAGGGACCACACTAAATAAATTGAAAGTTCAAAGACCACATCGCACATTGGGCTAAAGTTGAGTGACCACATTGAACACATCAAAAATTTAGGGATCATATCGCATAGTGGGCCAAGATTCATGGACCATTTGTGCCATCATCCGGATCAATCATCAAACGTCATGTTCAACTAAAAAAGGGTTTGCCGACAGAAGCCATACAGTGAGCATATCCTAACCAACAGCACTACAACCCAACTCACAGGGTTCCACCGACTGTTTCGATTCACCTAAGTACGCCGTGTTTTTTCCAAAGAGACAGCAGTCAAAAGTGTTCATGATTGAAAGCGAGAAGGAGGAGAAGGAGAAAAAAACTCAGACATACCTGAAATAAGTCGCCGATGTTGATGATGAGAGCATCGGGATTAGGTTTAACAGCGATCCACTCCCCATCTTTAACCAATTGCAGACCCCCAACCTCGTCCTGGTGGAGGATCGTGAGGAAGTCGCTGTCGGTGTGCGGCATCAGTCCGAACACGTCGGGCGAGATTGGACATGTTGGGTACCTGTTCATTCTCAGATAGCAAGTGCTTGGCAGGCAATTCTCCATGAAGAAGGTCGATTTGTGGCCCAGTTCTCCTGCCAGGATTTCGGCCAGGTTCTGCGCAAGGTTTGATACAGTTCCAGCAAATTGTTCCATTGTTGAGCTGGTGACCAAGCATCACAAACCCCAGAAGCAAATTTAACATACAAGTACAAGAGATTGAGCAATTGCAGGACAACATGTTAAATGATCAAACATGAAAGAGCTCGAAAGTTTAGGCTGAAAATTCGAGCAGTCCGTTAGCGCACATAAGGTTTCGGTAGCTTTAACGATATATTTTATGGAGAAAAGAAATGGGAGCTTGGTTGATCATTCCAGGGCACCATCTTGCTCTTGGAAAATTTATGCGTGCATGCCCTTAGCATATGCAAAATCAAGTCAACTCAACATCAAATAATGTCATGTTAAAGTAGGACAGCTATGTGACCAAATGCAGTATTTTCCTAAGCAAATGGACAAGACACAAATGAAGGATTGATTATTAAGAATTTTTACTGTCTTAACTAATGGAAATAAAAGCCGCTATTTATAGGTCGGTGCTAACAAACTGCCATGATAAAAATGTTTCCGAGAGTGTCCTTGTGTACATGATGCCAAAATTTTTCAATTGATTCAATTAATCTTTAAACCTTTTTGACAAAGTACAATGACGTCCTTTCGACAAAATAATACATGAAATAGTCTCTTTGTCACTCAAAATTGACTGACAGCATTCTTAGATTGCAATTTTCATCATAAATTCTAGGACTGGACTCAAATGAACTCATTGAAAAGTTCAGGATGCGATTACACTTTTTGATAAAGGCTTAGAACTTGATTGATCCAACTAAAAGGTTCATGCCTCGATTACATTTTGTAAATAATTTTTAGGACTCATCATGTAATTTCCTGTAGTGACTTATATCCAATTCTGACTAACTCATGAAATAATGAATGGACTAATTGATCATCTGCTTAGACCTGGCAATAAAACAAGATGAATCTGGTTCGTGCTTGGGTCAATACAGATTTGAGTTACGAATCGAATCGTGTTAAACGCGTCACGATTTGACCGACCGTTATACATAGGGGTGTGTGAAAAAATCTACTAAACTGGCATGGCTAAACAAGAAACATATTCTTAGGGGGGGGGGTGTATTAAAGGTCACAGGTAGGTTCAAAAATCCGAAGGTTTGAAACCAATTAGGTACACGATAGATTTTAGGATATGGCATTACATTCACCCGGTACACATAATCAGTAAATAAAGAATGATAGAAGAAGCCATAGTATTCAATGCTTTTATGTGGAACAAATACTAAGTCTAATGACTTGTTATGATACTTACATTTAAGGGATGGCAATTATGTTTATTAGACTGCAACTTTTTCTGCTTTGATAAACTTTAGCTTCGCCTAACCCTAGATGAAGTATCACCTTTTCTCATAAGCAACCTATTTCAAATTAACAAAACGTGCATAACTTTCCGAATCTACTCTTCTTTTTCTCTACGGGATCAAGATAGATTCCCCCAAAAAATTATCAGGTACTTCCGAAGAAAGATGAGGTGGACTTGGCATGTCCGAGTACGAGCGTGGCAGAATGCCAGCTCATCTCACATGACGAGGCGACAAGAGGCCATGCATGCAAAATTTTATGTCACGTACGTTCTTTATGATGTGCCAGAAGTATTTAATGGATGTCTAGGGGTGTACAAATTGGCCATATTATCTTCTCTCTTTCTAGTTCAAGGGCTGCGCTGGAATGGCATGCTAAACCCTACCACCACCCCCCCCCCCCCCCCCCCCCCCCCCCCCCCCCAAAAAAAATCTATGAAGTGCATTTTGATTTAGGTTAACTTATATGGCCTGTTGACCTAACTTATCTCCCCAAAATTAGCATGATTTTGTGGTGGCACAAAGGGGATCCACCTAACATTTGAGTTCGATCTGAGTTGTGATTAATGATATTTAGAATGACTCTGTGTACTTTTACCCATGAAATTTAAGCTTTTCAGTGTTGTCTACTGATTTATAGTTTTCACTCTTTATCCACTTATCTTAAAAAGGAAGTACCCATATTGCATGTAATAGCGATTAAGAGGGAGTGAGAATAAGATTAGTAATATCTAATATTAATTTTAGAATATGAGAAAATGGTAGGCATGTTTCTCAGTCTCGAAGTTATTCTTTTCTGAATTTCCTTGTCTGGGGTTGCAAAGTCCTTGAACCTGACTCAATAAGAGCAAGACAACTCATGTTGACCAGGATTAACCTATTTCTTGTTGGACGATTCAACCGATGTAGAAGTAATCATACATTCTAGAGATTACCCAGCTACTTTGCAGCCCTGACACTAGTGGGTTCAGTAAAATAATGTTAACCTTCCTAGATCTTATCTCAACAGTCGTACTACCATTAGACATAAACAGATGGACTAAAACGCAAACGCAAGCAGATAAGATCTAGAGATGGAGGAGTTTTAAGAAAGAGAACCTTAACATCAAAGAACTTTGTGTGCTGAAGTCCTTTTAAAGAAGCATGGTGATTAGTAGGTCATGGTTATTACCTGAGAATGCTGTCGCAACCTCTTGTGCCGGAGATGATATCGCTCAAAGGGACATGGAAAGCCTCTGACCACGACAACTGCCGCAAGCAAGTCGGGGAAGGAGTCCCCCACCGGTAACTCCCCACCGAGAAATTCAGGTACTTGTCCTCCTTGCTCTTCTTCTCGAACGGCTCTCTGAACACCTTGACCTGTTCCTCCCTCATTTTCTCCAGGATCTCTCGTGAAATCCCGTGGTTCAACACTTGGAAGAACCCCCACTCCTGCGAGGCCCTCACAATATCCAACTTGCACTCGCGCCTCTCTTCCTCGCCGAGGCTCAGCCGGCCAAGGTCGATCACCGGGAGGTCGCGCTCCTCAACGACGATGGGCGCGGTTGGCGCTTTGTTGGCTATCTTCTTGAAGAGGGCCTTGTAAGTTTCTTGAAATGGCGGGTCCGATGAGTCCATGGTTAGAGGCTGATAGACAAAGGAAGATCGATGTCTTGGGTTATATACAAAAGGGACATGAAGAGGGCAATCTCTTTTTTTCTCTTTTTTGTTTTGGGACTATCTTTTGTGGGATTGAGACAAAGAGAAAGAGATTGGAACACAGCGTGAATGTTGTCGTCGATGAAAACATTATGTGGAATTCCTTTCTCTTCTCAACTTTCGTTTGGACTCTTAAGACAAGGCTGAATGATAGTGTGTCTTTTTCCCCGTTGATATATTGAAGATATCTACAATCCCCTTGTTTTTCTTGCTTCTCTAAGCTACATCTTTGTACTTGCGGGTCACGACTTAAATATAACTATATGAGATGAGGAGGCAGATTTCTGTCATGGAAGAGACAGTTGAGATAACAAGTTTGGACCGACTAAGAAGATTCATGGTACTTCTCAAATGTTGTCACGAACTTTGGACCGTATGAAATATCGGTATACGCTAGAGTTAACTATAACACCCTGGCATCAGTTATTTCCAAAGCCTCTACTTGTCGAAAGTTCTAGTTTCAGCCGTCATTATCAATTGTACGTTGGGGTAAATCCATTTCATATCAAGCGCGGTTAACGTAATTAAAAAGACAATAGTATGTGAAGTTACATTGGACAATGAGACGTAGCAGAGAGTTAACTCTCTGAGTTACCAATCTTGGGGGTCCATATAATAAAGATCAACACGGAGTGACGGGAGAAAAAAGAGTTGGAAGGTCTTGAAATCATTCAATCGTGTGAAGCCTCTCCATTCGAAATGCGGCACGTGTTTGACTAAACAAGAAATCTGTAAAAACCCTAAGCCTAAATGAGCAATCTCCTCAATATAAAGACAATCTATGTGCGTTTAACTTTTCGCCCGGGAGAGAGAATAGATAACAAACATGAAGGTTCAAGCATAGAGCATGGAAAGGCATAAGGGTATATTCTCATCTTGAAGGCGTCTTGCATGCTTTGCTTCCCATGCTGGCTCAACTTTCAAGCGAAGAAATAACACTAAAGTAAGGGGAATATGTTTTCCCCTCCTAAACTTAATTCGATAGACTAAATCGAACTCTCCAAATCAAGAAAGTGTCGAAACTTGGCATCGAATATGTCGCTTGAATGCACAACTACATAGTCATCATGGCCAATATAGTTTTGTCTTTCTCATGTCGACAAGAGCCGACCTAGATCGAGCCTATAAGATACACACATATTTATACGTCTGTAAGTTTTAGAAACATGACAGAAGGTTCACATTTATCTCGAATTCACCTCTTTTTGTTTTGGTTCGCTATCACTTCTTTGTTCATCCCCACCAGCTGACCATCCATAAAGACACAGGGTTCATTAACTTCCTATTTCAATTTCTGTCACTTTCCAACATTAAATTCAGGAATGCTGCATATCAATTTTTTTCGCAGGGTCAAAAGGT